>CM049377.1:27125920-27565920 GCA_026937815.1 Etheostoma perlongum | reverse complement strand
AAGAAGCATGGAAAGAAAGAGGACGAGAACTGAGGGAGAAACGGAGGGCCAGTGTGAACAAGAGAGGGACACGTTTTACCTTTTGTTCTTTTTGTTGTTTTCATTGCCAATATATAACGCCTGCTTCCATTTTATTTTGTTTTATGAGGTCAAACGTGGCCACATGTGGTTTTGTGATCACTTTATTCAGTAAGGAGTAGGATAAGGGGTTGAAATTCCAAGGTAAGAAAGTTGATGTTTGAGGATTATACAAAACCTCCGAACATCTAAGGAAAGAGCATGGTAACATTTAACTTTTCAATAAGTAATTCAATTTTAATGTGTCAGATCAGGGGATAGCAGCACAGTATGTGGCCTGTGCTTCTGTTTGAACATCTTTTGTTCCTTGTGAAAATTGTTCAAAATGACAACCAGATTAAATCATCCAGATTAAATCATCGATCGAGCTTGTTTCATTCAGTAAGTTACCTTAGCCAGGGAAAGAAAGTGTGGTGCAGTAGATACAGGGAAAAGGGTGCATGGGGAAATGAAACAGGAGAAGGGAGAGGGCCTGAAAGGAGGCAGAGAGGGTGATAAATCTGCACCCAGAATAAAAGCTGCCATGTTTTATGAAATGCACCCATAAGCTACACTAAGTGAAATGCATTAAAGAGGTTGTGATTTTCCTCTGAGACGATTAATAAGGTAAAATACACGCATGGCTAATTTATTAACGCACGCCTCTTGACATTCATTAGTACTGAGGCAGCAGCCCTCAGCTCTTTTGGTGTGGCTGAAACGCATGCATACGCAAACACAGACGCACGCACGCACGCTCGCACCCATGCACAACCACACACACACACACAGGCCTGGTTTGAGTGATACACCTCAGGCTCTTTGCAGTTAAAGTGTCCTCATAATCGATCGGAGGAGCAGAAAGACAAACTGGAAACTGTCCAAATTACAAATTGAATGGAGAATCCTCTTTCGACATTTTACCAAACAATTCATTTTAATGAGCCGACTGTCTGTTGTGCAGACGACCACCCCTTGTCTCGCCCCCCCCACCCTCTATCTTAGTTATTCTCCGTCTCACTGAAATTGTGGGAACTTGCTGAAATTGGTGGAACAGTAAAACAGATTGGAACGTCTCTATTCTCCCATAACTATTTGGCTGACCAGAGGCTGACCTCGCTATTATCACTCAACATGTGACAGGGGAAATTGCCAGACCAATTTAGAACTTAAAGATCCTCTAAGCGGTGGCTCTGGACCTGTGCTCAATGTTCTTTGGTTGGGGACGGATAGAAATATGTGTTCAAAGCGTGATTCTTGCCAAAATGCAATGTTTTTGTGAACGTCCCAGAGTCAAACTTTTGTTTAAAAGCATAATTAGGACATAAACGCCACTTACAATTCACCGTGTATTTGGTCAAATGGCCTTTTGAATGGGAGTGCTAAGGGCACTACTATGATAGCTTAAGGTGACCAGATTTCTCAGACAAAATCCGGGGACATTTTCAGCTCAGAAGCATTTATGCCTCCAAAACACGTCATGTTTTTAATTTTTGTAAAACTTAAAACGGGGACACTAGACCTAGAGCTGTTCTCATTAGGGGCTGAACCCTCATTGAGTATCAGATACAATATAAACTATTGAGGAAAGATTTTCCTTTGACATTGATGCAGTATGAAACGAGATCGCTGCAGTCGGCAGCAGAGAAACAAGCTACAATGGAAGTTAATGGGAGAATTGTCCAGCTTGTATTTACGTTCATAAAGTGCTCGTTTTGCCGTTGACAGACTCAGATTAATATTCTGGCTGGCCTTTCTGTAAAAGATTAAGATCCTTTTTAAAACATAAAAGTCCACCAGACTCCATGTAAATAATCAGTGATTTTAGCATGGTAAAATACGTCTTTCTAAAACATCTCCGAGCTCTGAGCAGCGCTGCTCAATCGGCTCCGTTTGGTCAGAGTTTTCTTTCTTTCATTCCAATTTTGGGTCTGTCAGTCACAGTGAAAACTGGGGACATTTCCGGGGACAGATCCAACCGAGGACAGGTCACCAAAATCAGGGACTGTCCCCGGAAACCGGGGACGCCTGGTCACCCTATGATAGCATCAAAATAGCTATTTTTTAAACACTAAGAAGGCTCGACACAACATGAAACCTTGCATTAAGTATCACCAGGGGGTCTACACAGCAACTCCAGCATGGAAAGCATTGTTTACTAAAAAGAGAGGTTCTGAACGACTGTCACTGCCCAACGTGAGGCGAGTGCAGATTTGAGTCGTGCATGTGTCACTTTGCGACAAATTAAAACTGTGAGTTGCGACAAGTAGCATATAAGATGCTAATGAGAGACTTCTGTAATGTCAATAGAGTAAAAATGGACCTACATAACCAAGTTTGTTCACAGCTGGCTACAAGTTAGCATCAAACACAATACGGCTGTCAGTTGAATGGCGTTTTGAGCTAACATTAGCAATCAAACAATCATAGAAAGCTAAAAGTTTTTTGAAAGAATTCCCATCTTCAATTATTGTTAGTAATGAGGTTTATTATTTCATTGATATCACAAATTTCAGTATGACATTTATGTCAAAAAACGTTTAAATCTGAATATGCGCGACTAACATCTGCACTCGCCTCACATTGGGCCGTGACACGACTCCCTTTAGCAGTTGTTGTTTACGCTATCCGCCATCTTGTCTGTGAAAAAGAGTCGCTCTCCGAATGCGAATGAACGGACTCCATAGGAGGAAATGTCATTCTGATACGTGGCTCCTTTTACAAGGTCAATATTGTTTTTCACTAATGACAAACAACGTATTATCCGTGCATTTATATGGAACTAAGCTTTAAGAGCTTTCCATCTTTACTCTCCTCCCTGTTCCGTTGCATTCATAGATCGTCTATTTTTGACTGGCAAGATGGCGGCGAAAATCTAACAGCTACAGTGAGATGTTAAAACCTTTCTTTTTAGTAAACTCTGTGTACAAAACAATGTTCTCAATGCTTGAGTTCATGTGTAGAGCACCTGGTGCACCTTGGAGCACAGTGTATAAAATAGTGATTTTGATGCGATCATAGTAGTGCTCCTAGCCCCCACCCCCCTTAAAAAGGCCATTTGACCGAAAAACGATAATACGGTAAATCTTAAAAGTGGCCTTTTCATCCTAATTATGCTTTTAAACTAAGGTTTGACTTGGGTACATTCACAAAAACACCCTAGGTTGCATTTTGGTGAAAATTACGCATTAATGCAAAAGCAATTCATTTGTATGGAGATGTGTGTTTAAACAGACACACAACATGCCTGGCCACCTTCACAACAGCTGCCATGTTTTGATGATGGGCTACCATAAGCCCATAATAAAGTTTGGATATACAGTTATCACAGCAAATTATACATATAACACAACAAGACTAATGCTGTGTACACACTACACGAGAATCGGATCCATTTTTGGCCCGATTTCCCCCTCCTAACTATGGTCAGCAAATGGTTTTAAAGATTACCTTGCCATATTTTCCATTACATCTGACAGCTTACTAGTTACTTTGCAAATTAAGATCTTTGCACACAAAACACATTTATGTTTATTAAAATGAGCTTTTCTAAAATGTGAGGATTTTTCTGCATTGAGTACTTTTACTTCAATACTGTAAGTTGATTTTTCCTGATGATACTTACTGCACATACTTTTTCAATGTAAGACCTTTATTTGTAACAGAGTATGTCTACAGTATGGTATTAATACTTTTAGTTAAGTAAAGGATCCAAACACTTCTTCCACTACTGATGGATTCTTAAAAAATATATGGTGGCCTTGTATTCACTTTTAAAGCGTGGTCAAAAAGAATTCTGTTAGTAGCCTACACACACACACACACACACACACACACACAAACACAAACACTCCTCTGACACACACACTTTGCAATTCAGCAGCTAAAGCAGATTTGTTCAAAGCTCTACGAGTGGCGGAGCCAAATTGCTGACAGCTGTTCGGATATCAGAGCTGTACCACCACCACCTTCCTCCTGTACTCTCATTACCAGCCCTCTCTCCCTGCATGCACCCACCCACGCACACACACACACACACACACACACACACACACACACACACACACACACACACACACACACACACACACACACACACACACCCCAGCACCCACTGTCCCAGCACCCCTCCCTTTGCCCTTTACTGACACAAGGTACTGTATCATTGCATCAGTATGTCACTGTTTATGTTCTTGTTTATTTGTGTAACAGACATAAAGTACAAATTACATTAAAGATATACAAAATACATGTGAGGGTGTGGTAGAAACCTAAAATGGGTTAGTGTCATATAAAAACCACATACAAATCACACATACAAAATAACCAATGCATTTTAAGTGTTAGTGTTCACAAGTTTCACTTTTTCGCTCATAAAAAAAGCAAAAAAATAAATACATGCAGAGAAACAGAACCAACAGTATAAACAACAGTTTCTAAGAGTGATCATTTTTTCCCTAATGAAATGTTTTAGACAGCAGGGCATTTCTAAAGTCTATTTTGATGACAATGACACAATTCGTGAATGTAACTATTCATTCCACAAAATAACCCCACGGAATCTGATAGAAAATGACCATGCAATGTGTTTTGTCTTCTTGTTGACCATAATTGACCTGCTTTATAAAGCATAAAGTAACCTGTCAATTATCCCCCATTTCTTGGTTACGTCTTCTTTTGATTTGATTCCAACTTATTACCATTACTCAAAATGTATGGTCACCGCACCTCATTTACATGAAATTATGACAAATTTTGGAGTAAAATTTGCAGAAATTCTGAATTATGTTGACTAATAGTTAAATATGTTACTTATTTATGGTTATGTATTATCACATATTTTGACCCAGCTAAACCATGAAAGTAATGGTCATCAATTATTATTTTAGTGTTGCATGTTATTTTTGGGGAAATTGGGTTGAAAGAAACCCATATTTCTAAAAAACTTAAACAAAAACAGGTCAAATTTGACCCGAGGACAACACAAGTGTTTATTCAAAGGACGATGAAGACTCTCAGCTGGCCCTGTAGGGTAATTATGGAAATGTGAATAGTTAATGAAGTAAAATATTATGAGGTAAAACCTTTTTTCATTTTAAACACATACAGGTTTGAAAAATGTTAATGTTGAAGATAGTTTCTGTTGCTGTGGACTTGCAGTCTAAACCGTGGACACACACACACAAACACACATCACTCATCACAAACAAGTACGTGCCAGACATAATTTACTCCAAAACAATTTGGTTGAAATTGAAGTTTAAAATCTATATTTTAAAGATGGTTACTATCTATAGTTGTGGAATATTGCCTCCAATTTAAGTGAAATGAATTTTTGTGTGGTGTTTCTTAAGCCTACAGTATGAGCTACACAGTGCTGACTTATTTATGAAGGCATACTGTATGTGACTTCAGGCCCAAACATACAGTATTCTGATGTAGATATGACATTAGTGAAGTTCCAGTCTATGACTGTAATTCACAGAGTGAGGAGGAAAACTCAATGTGTCCCAACAACCGCTGCAGGGTTTCACTCAAGAGTGAAACATTTGAAAGAAATGATGTAGCTTCCCTTTAAAGAGAAAAATCTGAACGATAATGATGCTATTAAAATCAAATCGCGAGGGAAGGGCAGGCGTCGAAATGACTCGCCTCATGTCTCTGTGGTTTGATGTTTCCGCTGGTTTATGGGCTGGAGAGGCTGAGCCGAGGCCTCGTCCAGTCCTGATGATCAGTTGCATATCGACTCAGACCCTAGGGTCACACACACACACACACAGACACACACACACACACACACACACACACACACTGGAATGAATCAATCAATGTGCTCACCTCCTTAACAGTCATGTGTTTGTGTTTGCATTGTGTGTCTGTGTGTGCGCGCGTGTGTGTGTGTGTGCAAGAGGAGCAGTGCTGCTGATGCTCATTAGGGAATGTAAAGTGTACTGCCTAACTCAGCAATATTGGCAATCAGGGTAGGATGCCAAGGAATAGTAGAGAGCAAGGGGAAAAAGGGAGGAAAATGTCTGCTTTGAAGACTGTAAAATACATCTAGAAATCTTACTTTTTGATAATATATTGGGGAAAAAATGCAAAACGGCCCCAAATGAGAGCTATTTAAGCAACTTTGCTGATGTATTTGTCATGAAATCAGATCTATTGCAAAATGATTGCTGGTATTAGGGTTTGTTAGAGATCATTATCATTTTAAGACTGCTTTTGACACCTCAACTTGAAAACAGGGGCCATTCCAGGATTTTTTGAGTGGGGTGGCATAGGGGAGGAACCAATAGTCAGTCGGCATAGACAATCTGTTTAGGAATATAGGACATTTTGGATATAGGATAGAACAACACAATGCAGTTTTGCTAAATAAAAACATATCACATTTATTATTAATGTAACTTGTTTGCTTTTTCAACAAATACACATTTTGTATAGGCTCTTAAGGTAAAAATGTGGATGTGTGTAAACATTAATTGGTCATGTGACAAGGGCTGGGAAGGTTTTTTTGCCACAGGACCGTATAAAAATAATGACACACTTACATAACAAAACACTTCCAATAAACTTGCCTCAAACTCCAACAACAAAACCTTGCTGTACGCAGTTTTCAGATAATAGGAAACAGAACAGAAATAAAGCGCAAATAAAGCACAACAATTGCTCTACAGTAATTTGTAATATGTTTCTACTTTTAAAATGGCCTCAAAAGTACACAGTTGCCATACAATGTGTAGTCTATATCCATTTACATAATGGAAGGGCAGCATTTGGCAGAAAAAACACATTCTCACTCCCATCCCAACCAGAGCGCTGGGGATGCTAAAACTCTCCTTTAGCGTCATGTCTAAACACACTTTATCTAAACGCGCTTGGTCGGGACTATTTGCGTCACTTTTGACGCAGTTAAAGGTTAAAGGTCCTATGACATGGTGCTTTTTGGATGCTTTTATATATTGGCCCCTAATACCCTTTCTGAAGTCTATTTCCCCTACAAAGAGCTTTCCTTAGGACATTTCTGTAGCTTTAAATGCTAGAGAGAGGTGGGCGAAGGTGGAGGGTGGGGGTGTGGCCTTGACCATCTGCCACGATTTGCTAGACATGATGGGCCCTATTTAAATCTAATCGTAAGGCATGAAGCGCATGGCGCAGGTGCATTTAGGGCATGCCCAAATCCAGAAAAAAGGGTCCGTGCGCCAGGTGCATGGTTCAAAATGGTTGTACTACGTGTCTTAATTAATTCATAGGTGTGTTTTGGGTGTAACATGCAATCAACCAATCACAGTGTCAACTCCCATTTCCTTTAAAAGCCAGGCGTGTTTGCACCTTGGTGCATTGCTATTATGATGGCGGACTTGCACTGTCATATTTTTATTTTTAATCTTTTGCATGTCTGTGTGCTACTGCACTTCCTTGTGTGTGTGTAACAAGCGTAGTGTGCGCACACTTTACACAAAGCCTAGGCATATTTTTTGCGTTATTGACTTTAGACCAGGTTTTTGTTGCTCAATGGCGCGAGCACTTCCTGCTGCCTCAAGATAGCAAAACACCAAGAATTCACCTGAACACACCTCCCTGTAAGACCAGCACGCCCATGGGCACACAGATGGGCGCAGGTGCATTTGCCATTTAAACAACGTGTGCGCAGGATGGGAAATTAACAATTGTGTTGGTCTTGAAATAGCAAAGACACTTGCTTCGGGCTTTGCGTCGCGCTGCACCGGGTGCAAGATAGGACTTGATGTTTCTCTCTTTTTCAAAGCAGAGAAAGGGGAGGTAACCTTTCCCTTATGACGTCATAAGGAGCAGATTCCAGATCGGCCCATCTAAGCTTTCATTTTCTCAAAGGCAGAGCAGGATACCCAGGGTTCGGTTTACACCTATCACCATTTCTAGCAAGACAAAGGAGACTGAAAATTAATGTTAAAAAACTTCATAAAGTGAAAATTCTATAACATGGTACCTTTAAGAAGGTACCATGTAATGCTGAAAGATAATGGGTGGGCTTTTCAAAAGGTACACTTCAATGACACGCAGGACAACAATGGGAAGGTTGGGTTTAGGAAAAGAAGACAGCAACAGCTGGTTTTCGGAAACGTGATCCACAGTACACAATCTCCGGTCTCCTGAGTAAAAGTCCTATGTTGTTTGACCCCCCCCCCATCCAACCTCCCTATGCAGATTTCCGGGCTTTTATACTACTCGCTACCATTGTCGTTCTTAATACTACGTCATCTTCAAGCGGCGATTAGCTGCTGCTGTCCCCGGTGCGTTCTACACACACACACGCGCTGAAGGGTTCTTTTTGCTTTAAAATCTATAAAACTTTGGGAACCACTGCTTTACTTTTTCCAATAAATGTCCAAAAAAAATAATCTTTAAAGAAAGATGAAGTCCATTGGAGATAGGCTTAAGGTTAGCTAGCTACATAGAGCTGATATATCATCTGCTGGTGACAGTGTCTTTTAACTAGACATGAAAAGCCTGCTTCTGTTCACTCATGTGGGAAATCAAAGAAGCACTGTTTTGAAGATTATTATGAATGGCAAATCTTCGACTGCTTACATTGTTAATGGTGTCATGCATGCAAGAATGGAAGGTTTGCAGGGCGTATTGAACAGTCTTTCTTTCTTAGCGCTGCATAGGTAAATTCATTTTTATTGGCAGATTTGCATCCAATCCAACCACTAATAGGAGTTTTGATCACATAATTTGGCTATAGCCTCTACCTTTTGCAGCCTTCCCTGCACAAGGCATCTTACTAAATCTTCTTTGGAAATGCAGAAGGACAGGTTTGACCAAACACATTTCAGTTCATTCATGCTGTTTCCATCAAAAAGGATTCAGTCTTCCAACACCTGCAGAGATCAGCCTTCACAACTGTTTACCAGCGCTCTGTACAAACACACACACACACACTCACACACACACACACACAGCAAGAGCCCCTTAGAACAGAGCTAGCAAGCATCAGCATTCACTCAGCTCTTCTGTCGGAAAATGTTGATATAATGACATTTTCATCTATCGGAGCACTAGGACATCCCTTTCTCTCTCTCTCACACACACACACACGCACACACACACACACACACACACTCACACACACACACACACAGTACGATGCAGACACTGACATAAACTCATATCTATGATATGCACAGAAACATGCAGGCAGACATATGGGCAGAAACAGACACACACACCAACACACACACACACACACACACACACACACACACACACAACAAACTGTCGTCCCTTTCAGCACATCACAGTCATTCTCCTCAACACGTCCCATTTAATCTGATAGCTGGCTATAGGGAAATGTGGCAGGAAAATAATTAAAAAGTGTGTGAAGGAGAATAAAAGGACAGAGAGGATCAGAAGAAGAAAACATGGCGGGCTAAATAATCTACAATCTACAGTAACAGCAAAAACAGTGGCATGCTCATTTTTTTCTTTTGGGGAACACAGAGTTTAAGGTAACAACACACCAAGGGAAAAAAATACACACTGCACATAGGCAGGATGGTCACCATTTTTTCACAGATGATATTTGTGTGAATGCACAAAAAACATTGACTGTCATCATCCTGAGTTTTCTGTTTTTTATTTTGTAGGATCAAATCTCTTGCGTCGTGTCTTGTCAGACTTCCTACTTTGTGTGGTTTCCAACCTGTGTGATTGTCTGCCCCGGCCTGATGTGTTTTACCTGTTCATCTGCCCTCATGTCACCTGGCTCTCTATACAATCCTCATTGCCTTGTGCATTTAGTCTGTGTGCTCCCTTTGTCTGGTGTCGGTTCATCATCTTCCCAGTGTCGAGTTTTCCTGCTTTTTTCTTTTGGATTTTCAACTTGGTACCTTCGTTGAATTTCATTGCATCAGTACTTTGTCTGCATTTGGGTCCTTCTCTTGTAGCCTGTTCATGAAAAGAAACTGCTTTTGATGCACTTCTGTGGGACCTTTTGCTACTGAGTTACAGGACTGAGTTACATATCCCGTGACTCATGTTCGCCCAGCAGGGGTGGATCCCAAGTCTCTTATTTGATATCTCCTCGCTTGAACCGGACCTCATTCTGGTCTGCCTTCATGAAGGCCCTCTCAAAACTCTCATTGCTGCCCTGAAGATCGAGGATCGATATCCGAGGAGCTACGACCGAGGATACACAAGAGCAACCTTCTCAGTGAGATGGAATTTCCAGCTTACGAACTCATGCCATGTACAGGAAGTTGAAACAGTGGTACCCCAGGTGTTCCCACTAAGAGGTTACAAATATATTCTAAAATGACACATCTTTTTAAAAATGTAAAAATACACATATTAGTTTTTTTATATTAGTCTTTATATTAGTATTTATCATATTAGTCTTTTTCATTGTTGTCTAAAGGATTAAGAAAAGATTATCAAAAGCATGTAAAATGTGATAAAAACATGAAAATATATGAGTTGATAGATGTTAACCCTTGTGTTGTCTTCCCGTCAAATTTGAAAATCAACATTTTTTCTTATGTTTTTGTCCCTTTTTTTTAACACTTTTGACGCTTCTTTGAATGTTTGAATGTCACTTTTTGACATTTTCAACACTACGTAGCTAACTTATTAACTTTAGTTTTACAGTTATTTTTGGAATTTATAGTCAATAAACCTCATTTATAGGAAATTATACCTAATGTTTGAGTTAAAAAAGCTGAAATTAGGAATTATTTAGACTAAAATTAAAGGAATGGATGTTGATGATAATCACAGACTGGAATATGTTAACTTTTACTCAATACTATTTCAAAAACACTTTAATTTTTTTTTCAATTGCTATAAAACTGAATAAGACGCCCCAAAATTAATGAAAGTAGAGATTTGTACTTGCCAAAGAGTGTTGTGTGGAATCAATCATGTTATTTTGGGTACTTACAATTGGGTAGTTTAAAAGAACATTGATATAGGAAAACGGGTCAACTTGACCCGAGGACAACATGCAGTTCATTCCATGCATAGACTAAAAGAGAGGGGGTGTAGAGCGAGGCAGGTGTGAGGGGAGAACACGCACAGTGACAGGCTGCCGTCCTGCTGTTACCTAACATAAAGGTGACATTGTCCCTGGCAGTGTGTCCCAAAGGCCTCTACCCACCAATCCAACTCCCAACTCTCCACCACTGCCATCCCAGCTGCTTTCCCCCCGTAAAACTCCCGGCTGTGTCCCTGCATGGCTCCAGTGTTTGGGTCTTTCTTTAGCCCTGGCTGTTCAGCAGGCTATATTGGCAGTCTGTCTTTAGCCCTGGCTATTTAAGGATGCATCGGGGAACTTTAGTTTGGCAGCATTGCGAAGGCCATGACAACAGCGGACGACGCCAGCTGTTGCCACCTTTATATACAGCGATATGTCATCTATTTTTCTCAAGGCATCTCATCTGTCTTGCCCCTCTTTCTTTTTCTCTCACCTGCTCGCTCTGTCTGTTATCCCTCTGTCTCTGTCATCTCTTGCTAGGTTCTGTCTCTTTAGGTTGTCTACATTAATCTGTCTGTTTATCCATCCGTCTGCCTTACTCTCTTCTCTCTCCCGCTCTTGTTCTCTTCTTTCTTTCCTCTCTAACACTGAGTATGTTTCTATATGCACACCATTATTTCCCTGTTATTCTGAATATGCCAATATTTTGAATTTGATACGGGTCATGCAAACAGCATATTCTGAATTAGCCCTTTTTACAAATGAAGCACAAAGAATAACAAAGGGAGGCTGTGTTTGTCCGCCACCGGTGAAAAACACATTCATATTTATTGAATATTAGTGAAATATTCAATTTCATTAACGATGTGAACAGCTTAGTCGAAATATTGTCTTATTAGGAAATTAATATGTGCATGAAAACAGTCATTCAGTCTTTCTTTGACCTTTGCTCTTTCGTTTCACCCTCATTCTCTGTCTCTCTCTCTCTCTCTCTTTCTCTGATTGTGTCCTCCATGTTGAAGCAGGACAGTGTGTGTCTCTGCGCCCCGACAGCCTGTACACACACCGAGTATTAGACAGAAACCAGGAGATAAATGTACGGCGCTCTAGATTAATGAAGTGATTTTCGGGACCGTCCATAGTAATGACAGACCCTTCAAATCACATGCACACAACGACACACACATAATGCAGAGGCACGGTCATGCTCTGGAGTGGCAAATTTAAGCACTCGCACGTTAAATACACACACACACACACACACACACACACACACACACACACACACACACACACACACACACACACACTCCGGCTGCTTGGCAATGAAGGACAGACCTGTGTGTTAGGACAGGGCTGGGGGTGGGAATAAAGCCAATGAGGAATAAGAGTGATAAGACATTCCCTTTAATCATTCTCTGCTTTTCATTGGTCCCACTCCTTCTCACCTCTCCATCTCCCCATCATCTGCTATGTTTTATCACAGGGGTTTTTCCAAACTTTCTTTCTCATATTAAGATATTTTTCTCTTTAAGTTTCCCCTCTGCTGCTTTTGCTGACTACGTTGCAGATTCTACATCATGAGCTACTGTAACACAATGTTCCACAGTGTTTTTTAATCTTGTTATTTGCTAGAGAGTCTTTGGCAACGCCACACGGCTAATGGCTTTGGATATTCATTTTACAATAATTTGAGGAAGGTTTTAAATCTTTTTGTGACTCGGGCCTGGACTGAGGAGTCCTTGAAAAAAATGACGCTCTAATGTACGTCACTCTGATGTGTTTTCACACCGCGGTGGCTTCTAATTGGTCAGCTTTTTTTTTACAAACTCTTCACAAAGTCTGTCTGTAGCTGCAGCGGAGCGCTGTGAGTAAAATATAACTGCTCAGAGGGTGTTTGTATTTTCAAACGCTCTTAGTGCCAAAAAGGGCCTCAAACCTGACACATCTGATGATTCATGTTTTAAGTATTTCATATTTTGTATTAAAATAATGTTGGTTGTCATTTACTTTGGAAGCCCTGAGAGGCAAGTGAGACATTTTCCAAGTGTGATTTCACACACAGACACACACACACACACACACACACACACACACACACACACGCACACACACACACAGAAGAGAGTGAAATGGGCATAATTATCCATCTCAACTTGATCACAGTGTTTTCTGAACACAGACACACACACACACACACACACACACACACACACACACACACACACAGGGATGAGGGGCCATGCTAGGGGGCTCAGGTATTGTGACGTAGTTGTGCTGACATTGGGCCGTAGCCAGTAATGACAGCCAGTGACCCTGACACCGACATTACTTCCATCCAAATGAACATCTCTCTCTCCATGTCAGCTATCCATCTCTGTCAATATCTCTCTGCCAGTCCGCCCGTCTATTTATGCTCTCTGCCTGTCACCTATCTATCTCTGTCTTTATCACTCTCTTTGTCTGTCTCATCATCTATCTCTCCCTCTGCATCCAACTCACTCCATCACTCACTCACTCACTCACTCTTTCACACTGCTCACTCTCTCACTGTCTGTTTTTCAAGTCCTCGATATCTTTGCCCAACTTCTCGTCAAAGTCAAGGCTTTTTCGCTCCCACTCAGTTTTAGCCCTCATCAGTTGAGTTTCATTGATGTTTTCCTGGATGCCCTCTGCTTCCCACCAAGGTCTTTCCTCCTCTCTCTCTCTCTCTCACACACACACACACACACACACTCTCTCTCTTCCTGCAAACACTCTGTCTTCACAGTCACTCTGAATCTGGCCAGAAATCCGGAATTATTTCTGAAAAAAAGGCACTTTTTTTTTTTTTTTAAACGACAGGATTTGTATTTAATTCCATGCAAACCACGGAGAAGAGAAATACTGCATGGATACATTTCAACAGTTTCATCATCAAGTGTTTTTATTTTTGCCCACAATAATTGACGAGCAGAATGCATTGAATTTCTACATCATATTGTGATTACATTTTTAGATGAACTTAGCTCACTTGAAGCTGAAGTAATTGGGCAGCGGCTTCTGTGGCCTCCATATTCTGCATGCAGCTAAACCAGCCGGTAATGAGGAATAGTTAGCATTTGCTACTTTTATTTTGTTGAAAATATGTCTTAAAATATGTCCGTATTTTTTCTTTTTGTGGGTAAGTGGGTGCATGTAGAATGATGTGTCCTATGTGTGATTCATGCATGCAGTTGAGTGCACAATTAAGTGTATGCAGTTGCTGCTGCTGTGTGTGTCTGTGTGTGCCACTGGGGCAGTTTATATCTGCATTGGCTGTTTACTGCATTGCAGGAGAGAACTGGCGAGGTTACAGCCTCCCCGGTGTGAGCGCCTCATCTCGTGGAGAGCGCACACTTCAAAATCTGCTTTATGCCTTTACGAAATATTACAGCTCGCTCCTTCGGTGATTATTAACAGAGGAGCTGAGGTTATGAATGATTTGCTGATTCCCTTCAGAGTGATGACGGAAGTGACAGCAGTTGGCCAACTTTTCCTTCTCACTCAGCATTTCTTTTGTCTTTATTGCTGTTTGTCTCTGTATACGTGTTCCATGATGTTCACACAGCACTCGAGAGTTTCCTTGTAGGTATCTTTTCTTTCTTATGGTTCCCTAGCTCCCTTGTATTGCAATTTTGTGTTCAGCTGAATCACAAACATACACACTTGGATGGTCATTTTCTCATGCTACTGTACTTAGTCAACATTATTATATGAGCACATTTCCAATAACTTCTAACTGTAGACTGTAGTCCGTGCTCCATGAAATAACTTCTGCTTCAGCTGTCAAGCATTGGAAGAATACCAGTGGCCTAAAAATATTTTAATGACATCCTTTTCATGTGACAATACATTCTTATGGCCCTATCTTGCACCCGGCGCAAATATCTTTGCTACTTTAAGACCAACGCATTGTTAATTTCCTGTCCATCGCCCACAGTGTTTAAATAGCAAATGCACCTGCACCCTATCTTTGCGCCCATGGGTGTGCTGGTCTTACAGGGAGGTGTGTTCTGGTGAATTCTTGGTGCTTTGCTATCTTGCGTCAGCAGAAAGTGATCGCGCCATTGATCAACAAAAACCTGGTCTAAAGTCAATAACGCAGCATTTTCTTGTTATTTTAACAGCGCAATGGTGAAATGTGCCGAGGCTTGTGTAGAGCATGCACACACTACGCTTGTTACACACACACATGGAAGCGCAGAAGCACACACACATGCAAAAGATTAAAAATAAAAATATTTTTGGACATGCGCTAAATGCAACTGCGCCAGCTTAGATCATTAAAGGTCTCATGACATGGTGCTCTTTGGATGCTTTTATATAGACCTTAGTGGTCCCCTAATACTGTATCTGAAGTCTCTCAAGGTGGAGGCTGGGGGTGTGGCCTTGACCAACTGCCACTTTGCTTTTTTGAAAGCCATGATGTCTCTCTCTCATGGGTGGGCCATATTCTCTGGGCGGTCAAAGCACAGAAAGGGGAGGTAACCTTGCCACTTATGACCTCATAAGGGGCAAGATTCCAGATCGGTCCATCTGAGCTTTTATTTTCTCAAAGGCAGAGCAGGATACTCAGGGCTCGATTTACACTTATCACCATTTCTAGCCACTAGGGGACCATAGCTAGGTTGGGGGTTTGCATTTTAACGTTAAAAAACGTTATTTCACACCAAATTATCATAATTTCCTGGTATTATTTGAACAAAAACATTTGTTTTTTGTGATGTCACAGAACGTTCTCAGTACAGAAAATCAATGTATTTAATCAAAACAAGAGACATTTCTCATTCTAGCACAATAAGCTGGTATGTTGCTCAAACAAGCAAGCAAGCAGCCAAGCAGGACACACACACAAGCAGGACACAGGCGGAGCAGAAGAATGGCAAGGAGAGGAAGAGGAGCAGCGTGTAGCTATGTTTTCAGGCCAAAAATGTAACAATGGCAAGGTGTATAATTTATGTAAGATACAATGTTAACACAACTAATTCATACAAGCCTGTGACAATTCTGTCTTGGGTTATTATTAACCTATTAATAAATCCAAAGAAAAAAATCGCAAACACACTTAAAGGTCATGCCATTTCATTTCAGATTTAGCGACTTGCTGATGCATCCACCTTAATTATTAAAAAGTAACGGTATCATCGATACTGACCCTGTATATCGGATCAATACCAAATGTTGCAGTATTGCACACCACTAGTATGTAGTCACAGGGTGTGATTTTCCCCCTTTTGGGTCTACATATCCCTGCCTCCGCTAAATTATTTTTATCCTCAAATGGGATAAGTGAAAAGTGGCGATGACATGTTTTATTTGGTTGATGGAGCGAATAATGCACTTAACTCCCACCAGCTGATTTTTCCTTTTTTCCCCACCCGTTTGTTGTAGCTTGCATAGCATAAAGTCACCTGGGCGACAAGGTTACATGGGCATTATGGAGCAGCAGTTTGCTCTGATCTTAGCCCTCTCAGCCCTTTTCCTCCTCGGCACATGCAAATGTTAGCAGCACGATCGAAGCATTAGCATTCTGAGGAGAATGTGCTGTGTGTGCGTGTGGGGGTGGGGGGCGGGGTGGGGTTGGGGGGGTGCTGAAGGTCTGGTATCAGTCAAACTGTCTTCTTCATGCATGAGTGATCGGCCTCACCTAAGGCCTAATGTGGAATACCGTCAGGAGGGGAGGAAGAAGATGAGGAAGAGAGAAGAAAAGAGAGCAAGAGAGAAAAGAAGAAAAAGAAAGGAATAGAAAGTGGGCACATCCACAGCCAGGGGAACAAAAGTCAATTTAACAGCAATCACTTGGCTGATAACAGCCAACCTGTAACCGGTTACTCACTCAATGACTCCATCCCCCCCCCCCCCTTCTTTCTCTCCCCCGTCCTTTGCTGGCCGTCGTCAAGGAGTGCTTTCATGTTTTCTATCTTGTTTCCTGACACTAACACGTCCATTCATTCATCCCTTTGGTCCTTTAATCCTGCTCTTTTTTAACGTCTCTTTTCCCCCCCCAGTTTTTTTTCTTTCTCAAATTAATTTTTTCTTTACATCTTTTGTTCAGTTTGGTGTTCATCTTTATGAGTAATGTGAAATAAATGCACTCACTGGTTCTCTTTTGCACACACACACACACACACACACACACACACACACACACACACACACACACACACACACACAGATATAAACTCTACAAATTGGCAGGACCTATTTTAGTCCCCTGTGAAAGTTTAGTAAACTCAGCTGGCCCTTTCGGCCATATCCTCTTGCTGCCTTATCCTTAGCTTTTGTGTGTGTGTGTGTATGTGTGTGTGTGTGTGTGTGTGTGTGTGTGTGTGTGTGTGTGTGTGTTAAGCACACAGCCAGCTACATCACAGCAGGCTGACAGAGCCCTTTCCTTTTATAGCTGCCCCCCCTGAGTAACCAGCCCAGAAAAGGGAAGCGGACAGCAGACACTGTGTCACTCTCACACACCTGCTCGGTAAGACACACACATACATGTACACACTCCCAACTCACACAATCTGCAGTGCACTGGTAGAACAACATACAGCTGATATGCACACAACAATGCAAAGGTGAACACATGTATGGGAATAGTTGCACATGTACTCACAAATAGCAACATGTAAAAGAATACTGTACCTTCCTGGTATGACACACACACACATACACACCCACACGCAAGGCCAGACACATAACAATAAAGGTGATCTCTGCTCTGCAGTAAGCCGAGATATACAGTTCCTCTTCGTGCTGCTGATCTACATGTTTTCTAATTAACAACGATAATTCCTACCTCTCCTCTATTTACTGCTGCGGTAATAGGGGATATCATGACAGGTATTAACCCAATTATCATGAGAATTATAGCCCTCTCCATGCCCTAGCTGTGTTCCAGTGTGAAACAGTAACCATCAACATCCATCCTGCCTCCATAACAAAACCCATTAGAATGCTCACAGCCACCGTTATGGCCCAGTGGATGTTTGCAAGAGAGGAATTAAGCTTTGTCTAAATAGCTCATGTTGAGTTTAGACGTATCCACCTTCTATAAGGTGTTCTTGTCTTTAATTGTGCCTAATGAACCAATAGAGTCATGCGAGAAGAAGTAATCTGGACTCATAGGCATAAATCCTGGGTGGTCGGGGTGGCCCCATCTAAGAGATGTCTCCCCGTAGAAATATCATTGCAAAACCATGCTGTGTATTGTAAACATAATGCTGTGTATTGTGACATAATGATGTATACTAAAAATATCTGTGTATGTAGTAAAATAATGCAAACCCCCGGAAATGCTTTTTAAGTTTAGAAACCTTTTTTAGTCCCCCTACCTAGCCTCACAGTGGTTCAGTCCACTGCCTGCTTTACACACAAGTCCAGCAGAAAATACTAGAAAAAAACAGATGTATTACAATTCACCAGAATGCAGGAAATAAAGTATTTAAAGCTCAAAATTTTCAGGGGTCAACCCCTACATCATAAGTCACCATGCACATAAATTTGGAACCAAAACACTGGCCTTCGGGTTGCCAGACCAGTTATGATTAGACCAAATGTTGGTGCCATCTAACTTACATACAAGCAAGAAACTAAAATGAACATACAGTGCATTACTACTCTATCACTGACACAGCTCTGTGGAGATCTGACAATGCCAGACTAGGACTCAAAAACTCTGTGTCGCATAGGGCAACCAAAAGACTAGAACCGGCCCTGCCAGGGACAGTCAAGTGTAGAGTCTCAGGTAAGCGTGTTGAGCTTGCTTAATATTTTTGGAGGTGTGTGCATAGTAGTGCCCCTAACTCTCCCATTCAAAAGGCCATCTGACCGAAAACGAGAATACGGTACATCTTAAAAGAGGCGTGTCCGACCTAATTATGCTTTAAGAGAGTCATGCTTTAACACAAATACAGGGGGACGAAAGGAAAAAAGTAGGTTAACACAAACATTTCATGTAGGCTACTGACGTACAACCAGGTCTTGTTTTGGTATTTGTTGATACCCTGACTTTTCCCGTGCCAATGGCAGCTGAACATTATCACATATCCAGTAAAATACATGGATTGACAAGCATTTTGGAACAGATATTCACAAGCCCCCAATGTCGTTAAATCCTAGAAACGCCCCTGCTGAACAGAACTGTTCAAATTAGCAACATGAGTAAAAATGTCCATAATATTAATATTTTCTATTCCAGACTCCAGAGTATGAAAAGCTAAGATGTGAACTGAAAGCCACCTCGACACATGGGCTTCCTGTGCGCCTCCCCATCAGGGTTTGATATATGTAGTGGCCCGTATAGTGCATGACAACATTAGTATGAACACTAACATCAATCTGGCCTCTCCAACATATGAGCAGTGATCCACTATAACATATGGATGAATGGACACAGAGAGAGAGAGAGAGAGAGAGAGAGAGAGAGAGAGAGAGAGAGAGAGAGAGAGAATTGTGTGAAGGATCTGATTGTTAGGAGAGGATGGATTTTTAGAGAGGGAAAGTCAATTACGGCTCACAAAGCACTTGGTTAAAATATCAAGGTCGCCATACGACGATAGAACCTGTATCCGTGCCGTGTCAAAGTGCCATTTTTCATCGCTCTGTGTCTCCTCAGGAGGTCAAACCCATTTGGGCTTCATTTATTAACCCTAAAGTGCTGCCGCTGGCAGTAGCTGAGCTCCCTGTTCAGAGGATGGCTACAGGGAGAGAGAGAGCAATGTATGTATCTGTAGGGTACAGTGGTGGAAGCAGTATTGAGATGCTTTACTTAAGTCCAAGTACTAATACTATACCAATACCAAATATTCACGACAAAAAACCCGAATATTCTTATAGATCAGATGGGGAACCCTCTCTGTATGGGCAAAACAATGTCCGTTATCTGGGAACCCATCCAGACCAGGCTGTATGAAATCCCATTCCTTACAGCACAGGCTTTCTTCTTCGGTGGTCATTGCGATACACAAGCACCACCACATACCCGCACATCGTGGGCTGGAAGCAGCAGCCTCCGCCTGCTTCTCTGTTTGTGCCCTTCTCTCACCAAGATCTTGTGCCAATAACTCTTCGTCTGTATATTCAGGTTCGAAAAAATAACCCCGACCATCAAACTCAAAAAAACCCTTTGTGTGTTCCACATCGGATTGGGATGAATCCTTCTGAGCTGATATTCTAAAAACACTGACACAATGTAGTTATTATCCCAACTCCGTCTTTGGGTCCCCACCGTTGCTATAGGTTACCTGTGCACATGCGTGATAGCGGATGAACTGTTGACCTCTTGCAGCTCTGCTGGCTCAGCTGTGGTGTCAGGTTACAGCCTGTTCATACACACTCATTACTATGGACAGAAGACTGGAAAATCGTTTTTTGCGGGAAAAAATACATTTTGGAGTATTGGATTTTATGAGATTGGCAATCGACTAAAGGACATAAACAGAGGTATGGATTAACAACTTTTATGCCTTTCTGTAACATCTACTGCAGTCAGATTCGCTGTGTTCCCTCATAAGGAATAACTGCACTTGGCTAAGTACTTGTAAGGACATTTCAAACATGTGTAGAGGCTAAAAACACGTATAAAACTTGCCCTGTTTAAGCCTGCTGGGTGCTAACGCTAGCAGGAGGATAACACGGTGTCAGCAGCACCGATTGTTGTCGTTTTTCTCTCTACTGACAGCACCCCACATTTACAAACAACAGAGATGGGTGTTGGAATCGACCGGAATTCTCCTTTAAGTAAAAGTATGCAAGCATCATCTGGAAAATGTACTTAAAGTATAAAAGTAAAAGTACTCACTGCAGAAAAATCCTAACATTTTTGAAACAGTTCCATCAATCAAGTGTTGAATCAGCAAATTATTTCAACTGGACTTGTAGGACATTATATTGTTGGGTAGTTTAAATTATTATAAAAAAAATCCTATTTAGTAAACTACATGTGTTTTGCGTGTTACTTTGTAATGTAATTAGCAACTAGAGCTGTTAGACTAATGTGGTGGAGTAAAAAGTACAATATTTCTCTCTGAAATGTAGTGGAGTAGTAGAAGTAGAAAGTGGCACAAAAAGGAAAAGACTCAAGTAAAGTACAAGTACCTTACATATGTACTTAAGTAAAGTACTTGAGTAAATGTACTTAGTTACATTCCACCACTGGGTGCATATGTGCGAGTACATACAATATGCAGCAGCAGCGCGTGGATGTCAATACGTTATTATGTGTATGTATGCACGTGCACACTTGGGCGATACTCCATCCATCCATCCATCTAATACAGTAGAGTAACACTTACGGACACAGTGTGATGGAGTGAGGGGACACTGAGATCCACACAAACTCAATTTGCGCTTATTGTCAATAAACATTAGAGAGATGATCAAGGAAAAGCAGGGGACAGTTGTTTTGATCGCAATAATGACACAGTGCTTCAGGAGATTAAAAATCCATAGAGCCCAGCAGCTCGCTGAGACACTTTCCTTAGCTGTACAGTGTCCACACGTCTTTTCAATTCCCGCCACAGAGTTCAGAGGTGAAGGTAACGTGATTGCTCTGTCAATAAGGAGCAATATGTCTTTGTTGGAGAACTAACCAGATATGAAAAGAGCTCTTCAAAACTGCATAGCCTACCCAGCATGTAGAAACTATGTAACTATGTAAAAATTTTATATATATATATTTTTTAAACAAAAGCTGGAAAATGTCACATTGTGTACTTTTAACAAAGGACGTTTTTAGAAATGAACATGGTATGAGGGATTGTGTTTTCTTGAGTACATACAACATCCCATCAGGCGTGGTAATGAGCCAGCTATGGCATCCTGGGTCAAAGTCACATCCTCTGTGCGTTCTGTGTTGCAGTGTAATTTTGGCTTAGTCTTCAGACCAAAATTCTTATGAGTTTACTCATGTTAGTTATTTTTATCCTTCATAGTTTTCAAAGCGTTTTAGTCCAATTTAAGTCAATGAGACGACAATTCAGTCAACTTTTATTCATTGCTTTTAGTCAAAATGATTTCTCTCTGGATTTTGTCTATTTTCTTTACCAAAAGCCCTATACACACAGGATAAGTATCACCTGGGGACCTCATGTGATTTAGAAACACACCCCCCCACAAACATTTGAGTTTCGTGTGGCACCTTTGCACGGGATAAGCGAAGCCTGCTTTTGCTTTAATTTACTGACATGTAACCTGAGAGTTGGGTAACCGGAGGTTTTGGGCCAGGCCCCGATAGAAGTTACCAGAGGTACGTACCTTATCCCCGCCGCGGCAGCACCCACACAGCATTACGTCTGCCCTCGGACAAAGCCGCAGGGAGTGTGTCAGTTAGGGGACGGGTTGTCCTCTGGCCGGGCAGTGACCCAGACTACGGTGGCCACAAAAGGCTGCATTCTCAGTCCCTTACAATCCCATATTTGTTTTTTGCAATCTGGAAAAAGGAAACAAAAACCTTGAAAAACGATATACTACCCCGCCAAATCACAGACATGTCCACTCGCCTGGACTTTAGTCTTATTCCTATGTCAAAAGTCCTATAATAAACATTTCAGTTGATCTAGTCCTGCCAAACAAACTACTCTGCTGTTATTACAGACATGATGGAGATGGACAGACAATGGAGAGTGTTGCCAAAACTCTCCATTGAAACTAGAACAAGTAACAATCTATCTATCAGGCAAGATGACAGCTGCTGTATGGGGTAACCCGCCCACCTGTTAAAAGGCAAAGAAGACACTATTACAGAGCCAGTACACTAAATAAGATTTACACAACTGTCTAATGCAGGTACACATGTCCCAATGTCAGGCAGGTTGTCCACTCCACAGGTTGTCCAATAACATACTATGTTAAGATCATGTGTAAGGTTGATGTACAAGTAAGCACAGTAGCAGATACACATGCTGCATGAAAATATTCTACTATAGCAAAATGATATTCAAACGGGCCAAAAAACTATATTGCACACTGATCCACTGGGGTCAGCCCATATGTTCCCACAGCCCATATGTTCCCACAGCCCGATTGTCCCACAGCCCGATTGTCCCACAGCCCGATTGTCCCACAGCCCAATGGTCCCACAGCCCAATGGTCCCACAGCCCTATGGTCCCACAGCCCAATGGTCCCACAGCCCTCCCACAGCCCAATGGTCCCACAGCCCAATGGTCCCACAGCCCTATGGTCCCACAGCCCAATGTTCCCAGATTTCTAAGAATTTATTTTTTCACTGAAAATTAGGCCATATGTTCCTAGATGTCTAAGATTTACTAAGAGTTACTAGTGCAGTGCCCGTTGAAAATGTGCCAGTTTGGAAAAAGCCAATTGCTTGGCTTGTGGTATTGCTGTTTATATAAATTCATCAAAACCTAATTGTACCCCAAAATGACTTACAGAAGGACCCCAAACCATTTCATATGCAATTCCCCCTGTATAGCCTACTACTGACGTACAGTGTACAGCTACTTCTACATCAGAGGAAGACATTGTACCACTATTAATTAAGTTAGGGTTACCTTAAGGTTAGGTTAGGTTAACCCCTAACCCCAAATTGGGAGAAATATGGTTAAAATCTGATAAAATGTATGAAAAAGGAAACATAGGGCCTAATTTGGGGAAAAAAACCTTAGAAATGTGGGAACATAGGCATGGTCCTTATCTACTCATGCAGCTACATACAGGCTTCCTTACCATATGTTTAGATGTCACTTATGTCACTTGGCAATGCATCTCTTTAGCTTCTCTGTGTGTCCTATTCACTTTGTTTTAAATGTACCATGACATGGTGCTCTTTGGATGCTTTTATATAAACCTTAGTGGTCCCCTAATGCCATATCTGAAGTTTCTTTCCCAAAGGTCAGCCTTGGGGCAGAGTTACAGCCACTAGAGCCTGTCCCACAATGCAATTTCCTTAGTATGTGCCATTTCTGAGTCTGTAGCTTTTGAGGAGGAGGAGAAAGGGGGGAGTTGGAGGCTGGGGGTGTGGCCTTGACCAACTGCCACTTTGTTCGTTTGAAAGCCATGATGTTTCTCTCTAATGGGTGGGCCAAATTCTCTGGGCGGCCAAAGCAAAGAAAGGGAAAGAAAAGGAAGGTAATCTGGAATCTTGCCCTTATGACCTCATAAGGAGCAAGATTGCAGATCGGCCCATCTGAGCTTTAATTTTCTCAAAGGCAGAGCAGGATACCCCGGGGTCAGTTTACACCTATCGCCATTTCTAGCCACTTGGGGACCATAGGCAGGCTGGGGGAACTCATATTAATGTTAAAAAGGCTCATGAAGTGCCACGGGACCTTTAACAAAAGTGCCTCAAACATTTGATAGTTGTTGAGATATTTCAGTCGGGACCAAAATGATAAACCAAATGACCATGCTTCTAGCTACTACTAACCATCAACATGACTACGAAACATCAAAACGGCAAAAATTGAAATGCTAAAAGACTGTTGATTTGTTTTCAAACGTGCCCTTAATTATTAAAAAGCTCTTACATGTTTGCCGCTTGTGTTTTGTCCTGCTTTTATGAGCATTTGCAAAAAAGGTGATTACGATAATGGGGGCAGCTCTCAAATCAGCTGCCAAGGGAAAGCAATGCCAAATCAGATAAATGTCCTTGGGTGTACCGAATCAGGGAATTAGCTGTTTGATAATTGATTCAGTGTTAATGGTTAGGCTTACTTCGGTCTTTTGTGTCCATTGTTAGTGCTGGCATGGTTGATTCATGTGCTGCTGGTCCTTGCTGTCCTATACAAAAGTGTAAATGAGATCACTGTGAAAGGCTGTGATTGATCAGTCCTTGTACTGTACCTTATGCTTTACTGGATTGCTACTTAGTTTGTTGTGCGTGTCTGAGTGTGTATATGACTATGTATATGTTTGTGCATGTCTTTATGTGTCACCCTGCAATCTCCAATTTTGGCTCGTTGGTATAAAGTGGTCTGAAATGAACAAAGTCCATTAACACCGTTCTCTCTAAAGGTGATCCGGTGCTGACTCAGGTTCTGAGAAGGGGGAAGTGATTCTTGAAGGACAGTCAACCCCCAACCCGTGGAATGAGGGATTGGCACTTCAACCCCCAACCCCTGCCCCCTCACAAAGGGAAACCAAACAGCATATGGGGAATAAAATGCTGATCTAAGAAATTAGGAGAAAACCACTTGGGGGTCAAGGAGAAGAGAAACGCAAAGAGAGAGGTAGAATGATTTAACTCAACTATAGGGCTTCTGTGAGAGAAAACGGACCAAAGGCATGTCAGAGATGAAAAAATAAGGTGGAGAGAGGGGGAAAATGAGTCGTAAGGAGCAAAAAGAAGACAAAAAAAAGCCAGGTAGATGGATGAGTGTGTGCAAACAAGATAACAAAGAGAGTAGAGGAGATAGTGAGTGATGTGTATGAGCAAGAAATACTCTGATATTATCCCACACTCTTTATGACAGTTGATAGCTGGGGTGTTAAAGGTGTTGGCTTGAAAGAGAGATGTAGAAAGAATCAGAGAGGAAAAAGAGAGAGGTGTGGAAAGAGAGAGAGACTCATATTAAATGGAGAGGGGATGGTGACATCACTTAGGAAATGAAACCAGCCAAAGAATGGTGTGCCCTTCAGGCTAGGGAACATATTGTGTCATACACACACACACACACACACACACACACACACACACACACACACACACACACACACACACATTTTATATACTTTATTCCACATTACAAGTCAATTTCATTAGGAATCAAATCAAATTTCCCAAAAGATTCTACAGATTAACATATTGTTATGAATTACACAATTCTAATAGTACAGGAAACATTGCCTTTTCTAAATAAAAATGCTTCCTATAGTTGCTGAGATTGAACAGTACTTTGCCAACTGCCCCAATCCAAAATCCACTGATTGCCCGCCTATGTACATGACCTAGACTACCAAACACTAACACAAAGAGCTTGCATGTGTACCCAACGCTCTCAGTGGCAGATAACAATGACTGATATTTTAGTCTTAGAACAGTAAGAGTTCTCCATAAACAGGTCAAAGGCACATGACGCCTCAAAGAGTTTAACTGTGTGGCCATTCTAAGAGATGTTAACAATATCTTGTGTATTAGCAGTTCCTAAAAGAAAAATGTTTGCAGGTGAGTTAAACCATTCAGACTGTACAGTAGTGTGTTTTAAGATCTGCTCATTAGCCACGCAGGGAACCACAAGTCTGTCATGTTTGGCAGTATATATCCCTTTTAATGATGGACGGATGTTCATGATTTGGGTTACTGACTCCAGCTGTTAAGGAGGGTCATGCAACATGCAGAGGGGTAAATGCATGGAAGGAAAACACACACACACACACACACACACATTTTAACCTTTCCTTGACTGGCAAGCCATATGGCACATGGGATTAGAAAGAATACCATCCATTTGTATCAACGGGCCAGTTGCCAGTTGAGGTGGTTTGAGTATCTGATAAGAATGCCCCCGGGCGCCTCCCTAGGGAGGTGTTCCAGGCACGACCAGATGGGAGGAGGCCTCGGGGGAGACTCAGGACTAGGTGGAGGGATTATATCTCCAACCTGGCCTGGGAACACCTCGTGTTCCCCCAGTCGGAGCTGGTTAATGTGGCTAAGGAAATGGAAGTTTGGGGTCCCCTGCTGGAGCTGCTGCCCCCGCGACCCAACCCAGGATAAGGGGACAAAGATGGATGGATGGATGGATGGATGGATGATGTACCAACCATCCTGGTAAATGATCCTCAAATAAATTGTGATTTCTAAAATAAGACTTTTTGCTCAGGGGAAGCCAGTACAAAGGTTTACTTGAATAATCTCTATCACATCATGTTGTTCGATTTGTGTAGATACATTTGTAACAAATTACAAAATTATAAAAACACTTGGGTTGGAGTGAACATTTTTCACATGGATACTGAATTCAGCACATTCATCACCTTAATGTCAATTGTGGCATGAATAAACACATGCGAAACCTCTTTGGCTTTTACAGCCGCAATCGATTCCCAACGGCAACAACTGGAGACTTCTGATTTACTCAGTAAAGGTAATCTATCACTCTGAACATGACGCTAGCAATTGGGTTTTGCAAAGTGGCATAAGAACATTAACATCTGGCTGTAAACTTTAAAAGGAAGGGGAGCATTTCTTCACATTTCTCTGATTTCTAACAGCATTAATGAATGTTAATATCGGTGGCAAAGAAATTATCTTTACATTTCCAACAGGATGATCCCTTCTTACTTTAGGAGAAATAAAAAACATTGCATTCTCATACATGCTTCAGTAGGATAAGTACTGTGTCATGCTATACAGATCTCCTCCTTGGCATGAAATTATTTTTGTGAGGTGACTACTGTACGTTTTGCTGCGTCAAGTATTCGAAGCTTAACCCTGACCCTTAATCCTTTATCGTGGGCAAGGTGCTCATTCGAGCAGTTGCCAAAAATGCATTGATTACATCCTTTTTTGGCCCTGGGCTTGTAGTTTAATATTTTAAAAGGAGAATAATAAAAGGTGTTCAGTCAGTCTTATTAGGTCTTTAATAGAAATTGAAGGAAAAACACAGAGTTTATAGTACAAACATTACATAAAGTATCAGTTCTAGTTCTAGCACTGATACTTTATGTGATGAAAGCATCCTGAGCCAGCAACATCACCTCCTTCAGCTTTTTTTTATATCTCCTTATTCAATTCAGTTCTATTTATATAGTGCCAAATCACAACAACAGTTATCTCACAGCGCTTTTCATAAAAGAGCAGGTCTAGACCGTACTCTATGATGTTATTTACAGAAACCCAACAATTCCCACCAAGAGCAAGCACTATGCGACAGAAGCAAGGAAAAACTTCCTTTAAGAGGCAGAAACCTCGAGCAGAACCATGGCTCTGGGTGGGCAGTCGTCTTCCTCGACTGGTTGGGGCTGAGAGAAAGAGACAGTCAGACAGAGAGAGAGAGAGAGAGAGAATTGTAGCAGAGTGTGTTGAGCAGCAACATGGAGGCAGCAGGTGACTCCAACCACAGATCCAGAGCCAGAAACACCTGCAGGAAGCGATAGGAGGAGAGAGGAGAGCTCTTGTAGACTAAACTTTGACATTTTTCCCAGGCCTGAGGACTCTGATCAGAATATTCATAGGCTATTGATTATTTCAGCTCAGGAAATGGAGACTGCCCCTCCACACTTCTTCGGGTTTTACACTCCCCTTCCTCAATCTTCTATTAGTGTGTCTGTGAAGGGAGAGAGAGCTTAAAGGTTAATTGATAGAAAAAGCATTTGCTGAGAAACAAGTGGATGAAGCTGTTTGCAGAAGTTTATTAGTGGCTCCAGCTGTCTACCAAACTGTGTCTCGTATTTCTTAATTCATTGGCCCCAATGACCTGGAGCCCACCAACGGAATGCAACCAAAACGTCTGTGTGTGTGTGTGTGTGTGTGTGTGTGTGTGTGTGTGCACACATTCATTTGAGATTATAGGTTCAGTTGTCGTCAACTATAGGATGCCTTTGATTGACATCCTGCTAACATGGCCGGTCATTAAAAAGCCCCATTGCAATTTTACCTTTTTTATTAACATAGCATGCTGCACATCTCTTATGTTAAAAAATTTGTTGGTAGTGCTGGAGCCCATATGTAGAGGTTTACTCCTCCGACCTGCGGCCAAGCACAGCCAATAGTGTACGTTGGCTCTAAGGATGCTTCCACACCTGTAGTTTGGTCAGGGGTTGAATGCAACATTGTTGCATTTTTTATTTGATTTGGTTGTGTAAACACACGTCACACTATCAAAACGGTCTCTTCTTTATTGGACAACATATATAGAACTCGCCTACACTTCTGGCTGGAGTCCAACCGATAAAGGATTTTTAAGGTCGATACCGATACAAACATTAGATTTTAAAATCCGATATGCCAACATATTTAAAAAAAAAGAAATCCAGCTTTCCTTCCTGTTTGAAGGAAGCAGCGACTTTATTGCATTTTGTCTGTAAAACCCACTGACTGGTGCTTTTCAGTCACAGGAACATAATCATATTACAACATACTGTACACAAATGTACATTCTCACACACACACTGCACTAGAAGAGACATACTGCTGGATTTCTGAACAGCTCTGTGATTACAGTTGACACATCTTTAAAATGTCAGAGAGCAATGTAGCATATGACAGGACTGGCAAGAAGGACGGACTCACTATGCACTCTGGGACCATTGCAGAACTCCTCTCCTCATTATATCCATCCCTTAATACTGCAGGCTTTTGTCAATAATTCTATAGATTTGTCAAAAAGAATGTATTGCGGTTGCGATTTAAGCCAATAAGAGGAGATGTGTTTCAGATTGTCTCCAATGGGACATGAAGTATATTTACAGTTTGTGACTGTCTGAGAAGTTTTTAAACCATGCTGCCTTTGTGTTCCATCCTGTTAGGATATAAGGCCGATCAAGGGGTGGGCGACTGATCCAAAGCCTTTTTCAGAGATACAGTTGTGTTCAAAATCATCCAGTCCAGGTAGAAGTGATATTTCTACATGGCAAATAATTTAATAGTAAGTAGAGTCATAGAAAACCAACAGACCCAACAGTCACGACATGCATGCGGTTCATTCTGAGTAATTAAATCTGTAATTGAAATGGTCATGTTCCAAATAATACCAGTGTTGTGTTCAATTAGTGCGTTGATTGATTCTGTGAAGAAACAGGTGTCAATTATGTTCCATATTTAAGGAAGGAAGGATGCAAATGTTGTGCGTGCTGGTTATAGTGCATTTCACACTGAAATACTCAGCAAAATAGGTCGTTCCAGACATTGCTCTGAGGTACAGCTGACTTTGATTAAAAAGTTGATTGGAGAGGGGAAAACATATAAAGAAGTGTAGAAAATTATAGGCTGCTCAGCCAAAATGATTTCAAATGCCTTTAAATGGCATCCAAAACCTGAACGACGTGGGAAAAAACGGTCAACTACCATTCGAAGGGATTGAAGAATTGCCAAATTGGCAAAGGCTCAACCAATGATCAGCTCCAGGAAAATCAAAGAAGACTTAAAGTTACCTGTGAGTACTGTTACCATCAGAAGAAGGCTGTGTGAAGCAAAGCTATCAGCTAGAAGTTGATTTCAATTTTGGTCATGTTTTGATTTGGAATGGAATGTGCAGTGTTCCTGATGCATTGGTATTATGAAATTAAAAGCTATTCTAAGGATTTTGAGCATTATTCACTTTTTTTAAACACTGCTAGTATTCTGAACAATATACAAAAAAGACCTTGAGGTTAACCATGATAAACACTGAAAAATAAAAACACTAAAATGACTAATCAGGCTAGACTTTAAAAAGTACCGTGCCATTGCCAGTGTCCTCTTCCCTCTTCCTCGCCCTATCATCACTCACCTCAGTTCCTCTGCCCTTGCCCTTTTCTCTACCACCAGCTGGAATATACTCTATCACCTGAATTTCTTAGTGAGTTTCCCAAATAATTTGCAGCTGGAGGACCAACTTTTTCCCCATTTGAGCACGTCATAAAATGATTATGAATCTAAGTATTTTTTTTCTTCTCAGCCCTAAAAAGAAATTATTACCCTGAAAGCAGTTTGGGCAGAGCCTCTAGCTCTTCTTCAAGCTACTGTCTCTGGGAGTGGGAGTGAATCAGTGCATGAGGGATGGTGTTCTTGACACAGCTGTGTGCGTGGTTGTATTGTCGATTTATGAATATTAATTGAGGTTTGACACTATTATTGCCTGAAATGCATGCTGAAAGATGGCATCTTGCCCGAATCATCTACACAGCAATAAAAACTTAAATTGGAGTGCTGCACCGTATTCTTTATCTATGATTTATGCACTTTGCCACGACTGAAAATAGAATCTGAGGACAAAATAAACCACCTGAATGAAAGCACATCCTTAAGCATGTACTGTCATAATGCAATACTAGTGTCAACCCAATGTTGGCAGTTTTCTTAAGTTGTTTTTGCTTAATTCAAAGAATTACAGTACATGTTTCCTATACTTAAACCTGTTAAGTGATCTTTTGGCCACTTGTAGACAACATAACAAGTTGTACATTGGCTTCAAAGCATCCTATGATAATGGTGATATGATAAAGGTGTTGTGGTAAAACCATACACTGTATATAAAGATAGACAACGGATCTTCACTTCCTCCCAATGTACAAAAGTGAAGCCAAAATACCCTGGGTACGGGCACTGCCATTTTGTATATTTGGAGCCAGAATCTGTCTTTAGCGAAATTTTTCAGCGCTCAAAGTCCGGACTGTTGGAGTTACTTTTTGGCGCTCTGGGTCTGGATGTTTGTTTAAAGGCGCAAAGTGAACCTAGGGGTTAATAACATGTGTACCGAGTTGATCGTTCTCTGGGATCTGTTTTCATGCTAATCAAATGTATCTCTAGCTTGAACCAAGCTATCGCAAACCGGTGAATAGCTGCTAACGTTAGCTTTCAGGGCATAGGGTAAACAGTAGCGTTCATGTTAACATGTGGGCGCCATCTTGGAAAGCAGACATGACCAGTCAAACCATGAATGCTGTGTTTGAGCTATGTTACTGGTTACTAGTTGCATGGTGTTCGTCATTTGACTAGTTATGAATGCACCACAATTGTCCTTTAACTGACATGCGGCACAAGAATTGCAATTGTTTGGTTTAGGAAAATATAGTGGGTGGGGTTAGAAAATGTACGTTACTACGATTTTTCGTATTTCATATGACTTGCAACTACTGTCGCTCTTATACTACCCAAGCTTACAGCGTTGCTCAGTAACACCTTCCACTTTCTTTGTGTTGACATTTTAAATTCCCGGTTAATTATTGAGGACTATGGTTAACCGCTCCTCAGATCTCTGCAGGGTAAATCTAGACAGCTAGCCAGACTATCTGTCCAATCGGAGTTTTCTGTTGCACGATTTTGAACGTACACAAGTTCCACCAAAACGAGTCCGAGGCGATTTTGCAGAGGCACTGTTGCTGCGTCTAGTGCTTAGTGCTGTCCATGACGATTGTGATTGATTAGGAGAAATGGCAATAAAACAAAACATGCTTTTCTCCCATCCTGGAATGCCGTGGGAACTAGCCAGACCCTGGGGGATAAAGCGTCTAAAAACGTGCATATGTTGTCAGTCTGATTCTAAGACTGAAATGTTGCCTTTTTGATGATACAGGGTTGTCAGTGATATCTTTTTACAAGCTGATTGCTTAGCTTTCATCCAGCAGTTAAGGAGTTGGGCGTGATAATGTCTTTTAGGTAGACACCTTCATTTTCAACAGACATATAGAGTCTATAAAGGCAGCCCAACATGCGTGAAATGTGAAAGGAAGACATTGGAGAACAGAAAATGCAAAGGACTCAAATTACACCCCTCATCGCTTCGCTACCTACCACCCCTTAGCACAGCCACTGCTCTCCCAGACACCAAAATGCCTTTGAAACTGTCATTTAATCCCAACTAATGAGATAGAATCCGTTTTCCTCTTTGCTGGGTCAGTAGGGCTTATCGGTAATTGAATGGGTAGTACTACTCTGCATAATTCTACCTATGGAAAGAAAGGGAGGAGGTACAAAGAAAGATGTATGAATTAAATGCGAGTTTACTAAGAGGAAACTGGCCTTGAGTCCACAAAAGTATCTTAAGAGGAGGGGTGGGGGGGGGGGCTGCTCAATTCCTGCCTGTACCACCCCTTTGCTGACCTTTCTAAAATGGACTTTAATGCATAAAGTGGAATAAAGCAGAATTAATCATGTGCAGGGACCAGGTCATGGACAGGGGTGTACCACAGATGGCTGAGTGGCATTATTGTGTGTGTGTGTGTGTGTGTGTGTGTGTGTGTGTGTGTGTGTGTGTGTGTGTGTGTGTGTGTGTGTGGGCGTGTGTGTGGGCTTGATGCATGGGAATGTGGGGGTGAACACAATCAGCCCCCAAACACATACAGTACACATTTGCACTTACTCTTCCACAGACATAATTTGCATTTTTTGTCAAGCAAAAGTGCAGACAAGGTGAATACACACACACACACACACACAGACACACACAGAGAGCTCTCCCCTTTAATCGCCCCGTTGAGTTAGTAGAGTTTCAAAGGTTACTACTCTGGCTGTAGTCAACTGAAGCCCTGGAACGCCCCTCATGGACCCTGGTGGGTTCCCCAGACCCCGATTTGGAAACCACTGGTCTAACTAGTTTTACCCTCCAATGTAAAAAGTATGCTGTATTTTTTTTTTCTAGGACATGAAGCCTCACCTTTGGTCTTTTTACATAAGATCATGTGACTATCTGGTGATAAATTATTGAACGAAGGCAACACCACAGATCCAGAAAAGAGAAGGCATGGAGTTTAATTGCAGGAGTGCATGGAGTGGCAGGTAGATACTAGCTTAATAAACACATGATTGTTCTTTCAAGTAACTGTAGAGACAATAAGTCTCACAGCCGAGACGCTACCAGTGCGGTATGGCAAACGGTGGAGGATGGAACAAAACCGTGGCGCAGCCGGAACGCAGCTCAGGCGCATCAAGGGGAAAATAAGGGTTAGTCCAGTATGCGGATACTCTCCATATTTTCATCATTTGTGTAATATGTGATGGCTAAATAGAAACCAATATATGAATCCAAGCACCTATTTAGATATCCAATAGACATCAAGGAAGAACCCAAGGCGTCTTGTAAAATTCCTAATACACATGCTCAACAGAATAAGATTTAAAAAAAACAAAAAACAATGTGTTTCGGCATCCAGCCTTCTTCAGGAAGTAACAGGCACAGGAGTAGGGTGAAACAATTTAAAACACCAGATGTGAGCACATCAACAGGTTCAGATGTATTAAAGGCATTTTTTTTTTGCTCAAAAACGAGTGCCTTGGGTTCTTCCTTGATGTCTTTTGTTCCCTCCCCCTAACAAAGAGCACCATCTTTAGTTCACTACCACTAGCTCCAAGAAGCTCTCCAATCTCTTCTGTATTTGTATGTATTTAAAGCAACACTAGGGAACTTTACCCGCTTTGGTCCTCCTACAGGTTGGAAGCACAACTGTCCCATTATGTCTCATTGGAACTACACATCCGCTACCCGATCTGGCAAACTTGCATAGTGCGGTTATAGCCAGTAGGGAGCTACAAAACAAATGCAGAAACGCCGATGTCACAACCAAACGTTAGTGATTGGTTATTGAAGATCCAGAGTGGTTCTGTGCAGACCCAATAGAGTACCTGCCTTTAAGGAAGTTAACATTTGTCAATGGAGAGTGGCCAGACTGTACCAGAGTCTGTTGGGACCAGGCTAGACTTAATTTGGTTCTTAAGGCACAATTTTACACATGGAAATGTAAAAAAAATGTGCGCAATGAAATCCACATCCAAAACTTGGACCAGGATCACAAAGATTACACGCTTAAATATGGATTTTAAATGCAAAGTGCTTCAACGGTGTAACACCAAAACCAATAATATCAAAAGCTGGCACTCAGGTGAGTGTGTGTTCCCTGCTGTATGTGTATGAGTCAGTGCTGTTAACATTTCAGTATTCAGGTGAACAGCTGAAGTTGTTGAAAATGAGGAGGGCTGCAGGTCTATCTCTCCTCTGATCCACTGAAGCCTCAGGGTTAGAGACATGAGTAGAGGGCTCAGCGCTGGAGCTTTGAGACCGGTTACTCTCTGTGGGCGAGAAAGCTGGACTCAACCCAACCGGAGCCGAGCAGGGAGGGCTCTAACACCTCAAATACTGTGTAAGGGTTATACAATCCTCTCACAGAATGAGCCACTCTGGTGTGAATGTGAGAGGTTGAGAAAAGGAAAGGCGAGTCGGTGAGCATGAGATAGCGAGAGAGAGAGAGCGCACATACAGTAATGAGAACAAGACGTGAGAGAGAGTGGGAGAACCAGAAGTCGTAAAGCATAATCACTGAGCTAAATGAACAAGGGAATGAATGAAAAATGGGAAGGTGGGAGTTAAGAGAAAGTCAGCCAGATAAAAAGAAAAAAAAGAAAATAGGAGAGAGGAGGGAGGAGCGGGAGAACCAAGGGGGACAGGGAGAGGGAGCGGCAGAGAAGTGTGTGTTCAGCGTTGTAAGTAATGGCAGCATAGCAACCTTACTGCGGTGCTTTTCTGCACTGTATGTGTGTGTGTGCATGCATGTGTGTACACTTGTTAGATAGATAGATACTTTATTCATCCCAAAGGAAATTTTAGGCATCCAGTAGCAAGACAACCATAACACAACAAACACATATACACATATATATATATATATATATATATATATATATATATATATATATATATATATATATATATATAAGAATAAAAATAAAAATCACTCACAGAAATGCAATGACCATGATAAAGTGAGATACTATAGTAGACTGTGTGTAATGATGATAGTGCAAAAGTGAACAGTGTAAGGATTGAACAGTGCAATAGTATCATAAAATATTAACTATAACTATAAAATATAAGCATAACATAAGTGACTGAAGAAAAAGAACACTATGTAACAGGGAATAAGTTATAAGATGTAGATGTTATGACCACAGTCCAGATTATGTATGAAGGCTAATATAGCCAATAAGAAAGTTGTACAGCAGACAAGTGATATGATGTATATTCTTGTATGTCTATTTATTTTGTGCATTTGTACACACTAGTATTGTATATTGGATGGGGTATATGGTTGTATATTAGATTTGTTTGTAGATTGGGTGAAGTGTGTGATGCGTGCCATATATGGGTGTGTATGCTTGTCATACAAAATGGAAGTAAGCAAGAGGCGTGTGCGCACGTGTGTGTGGTGTCTGTGCGTGCGTTTTTGAAGCTATAAACTAGCTGTTGTGAGTGTGCAGTCGGACGGGAGGCCAGAGCAGCGATCCTCCTCCTCATCCTCCTCCTCCTCCTCATTCGCCGCCTGCCACCGCAGATCAGCGCCTCCCACCGCAGATCAGCGCCTCCCTCGCCATCAGATGTGACAGCCACAACCGTCAGGAGTCCACGCTGAAATAGCCACCATACGGCTGTTACAAGCCCCGGTGACAGAGCTCTGCTTACAGCGGCTGACAGCATCAGGTTCCAGCACCAGCCGAAGACACAGAGGGGAAGGATGAGAGCGCATGGAAGGCGGAGGGAAGAGATTGGGAGAGCCACAAAAGGAAAAGGGAAAGTAATAAGAGAAAGTCAGGGAGACTGGATGACATGTTGTAATTTCCAACATGATCATAAGACACCTGGCTTGACAAGGTTTAAAGTTAAATATTAGACAATGAAACGGCGCGTTCATGAGTTCACCCATATTAACATATCAACAACGTGTCCATTAACTATTTATGGACATGAGCCCAAATAAAATCCTTTAATTTCATTAAATTGGCTGTTAAAGTTTTAAACTACAACTCAGTTGTTTGAATGACAGGAATTTGCTCAGATGAGATCTAAATGAGTGCAACAGGACATGTATAGTACAGAACAGCATGTTTAGGATCCCCAAATCACGGATTAATACACTTACAAAAAACAAGAATTAACTTCAGTATTATGATTTAACGTAGGAGTTAGGAGGGAAAAGTGTTGAAATTAATAACGTTACATTTTCTGTTTGGATTATAGTATTACAGGTATTTTATCTGATGAACTGTTAACATTTGGCAAAAAAAACCTAACATCATGGCTACACCTTTTGGTCATTTGTTTAAAATTGAATGAGCAATTAAAAAAATACTGAAAACAGTAGAAATGAGCTGAGTAGGCTACATTTTAATCATGTTGTACAGACATTAATTGCATTGTTTGTCTGGCACTCTAAAACGTGCCCTGTTAACGGATGTTTTAGCTCAGTTGAAGCTTGTACACGTAGCTGCAGTTACTCAGTGTTGCCTGCACCAATTCGGGTCTGTTTTTTTCAAACTAAAGTACTTCCATATTTATAGCGATCAAGATCAACATAAAAATTGGCCAGCATGTACGCTGGAGGAAACGCATACGGGTGGTAAACTAAAAACCTGGCAGGCAGAGGAAAGTCAAGCTAGTCTTTATAGGTGGATGATGAGCAGAGGAGTTGCAGATGCGCTGCTGATGAAATGCCGTCAGGTGCAGAGAGAGAAAGAGCAGGAGGGTGGTGTGTCCACACACTGTGGAAAATGAAGGTGACAAACAGGAAGCAAAGCACACCAACCACACTGCAGGCATATAACAAACTGAAGAAATAAAACAAAACCTATTCATCCACACATCAGGCTGTCGCTGGGACAAGGGGGAGCATGCCCCAACTCTAGTAAGACTCTCATGATTTCATCCAGATATTGGAAATTACTCTGCGACAGTGGAATTTCTTGAAAAGTCATTTGGTGTAAGGTTGGCATTAGACGGTTAAAGTGGTAATCTATGGCTAGGCCACGTATGTCAGTGATGTTATAAATAAGTCATAGTTTAGTTAATTGAAGTGTATGTCTGCTTGATGCTGCACTGTTAAACATGGGTGTTGTGCATGTCCAGAGAACAATGTTGGGCAAACAAAAGTGTAGGTTATCTTCCACTGAACGTAAAATGCTCGCTGAGTTACAACCCTAAGCTTGTCTTGTCAACAGCAAATAAGGGCCGAAGATTAAGCTTCCCACAAAGATTACTGCGGAAAGCCTTTTTGGTGGTTCTTTAAAATTTTAAACAGTGGTGTAAAATACACATTAATGTCACTCCTTTCCCAGAATTACTGCTGTATACAAAAATACATTAGATCTATTTACAGCAGAAATACACTAGGCTGAGTATATTGGCTGCTTCAATCATAATGCACTGGACCAGACCTGCTGTGAGCTGGATGCCAGGGCATCTATGGCACAGCAGTGATGTAGTGAAATAGGTTACCTCTTTATAATAAGCCACCCTTTATACGTTTGTAATGGCTTTAATAATGCTTACTGAAACATGTGTTAATGTTGTTTTATAAATAAATAACACATTGTACCTCTTACAGTTTCATTTCAAATTGATTGATTAGCAATGTTATTAAGGCAGTAAAAATGCCTTTGATATTAATTGCTTACTATTTGGAAATATTGCAGTTATATACATGTTAATATTACATTGAATGCCTGATTAGTTGTTAATTATTAAGTTTTAATACAGACCAGCTATACCGTACATATCCTAACATGTGTTAAAGGTATTTTTCACAACCTTTTTTATAGGGTATAGCTGATAAAGCATAACTAAACCATAAATTAAGCATTAATAAAGCCATATAAGAACCATATTAGGTTATTTCATGTGTCATTTCCATCTTTTCACTTGTGTGCTGAAATCAATGGCACCAAATAACAAAACTAATCATGAGCAATTGTTGCCTTGCATTATTATGCAGTAAATGTGCAAGAGATCAAACAGCACCGAAGTGGCTCGCATGCAAAATAAAAAAGTAGGTTGTTCCCCTTTCTGCAGTACCATCTCCGCAGCGGCTGACCCCTGAACTTTAAAGCCTCCTCAGAGCCCTCTTCCAAACGGGAACTTGCCTCTCTAGGGGATTTTGTACAGAGCAGGTGCACTCTGTAACTCGTACAGTCTTTATTACTCCCATATATCCAGATCCTTCAAGCCGCCAAATGCTGCTGATTCTAACTTTACCGTCTCAAATGTTCCATGGCTTTCCTTTAAAAAGGCTCAGCACTGTCTCCTGTGCAGACCTTTGCACCTGACACTGAGTTATGCTCCCATTGAAGTCTTTTACCCACCGCAGCATTCACCTTCTTTAATCGTGTTAGGGTGACGTCACTTTGCTTGCTTTTACTTTTCTTAATGTCAATCAGAAAAGTAAAATGAAATCTGTTCTATCGGATCTTGGTCAAAGTCATGAGATATAATATGTTGCATTATTTGCTGTGATGTTGTGTAATTGATCCTACAGTGACAAAAGATAGACAATAGAATGAAGCCAGCTAGCCTCATGCTGCAAACAACATGTTTAAAATAGTTTTTTTTTTTTAAACTAAAGGACAAACATCACTCATACCAGGTTGCTTAACAACGTTCCATGGCTCTTATATGACTTTCCATAATTTCACTTATAACTCATACATGACCTAAAAGTTTTCTTTCTTCCTTTTTGCTGATGTTTTGCTGATGTTTTTTAGCTCAGAAGTTCCGAATGGGTGATCCATCTACCACTACTGTTTACTGCATGTTTGCTGTAGAACATAAAAACAGCTGATGCTGCGAATGTACAGCATGATACAAGTTGTACTTCTGTAAAGTTCCTTTCCTTTTATAAAATTTAGTGATATTCAACAAAGATATGCACACAAGTCAGTTACTTGAACTGACTTGTCTCAAAAACATTTACCTTCAGATTTGACTCAGTGGACATACAAAGCAAGTGCACCATATGAACCATTCCATGGCGACTACTGACAAAATAAAGGGAGATAAATAAAAAGATTTTTCATCCTAAAATGGCTCTATCCCTGGCACGTGCGTGTTTGGTTTGGATAGGGCTGCCAATAAATTCAGAGATCACAAGTAGCCCAACTAAGAAAAAACTGATGGTAGCTAGCCTTTTATTTAAATAGGGATTTACTAGTTACATTAAACCGTGATGCATGGCAATGTCACCACAATATAAGCTTTCAAAGACGCAGGAATTCTAGCACATAATTTCAGCATCTACTCAAAAATAGGAATTGGGAATTAACTTTAGTGCGCTCTGCTAGAATGCTGGGGGTTATGAAGGAGGCTAACAACGTAGGTAACATTACTGATTCTTATATCCAGCTTCTGCTTACCTGGTCCTTGTCCGTGAACTGCACTTTCTTCCTCTTTGTCATCACCACTATCTGCATCCTCCCTCTTGAGGGGTCATGTTTGTAGCGCTGGTTGGGTGGACGCCAAGGATACCTTATTCATCAAAAAACGGACAGGTTTCCTGGTTGTAACCGTTTTTTGTTGGACTCTTTAGCAATCCTGTATATCGCTTTTAGATGCTGAGATAGTTGTCTTTGGCATAGTTCGTCTAAAGGAAAATGTAAAAGAAGCTGGCAGATTTTTCGACCATAAATAAGCAGAGGAAAATAACGTGTCAGATGCACATTAAACAACAAACGGTTCAAGTTAAAAGATAGAAATATAAACCACGTATAAAACATATCTCAAAGTTTTAAAAGCTGTCCTTCAGTTGGCGCAGCACTCTAATATATCGCTGAGATGCGTCTGTCCCACTGAGTGAGACGGATGCGTACACACACACACACACACACACACACACACACACACACACACACACACACACACACACACTGAACTGGATTGATAATGATGAACTGGTACATGAACAACAAAATAAACCTAACACAAAATAATATTCAACTACATATAAAAACATTTCTCATCATTAAAGCTCTTCTCCAAGTGGGAGAGAGGGAGAGAGTCTGGTGCGTGTGTCTCTCCGAGGGATGCCGATACACGTAAAAACGCAAATATCGGTCCACTATATCGGCCGGCCGATAAATCGGTCGATCACTAATACTGACCCAATCAAAAATTCTGAGCGTGCATATGGTGAAAATTAAAAAAAGAACCTCACCAACAAGTGCCACTGGGAATTGATTGCTCATTTTTAAAGAGCTGCACTCAGACCTGCTCAGTTAACACCCAAGTCACAGTCTCCTGCCTTCCCCGAGTACTGTATCCTCTCCCATTCAAACAGTCCTGTGTAAGGTTATCTATAATGAATGAGATGTGTGGGAGAGACACCGCACATATTAATAAAGCTTTACCTTCCATATGCAGTGGAAGGGAAAAGAAAAAAGACCGCACAGCCAAAGAGACTACGACCATTGTTGAATTCCAACGATCCATGAAGTTGACTGAATTTTGCATCATGAATAAATAAACAAAAGTGATATTAGGCATGTAAAGAGCAGCGTCGTCTGTGATTTCTGTGTACCTGTTTTTTTATTCATGAAGGTGCTCAACTGTTACAATTTGTAACGTACAAAAAAAAAAGGAGTACATGATATGATAACAGGAGAACGTTTTCCCTTTTCTTCTCTCCATCCGTTCATTTCGCCACTCTGTGTCTTGACGGTGTGTTGCTCACAAGACAGAGTGTACGGAAAAGAGGACTCTGTGTGTCCCTTGGTAGATACAGAGAGTCTATGAATGGGTCAAAGGTTGTTAATGAATGTTGTTTTCCTCCTCGGCTGATACTGTCCTGTTGCTGAGTCCTTGTGTTTAAAGCTGTCGAGTAGCAAGCCAAAACCATTACGGCCTTGGGATAAATACAGAGCATTCACAGTAATCCTAGGTAGGTAGGTGTGTGTGTGTGTGTGTGTGTGTGTGTGTGTGTGCGCGTTGCTACTACTGCAGAACCTTCAGCAAGGGCTGATGTCAAAATCATTGGGCAGCATTTTGAGGAGAGAACAAATAAATTGGGTTAAGTCATGAGCAATCTAAGGTGTGCTAACGCGCACCGCACACACACACACACACACACACACACACACACACACACACACACACACAATGTGTGTATAAATACCCACGTTATCAACAGAGCTATGGAAGACAGTGTCAGTGTTTTGGAGCTTTGTGCTCATAAATCATACTGAGCAAGAGAGAGAGAGAGAGAGAGAGACCAATGGAGGATTTGCCAAAACTCGCTTCAATAGCTGTTTTTATTTCAAACCTCCCCCCATATTCCACTTTTCTCTTTCTCCAATCCAACCTATTTTTTCTTTCACCATCTCCTATTCTCATCTCACCTCCCTCTTCTTTTCCTTCCCTTTCCATTTTCTCTCTACCTTTCATCACCCCGGATTATTCACTCCCATTCCTCTCCTTGTCCTCTAACCCTCCTCTACACTCTTTCCTCTCTCCACTCTCATTGTCTTTCCAACCGTCCACCTCCTTTCGCCTTATTTTCTCTCTGTCCCTCGCACAACTGATAGCAGGTACAAACTGGCCCGGCCAGCCCCAATCCATCTCAACACAGACCTGCAATCTCTGATATCCGGATTTACCCCCCACCCCCCCATCCGCTCTTTCACTTACCTGCACCAGTCGTCCTTCCTGCCCTTCATCACTGTACCACCTCTCTCTGCACCATCCTTCTACCTATACTCACCACTTCCCTTTTCCATTATCCATTAATCTCTTCCCCAGCACCCTCTGTTCTTGCTGTTCCCTTACAGTCAAGCACAAATAGTAGATATTCGCTGTCTGTCCAGCACGCATCCATCTCCAGTCGGAGCCCTAATCTGCTCTAGAAGCAGAAAACACAGAGATTCAACTCAATTTGTGCACCAAGAAGAAATCACCTAAATTACAAAATCACCAAATCATCGTCCAAGTCACTGGAACTCCTGAATGAGTAGTTTGCGTGTGAATGTCACAAAGTGGACATTTAGGTCCCTTTTATATCCCCAGGCTTGCTACACACACAGACACACAAGTTTAGCTTGATTTAAAAATTGTCTTTATATGGGTTAATTTTACTAGCAGCAGCCAAAGTACATTCTTGTAGTGGTCAATTAAACAAAAAGGAAGATTTGATACATAAAGCAGTCAATTCTGTTCAAAAAGGGACTACATTCTTCACCCTGACGGAGGTGGCGGGGGTTGTGGCACATGCAATTGTCCAGTCCACTCTTCCTGTTCGAGGCGTCCAATCTGCCAGATGTCCTCTGCACACTTCTCACTGTCCTGCCCTTTTTATTCTTACATCAATTTGATTAAATTTTATTTATAGTGTCGAATCACAACAGGAGTTGTCTCAGGACACTTTTCAGATAGTAGATAGAGTAGGTCTTGACCACACGTTATAATTTACAAAGACCCAATAATTACCCACAGGCAAGCATTTGCTGCGACAGGGGCAAAGAAAAACTTCCTTTTAGGCAGAAAGCTTGGACAGACCCAGGCTCTTGGTGGGCGGTGTCTGCCGCTGCTGGTTTGGGACACAGAGACACAGATACAGACAAACATGATATGATTCATAACAAGTATTGCAGTTGGTAAGATTGCCTTATAGTGACAATAAAGATAATCAAATTGTGACTAGATATAATAGTAGTAGTAGAGCTGGACCACAGCAGCATCCTGGGTCTATCTCCGTTGTCCTTAGCACGTCTCACTGCGTGTCATCCTGTACATCCAAATGGGGGCTCCGCACATCCCGACCGTAGGTCTCGACCGCCATGGAGACCAGCACCACCTCAGGTCCGGTCCTGGGTCCAGTTGTGCCGTCTACGCCAGTCCCACAGCACACCTTCCTGCACCATATCCGGTCTCTTCTACATCTGTGTCCCAACCGGCAACAGCAGACGCCCGCCTACCCAGAGCCTCACCACTGTTACTCTTGGGGGAATTGTTGGTTGTCTTTCTAAAATAAAGAATGTGGTCTAGCCCTTCTCTGTCTCTAAAGTGTCTGGAGATAATTCTTGTTCTGACTTGATACTATAAATACAATTGAACCAACCCTTGCTCTCAACCCCCAGAACCCCCATGATGGAAATCATTTCAAAAACATTTTAGCTATCTATGATTGTTTGATTGCTAACGTTAGATCAAAACACCATTCAAGTGACAGCCTTTGTTGTGTTTGATTCTAACTTGCCAGCAGTGAACAAACTTTGTTAAGTAGGTCCATTTTTACTGTAGTAACATTACAGAAGTCTCTTGTTAGCATCTTCTAGGCTACTTGTTGCAAAATGAGGCATGCGCAACTCACATCTTCACTCGTCACAAAGAGGTGGAGGTTGGGGTTGTGGCATTGACCAACTGCCACTTTGCTCATTTGAAAGCCATGATGTCTCTCTCTCATGGGTGGACCAAATTGTCTGGGCGGGCAAAGCAGAGAAAGGGTAGGAAACCAGGCCAATCTGAAATCTTGCAAGATTCCAGATCGGCCCATCTGAGCTTTCATTTTCTCAAAGGCAGAGCAGGATACTCAGGGCTCGGTTTACACCTATTGCCATTTCTAGCCGCTGGGGGACCATAGGCAGGCTTGGGGAACTCATATTAATGTTTAAAAACCTCATAAAGTAAAATGTTCATGCCATGTTACCTTTAACCATGAAGGCTTTCTGCAAGCAGACCTTTGCATGCAGAATTAAGGCTGTGTTGGCTTTTTTTATTTTTTTGAATAATAAAAAAGGACAAATGACTATTAAGTAAAGGAAATAGGAATTGGATCAGGTAGGAGCACTGGAAGGTAATCTAAGCTGTTTGGTCTCTCTTACCTGTTTTTGGAACAGGTAGGAGAGATACTGGGGAAGAGTGGAAGCAGGAGAGAGCGAGGAGTTACGGTGGTCGAAAGGCACTTTATATTATCGCACTGCCTTAGCACCGGCAGCGTTTGCCCTGAGCCCAATGCCTGCTGTATCACACCTATATTTCAATAAATGCTCTCAGCCAGACCCTGCAGCTTTTTCATCATAAGCCAGCGTACCGCTTCTCATAATGTCCTCAGGAGCAACCACAACCTCTGGCTCTCCCACCTTTCTCCTTTATAATAGCATCAGTCTGCTTCGCTTTATCATTCTGCTAAAATTTTGTTCTGGAAAGTGGATGTGCACCTTGAAGAAACTTTTGTCCCTGAGGTAAAAGCGTTTCTATTAGTCTGATCATGACTGGCACTGGATGTCTGACTGCACTCTTAAATCAAAATTATACAGCAGCTTAGGATGCAGTGTCCATGTGACGTAAATGTAGTCATCAGAGGGTACAAGCTCAGGCTCTGTGCAGGCGTCGGCAAACTCCCAGTTTTTGTCCGTGCGGTCACGTGGTAGTGTATCGATCTACTGTACATGTACAGTAGACCTACAACAGACCTACTTTGTGGTGTCCGTAGCTGTCTGTGTACAGGTCCGTTCCAGAGTGTAATTAAGCCTTAAAGTGGGATTCATGCTTCTGCGGAGGCTCCAGGTAAGTGGCCTGAAGTTTACACTTGTGCGGTGGTGTTTGTGCGTCGATCTCTTTAAGAAAATAGCAGGGCTGGCATGTGTGTGCGTTTGTGTGTGTGTGTGTGTGTGTGTGTGTGCACGGAGAGTCTGTGGTAGTTGAGTGAGAGAATGAAGGTGAAGCATTTAACACAAAAACATGCCTTGAAAACACACAGATGCAGACTAACATATTGTCACATGCCGTTTTAAAGCTGTAGTGTGTAGTTTCGGTCTCCCCCTTGAGGAATTCTAAGTAATGACAACAATTCTGTCGGTGCACCCACCCCTCCTCTTCACAGTCGCTACGTCGACCAAGGAGGACACGGAGGATTGCAAAAACATGAACACGGTAATTATCGTTGCTCAAAAGATGCCGGACGACTTTCTAAACACAGCCATGCTGAGAAACCAGAGAGAGTTGTGTGGAGCGGATAGTCTTAATTAGCTTTGTAGCAACTCTTTTGGCAACGGCTTGAATGTAACAGGACGTTGATTGATATGAAAAAATGTACGCAATAAAGCTTCAAGGCAACCCATTTAGATGAACACATTATAATGCTTGCACGTAAAAGGAAGCACGTTTACCTTCACACACACACACACACACACATATGCAGCTGCAGACACCCAGTTTGTCACCATCTCGGCGGTTTCCATCTTGTGGAGCGACTTACTAATTTCAGGACCTTGAATAAAGTGTTGGTGATAAATCAGAGCTGCCAGTGCCAAAATACACACAGATTCATCACTGGATTAGCGCTCTACTTTTATTCATCTCTTTGTCCCCATCTTTCTCTTTCTTATACAAATGCACACAGTCATGTATGTGATTAGTCTTACGCTGCCTCTCCCACTGTCTGTTTTATTAACTCCATGTGAATTAAAGGACATGCTTTTGCTCAACTGCAATTTGCCTTAAAGGTGTCCTGCGACACCAAACCGTTATACCTTGCATTTTCTGAAATATGTTAGGTCCATATGTGTTTGTGTTATGTCGTGAATGTGAAGATGAACTGCTACATCCTCTGAAAAGAAATAAGCAGAGAAATCAGGCCAATCACAACAGCTGGTCAGTCATGTTGCCTGAGCTCATTACTATTCATGAGCTCGCCCAGTTGTGCTGGGTAAAGGATGCTGATAGCCAGGCTCTCATTGGCTAGCTGTTAGCCAATCAGAGTCAAGCAGCCTAGCTCTTTGAATATTAATGAGAACTGGCACAAATGGAGCTGAGTCTTCCTGCAGGCTTTCTATACCATGCTAGAATGGCTTGAAACAAGGTAACCAAGGCATTTTTTCCACAAAAGAATCCATGGTAGAACTTTAGACATTGCCACAAAGTAATGAAATACGTGGTGGTAGGGCACCTTTAATTGTGTTGCCACCATAGGGTATAAAAAATAGGACTGGATACGCTCAACTCATGAACAGTAGATACTTAGAAAAACTTTGAAGGCTGGGTGCTTGATCCTAAAATTAAATAATCATAAATAAAGCTACTGGGACAGTACTCCAATCGGATGTTTTAGGCAGTGCCTAGGCAATTACAATCAACACTTTTCTGACCACCACAGGCGGAAACGAAGCAAGCAGGAAAGGTTAACACATTGAACATTTTAAATTAAACCGCTTATTAAGGTGCACTTGTTGCCCCATGTGCACTGATGCACTCATCTGTTGACCGAATTTCCGAATGCCTTCCTACAGTTTAATAAAAGCAGGCTTTCCACACAAAAACATAGCCTACATGTGTCATTAGTATGAGGGGCTTGGGCACAAATCTCTCAGGCTCAGACCGGGTTCGGACAGAAAGATTCGGCCCAGTACGTACTCTAATGATGTTGCCACTTGAGAAACAACAATCTTAACATAACCCTTCTCCTAATAAGGTGTGTGAGATAATCTGTGGAGACTGGATGTACAAACAGGACCCTTTTGCGACTGGCTGTCATTTTGTCGAAAAATCTTTAATTGCTTTTTGGGGTTCAGCTGTTGGAGAATGTGTTTGCCCTCCGGCTGTGTATTGGAGAGCAGCACTGCAGACAAACTGGAGGCATGTCAAGCTCTACAGAGTAGGAAGTGAACACAATCAATCATCACGATGACAAAAAGTAGGAAATTAAAGCCCAGGTTCAAAATAATTAAATGATCCTATAAAAAACAGTGTAGGTCCTTTTGAATGTTTCCTCAATTCATTTTGTTTTAATTCGTTTAAAACACACTGAATCTAATGTGCAAATGCTAAATTCTAAAGCTTATACCTCATCATCAATCATCGGACTGAAATAATACATAATATTGGTGCAGCTGAGAAACTTTTTTTTCAGAATCACATCTCCTGGCTGAAAGTTCTGTGTTGTTTGACCCTCCAACCTATCTCCCTACGCAGATTTTTCCGCCTTTCATCCTACTTGCTACCATAGTCTATATCGACGACTTTTCATTGTTTAGGTGCTGCCGGAAACTCCGCTGGATTTCTCTCCTTTTCGGCCTGGATGTCCATCACCTTCCACTTTCTTTGTGTTGTCATGTCAAACATGTTGATAAAATACATCCAGGTTTTCTGTTACTCTCTCTTGCTGATTAAAACAACACGGCTAATCCATTTAATAATCCACTTAATATTTCAACGTAAATGTCCAGTTGCTGTCATGGTGACGGATGACAAGATAAACCACTGTCTTTATTGTTGCAGTTCCCCAATAAAAAGTGGGTGAAATGAGTAAAACGTAGAGACCACAAACTAACTGTCACTCCCCTATATTGCGGTAAAAACCCTTGGGTCCTATTTTAATGATCTGGCACAGGTGCGTTCAGGGCGTGTCCAAATCAACTTTTGCTAGTTTGATGGCGGAAAAAGGGTCTGTTTGCCGAGCTCTTGGTAGAAAGGGTTGTGTCTTCATTAAATCATAGGTGTGTTTTGGGCGTAACATGCATTAAACCAAGCAGAGTGTCGTCTCCCATTCCCTTTAAAAGCCAGGCGCATTTGTACCTTGGCCCATTTCTATTATGATGGCAAATTTGCTACCGTAATATTTTATTTTGTAGTATTTTGTATGTGTGTGTGTGCTGCTGCGCTTTCTTGTGTGTGTGTAACAAGAATAGTGTGCACGCTATACGTGAGGCTAGGCGCATTTTACTAATGGGCTGTTAAAATAACAATGAAATGCTGCGTTATTGAGTTTAGACTAGGTTTCACTTCCCGCTGCCTCAAGGTAGCAATACGCCCAGAATACACCTGAAAACACCTTCCTGTAAGACCAGCACGCCAATGGGCGCACAGATGGGCGCCGTTGCATTTGCTATTTAAACGACGTGGGTGCGGGACGGTCTTAAATTAGCAAAGATACTTGCGTCAGGCTTTGTGCCGCGCTGCGCCGGATGAAAGACAGGGTCCTGTGTCTCATTGTTGTCTGTTATACTATTTATGACAAACAAGGTCCAGTTGCTATTATTGTCATATTAATACTCATCCATTATTTGTTTTTGAGCTCTTTTTTACATCAGAGATGATAAACAATACATGTAAGGTGCAGTAAAGTTCTCCAAATGATGATTAAGAGGGATCCAGAGGTTTTCTTTTCCTTTGTTAAAAGCCTTGCTTCAGTATTAACAAGGCAAGTGGAAGACAAGATAAAAATGTCTTGTTGGTGCAAAATAGTATACACAGTAAAGCTGACACTGGCAGATATGTAGAGAAATTAAAGTTTTGTATTAGTAGTTCATATATTTGTGTTCCAAAATGGTCGATGGTAAATAACAACATGTAGAGACAGCATTCAGATTGAAGCAGCAACACAAACTGAATACAGCACAGTTTTTATACATGATAAACACAATGTATAAAAACTGTGCTGTATGTTATTTTAAATCAGTGTAGAATTGCAACTATTGCAATTGTCCCAAAGCAACAAGACATGATAAAACAGGTGTCACATTTGTACAATTGTGCGCCGGCTCTCGGCGACAGCGACTGCTTCTTGTGTGTGCTTGCTCTCTCATGCTCAATTGGTTGTGAGAGACACTGATACACAGCGATCCGCCCTAATGGACTGTACTCTGCCGGGAGTCCTAATTCACAGAGAAAATGATCACCTGGCGGCGCCCCGGCTCCAAGCGTAGGGGAATGAATGAGCAGATGTACGAGGGGAGCGAGGTAGCGTGTTAACACACTCTCACACACACCGCTATCGCGAGCCACAGCTGCAGCTCTGATCTCTCCCAGCCCTCGACATGCTCAGCTCCCTCGGCCCTCCTTTACAACGCCTCTTTCCCCCGTCTCACCCTCTGACTCCATCCTCTCTCGCCTTCTTTACCCCCTCCCCCTCCCGCTAACCCCTCTCCCCCATTGCTCCATTCGAGGCCTTTGCATGGCTCAGCTCTCCTTTCCTCAGAATAATGCACCGCTTAGCATTCTGCATCTCCCTTCTTACAGTTTTCCTTCTCTAATTCCTCCCCCCTCACTCCCCCACTTCACTATTTTCCCACTCTGTCTTTCTATCTTCCTCGGTCTGTCTCTTTGTCTCTCTGCCTCCTCTGTCTCTATTCCTCCCTCTCTCTGTCCTCGAGTGGCCAGGAGAATGATTATGCGAAGCAGGACCGAGATCCATCAATATGTCACCAGCTTGTTCCCCAAGTCCCTTCTGAGCCCCCCCCACCCCACCCCCTCTCTCGTCACCCTCGTCTGGCCCAGCGACCGACGGTGCATTAGCATGGCGAGACAAGACATGCTTTCGCTGACTATAAGGATAATTGAAACTTGCCTTGATTTAACGTTGTTCTTATTGGCTGTTGTCTTGCTGTCATGCAAAGCCATATCTCGGATCAAGTGAGGATGGGTCGGGCTGAAACAACGAGTGACCTTGTCATTGAGACATTTATATATATCTGGGTGAAACAAAGGGCAAGTCAATGCTATTCTAAGCCTAAGGAACAACTCCATGTAGACACAAAAAATCAGTTTGGCTCAAAGCCATGGACCTCCTTACTTCCTTCCTCTCAGAATACATTTTCACCTGACTCCATCAAATGGGCAAACCATTGTGTGTGTGTGTGTGTGTGTGTGTGTGTGTGTGTGTGTGTATGTGTATGGTTGGAGGTATGAAAAGGATTCCCTTTATCTCTACCTTTGAGTGATGGATCAGTCCAAACACAGCAGTGCAGTAACATCATGAACACTGATTGTCTCCTCAACAGTCTTTCTCTCTGTCTCTCTCTCTCATTCGCACTCACACACACAGACGCTACCGTGCGACAGCTGTGCTTTTATTGAAAAATAAAACGGTGATGATTTTGTCAGTGTTACATGAGACAAGTTTATATTTAGATGTGTTCATCGATTTGCAGCTGACACGCTACACTGGGGCTGTCTGCGGCCCATAACTCAGCATGTGCTACAGAGATTGGCCAAATCCTGCAGCCACTACATCATTCAGCAGGGGGACAGCACAAAGGGACAGGAACAGGCTTATGAATGATTCTGAATGCTTTCATTCAGATATATTCTGTACAGTATTGTAATTTAATTTTAATTTATCGATCAGTGCTGGAAGAAGTACATAGAAGGGGCGGTGTGTATAAACATGGAGGTTCTATCGAAGACATGGAATGTTATACTATTAATAATTATGAGTTCAATTTTGCCATATAAGCACAAGCCACTACAGATAAAAGTCATGTTACATGACTGTGTAAACAATATATACAAGACAATAATGTCAAAATGACACCCTTGGGCATAATGGCTGGAAATGCTGATGATTCACAAAACAAAACATGTTTCTGGATGTCTGGATCAATGACAGTACATTTGACCTACCACTCTCTGTTAGGGATGCACGATATGAGGAAAATATGTTGCGATTATTTATTTATTTTTTGGGGGCTTTTCCGCCTTTAATTTTTGACAGGACAGTTAGGTGAGATAGTGGTGAGAGGGAGACATGCAGGAAATCGTCACAGGTCGGATTCGAACCTTTGACCTCTGCGTCGAGGCATAAACCTCTTAATTGCGATTATTCTGACTGATATTGCGATATTAGTCACGATATTGGAGGGAATGATCGTTTTTGTATCATTATTCTATGGTGGCCGACCGGCAAACGTCCTGCAACTCATGAAAACAACTTTTATTTTTTTTGACAACACATGCGCAGCATTTAGCCAATGCGCTGCAAAGACACACAACACAACCAAATACATAAATGCGCTGCAAATATAGAAACGATGCAAAGAGTAAAGCACACAAATCTCGAAAAAAGAAGTGATGCAAAAAGAAAAGCAGATACAACAAAAAAACGCTCCATCCAGATTACACAACAGAAATTCTTCCTCTAGGGGGAGCGCTAAGTGGAACAGCTTGATCTTCTAGACCGGGAGATCGGGGGAGGGGGGGGGGGGAGAGAGAGAGAGAGAGAGAGAGCACATGCTATATAGAGGGCGAGAGAGAGCCCTGTATATTTATTAACAGTCTATGGCAGGGACACGTTATACATTAATATAAAATACTGTACGTTACGTTAATATAATACTACTACTACCACTACTACTACTACTACTACTACTGCTAATAATAATAATCATATACAATCTATGGTTTAATCTCAGAACGGTGTGAAATGGTGTGCTACTGCAAATATTAAGTCTATGTTTGAGATATGTTTTCTGTCCCGGCTCAGGCCCCAGGTGATACCCAATCAGTAGAGACGTGTCTGTAAGCTGGTGGTAATAAAACATTTAAAACTGCATCAGCGTTTAACGTTGACGTTTCTTTAAGCCATATTACATGAGAGGGTTTCATTTTGAGGTCTGAAAGTGTAGGCCTCCTCAAGCGTAACATTGTGATTATACAACAACGGTTACCAACAACATAAGTGATCAATCTGTATTCATATTGTGGAGCAGTTTGCTCTTGAAATAATAATAAAAAAACTATATAGGCTATTTAGCAGAGCCACGGATCTGTTTGGTCTTTCTGTCTTTCTTTGGTAAATCCCATTTTGGATCTGGTCCAATTATCCTTATTTCAATTTCGATCAGGCCTGCCTGTCCTTTCACATTTCAGCCTCTCTTTCCAAATATAATCTACCCACATCAGATTCAGGTGGTGTTCCATCTGGTGTAGACCTCTAATCACAGACTCCACACCACTATTAGGTCCCATTGTAGTACCTGTCCCCTGTAAATAGCACTTTAGACTTATTAGTGCTTAAGCATTCAACTTAACTGTAGCGACAGTCTGCGCTGTCCATTTACAGCTCAACAAGCCCTTGCCCTAATTGCAGATTCATTGAACTTTTATAGCAGGTTCATCAAAGCGAGCCATAAACATACAACTGATATGGGAACAGATGGGTGGCGTCCTATATAATATATCAGACATAAAACTCTGCATAAGTGGAGGTACTACACAATCCCAATCTATAGAAGCATGGGAAATAGAGGTACTTTTCCATTTGATTACAGAGGAGAGACAATATATCAATCTACAAGACTATCAAACTTAATCATATTTTTACTGCATTTATGTAAAATAACAAAAGCTTGTGACACAACAAGCCAGGGTTGAAGTGCCCAACTGAAGATGGTACGTTTATGGTATGTTGACTTGGTGGTATGTTGCAGGATTCAGATGGAACTTCCAGTGCACTCACTGACTACGTTAACATGCACCGTTTTGCCCATACCGGACATTCACACTGCCATCGACTTGAGCGTCTAAAGTTACCTGAAGTCATTCATTTTCAATGGAAGCCGGCTTCGCAAATCTGTCGGCATTGCGTTTTGGGTGTTTTGAGCATTTTGAGCGTCAATCAGAAAGTTGACATTTTTCAACTTTATGGTAATGAGCTATGACGCGGTTCAGCGGCAAGCAGCGGCTAACGCCAGCCACCAATCGGAATATAGACGTCCTTCACGCTGGCTGATCCCGGTGAAACATACGATGTAAACATTCGTTCCTACCAAAACATTCATTCTGAGGACAAGCTCATAATCGCCGTTGCTGGGTTACCTATTGTTTATAATAAAACATTGTTTGTACATAGGGACCAGTTAACGTTACCTGCCACATCGTCTCTAATGGTCCGCTCACAGTGACGTCACTAGATTAGTCTGGCGGATGCTCGCTCTGCCTACACGCCGCTACGGTTCAGCGGCTAACGAGCGAACTAACTGCAACAGACTCCACTGCAAACAATTAACAATACAACTTCTGTCATTATATATGTAATTTAAAAAAGGTGTCAGTGTCAGTGTATTGGCTGTGGCAGCGGTCGAACAGAGAACGCCGCCACGTCAGAGAGGCCAACGTGTCAAAAAGCTTCCCAGTACTTTTTGACAAGCATCCTTGGCGGGGCGGCCAGAGCTTTTTTGCAGCTCAAGTCGGTGGCGGTGTGTACATACAGTTATTCCGAAAAAGATGATATTCCGACTTAGCTGTTTACATGGCTAATGAAAGTGTATATTCCACTATAATTCCCGTTAACATGTAGTCATGCAAAATATGATTTTTTTCAAAGTTTACCGGCGGCGTCGGCCCAGGGGGGAAAAGGGTCCTTGTGTGAAGGAGAGCCCAAACATATGTTAGAATGAATAGGGTGCAGGGAGGGGCCCATAGAAAATGCCTTTCTAGAGGGCCCAGAATTTTGTGCTACGCCTCTGGGGGGTGGACTCGTTGGACCGCGCGAAGACCGCGTCCCACATTCACTCCTTCCACCAGCTTCTTGAAAAAGGTTGGCATAGCGATGTGTGCATGTATCCAATAAAACAGTTGATATCCAAGTCTTTGATTATGTTTGTATTTCTCCTTCTTATCGGGTCCGCAGCCTCGCAAACTGTTGGCTGGTTGGTTTGTGTAAAACAACCATGGCAACACAAAGAGCTGACCATAAGCCGTAAACAGGCAAGATTCCGAATGTGCTGCATACATGTCAAGAAAGAAATGCCTCTAAAAACAGAATAATACCGGAATATCCCACGTCTGAATTGAAAAATTCCATATCCAGAAAAAGGCCTTATTCGGAACATCCAACCAGAATATGCTGTTTGCAGGACGTCTGTCAAATTTGGAATATTGGCATATTAAAAACAACAGTGGACTATTATTTGCATGTAAACTCAGTGACGTAAGATTAACATAGTAGCTAGGACAATACGAGCTGGATCCATGAGTCCATTTGGTATTTTATTAGCATTTTGCTACTTAACCAATTGAGTTGGTGATTGACCTCTGAGAGCATCTGCTTCCTCTGGCTCCCACTCCTCAGCACGGACACAGACCGTGAGCCGATTGTTATTTATGGGCAGTGGTCCCTCATCCACAGTTTGGTCCCCTTGTTCAGGAGGTTCTCTGGGGCAGACAGCTGGTCCAGGCTGTCCAGCACAATTAGTGTTGGAGCCAAAGTCAAAGTCTTTTCATCAGATTGAACACCTCTACTGTTGTAAAGTATTATCCAAAGTCATAGATTCCTCTCCAGTGGTACTTATTCAAACTTTACATTTATAGGAACCCCTGCAATAAACAAATCATCTTTTGGAAATTACCTAGAGGTATGCACCAGCATACCTAGAGATTGGCATGGTTTTATTTCAGTTATAGCTGGTTTGATTTGCATTGAGAGATGATTTTATGTTAAGTACCTTAGCCAATCTCTATGTATGGTGAAGTGTATGTGATGATTTGGGGTTGGTTTAATTCCAAAGGCCAAGGGAACTTTATCAAGATGCATAGTATCCTGATCCATGAAATAACTGGCCTTTAAAAATAAGAAATCTGCCTGCTTTTATGGGAATTTAACATATGGGTACTCAAACTCATGTCCCCTGTATTTTAAGGAAGAACATATAATTATTTATGATACATTATTCATTCACAAAACAAATTGGCGTCCTTAAACGTTGGATTTTTCCTCATTTTTTAAATTAAGGCAATAAGATCCTTTTCCAAAAGAGGATTTTTTTATTCCTTGTTTTTAGTCAACTTAAGCAGGGTTTCCTATACTCATGAGCAGCACTGTAATCACACATCTTACTCTTTCTGTCTTATTCTTTCCTACCTGTCTTTGCCTTCTGGCCCCTCTCCTCGCTTTTCATTTCAACTTTTTTCAATCCCGCCGCTGGCTTGGACCAGAGAGGTCCTCTCCCAGATTAAAAAAGTGCCTGTGGGATCTGTACACTGTATCCATTGCTTCTCCCCTGCCACCAGGTAATGCACGAAAAACATTCATCTCCGAGGCCATTTCACACGCCAGCTAAAGTAATGGTCCCCCGGGATCTTCAACTGCATTATAGGGAGGGAGGGGGTGAGGGAGGAGGAAAACAGTAGGGGGAAAAAAACAAGAAAATATTTTGGTGTTTGCTCTTGGTGGTTGCAGTTTGTCTCCAAAGGGACTGGCCCGTCACAGTGAGACGGAGTTTGAAGGAGCTTATTGTTTTTTTGTCCTACACAACCTTATTATTCTGCCTGCTCGCCAAGCTGGATCAGATGAGTGTACAGACTCTAAACACTATGGGACTCACAACACTATGGGACTCACAAACACATACTGTAGATCAACACACACACACACACACACACACACACACACACACACGGCACTGCAGGTATGACTAGAAAGAGGAAAGCATGAAGCACGAATTCTTACACACACACACACACACACACACACATACACACACACACACACAAGCATAAATTAAAAACAATCCCAGGAGGCAGACACTCAGTGAGCGTTCGTGTATTCAAAAATTAAAGATGTAATCTGACTCAACTCAGCCTTTCACACTGACCCAATCACCAAGACACATACGTCACAATAGCAAAGCACTTCACCTGACAGATTATAGAAAAAGTGTGTGTGTGTGTGTGTGTGTGTGTGTGTGTGTGTGTGTGTGTGTGCGTACTTGATGTCCACACTGGTGTCTCCAGTCTCTGCTCTGATCCCAGGAAAGATCTTACACACACACACAAACACACACACACACGTTCATTCCCTGGTGCTCCTGAGAAGCGGAGATTGCCTCTTTAAGGTGGAAATCAATATTCTTTCTTTCCCCATCTCTCCTCCCTTCCCTCCTGTCCTCTCAATTCCCAGGTCCTCTCTCTCTCCATCTCGACGTGTCTCTCGGCCGCTTCCTCCACGGATACATTCGCCTCACCTGAGACTCTTCATCAGCTCGGAGACACAGAGAGTGAACACCTCTCGCCCTGCTGGACGTATGAGAGTCCCTGCTCTGTCTCTCTCTCCGTCATGCTGTCCACACCATGGGCGTAACATTCATCTAATAGTTTTTAGTGCACTGAAAAATGTTTTTATAGTTTTAATGATATTTTTAGGGGGGGGACAACTCTTAGATAGGGTGAGTTCAGACCCCCTGCAATTTCCTCCGATGTAACACACATACACCGGCACCACCATGGTGGTGGATTCAGTGCGGGAAGGGTGTGTGTGGACGTTTTCTGCAGCTGTTTGGCTGTGGATGGGTGTGCACCTCTTTATTTGGCAGGGCCAAAAATACAGCAGGGAGTTTCAGCAGGGGGGCCCGACAAAGGAGGAACATGGTGGTGCTCAGACTCAATGAGGCTTTAACCATAGTACCCATTTCAAAACTTGTCAACTTTGAAGGAGAAGATTGTGGAGGATGTGGAGTTATCTGGTAATTTTGGCACATGCATTAAAATCTGGATGATTAAGTAACATGATATACATTTTTATCAAAGGCAGACATATCATTCAAACATCAACACATATCAAAATACCATCACTCTAATCCTAACACCATAAACCCACTCAATTTAATTCTATTTAGTTCAATAGGCATTATTGCCTTGACATATGTGTTGCCAAAGCACAATTACGATGATGAAAGACAATAAATAAAATATAGCACCCATTTTTAGCATATTATATTGAATATACAACATTAAAAATCAATGTACAGAGCTATTAATAACCGTAAAGTAGATGTAAATAGGGAACTGAATAAGTGGAGGAAGACAATGAGTAATTTGCTGCTGAAAATTGTGAATACCACCAATACAACTGCAATCATATATATATATATATATATATATATATATATATATATATATATATATATATATATATATATATATATATATATATATATAAGATAGCACTGTATCATCAACACATAGAACGTGGCAGTTGCTGGGTAAAAGTGTTTTGTTTTCACTGTGTTTTATGTTGACAACACATTTTGCAAAATAATTTTCATTATTTTCCATTGGATATTGAAGTTCATAATTAAGTGTTTTGGCATTGCTGGCCGAGTGGCACTATATCAATGTTACTGAAAGGGGTATTTAATTCTTGCTTGTTTTGTTGCGCGTGATCCTGCCTCTGCTTTTTTCACAAAAAATAATAATAATTGCAAGGCAACCGCGGGTCTACTGAGGCCATGCACACCCTGCAAGAAGCGTTGCCTGGAAGTATCCACATGTGCAGTGCGGTCTCGATAAAAAGAACTGCCCAGTTACCTGTGGCGGGGTTCTGCGAAGCTTCACATCCTATCATTATATAGTCTATCATTTCTGTATTTACTTTCTTTGTTCAAATCTGCAGGCGGACATCAACGGAAATCAAGGTCTGTGCGAATTTCATATCCTTGGCAAAAATCTTCTGCATGGGTGTGCAAGCATTAATTAAAACCCATGAAATTAATTTTTTTTTTTAATTCCTTTCCATGTTTTTTACTGAAACCCATGCTTGGTTTGAAACAGGTTTTCAAGATTCTGTTCGGCTTATTTTTCTGGCCATAGCCAGGTTTGCTGTTTTCATGTGTTTCCAGTCTTTGTGCTAAGCTAAGCTAGCTGTCTCCTGGCTTCAGCTCCATATTTAATGGGGAAATATGGTGGCATCAATCTTTTCATCAAGATAGTTATTTCTCAAAATGACGACCTCTTCATTTCACAGGCTTCCAAGCATCCTATTTCATGAGAACACTAGACCAGTGATGAGATGACAGGTGTGATCTTCTTGTTAGCCGAATGAAAGTCGTGCAAAGTTAGTTTGTTGACTTTTTTTGACAGAGCACCAAATACATTTTCAGGTACATTGTGGTGGATGAAGAGAATTGTGTTCTGAGCGCCATGTTTAATGTGGTGGGTGAACTGTCTGACCAAAGCACACTCAGCTTTGATCATTTCCTATGAAGCCAAGGTCAACTTTTTGTTTTTGACACAGAACTGAATAAACATAAACTCTACTTTAACTGAGTCTACTGCCAAGCAGCGGCAGAGCTAGAAGGCACAGGGGGGCATTTTTACCTGCTGATGGTACCAGATGAAAGTTAGGGGTTATTGAAGTTTCTAAAATTCCTGAGAAGTACAACTCTAAACCAAATTTCATGACAAATCCCCCAATAGTTGTTTCACTAAGAACCTCAAATGTCAGCCTCATGGTGGAAAAAAAAATCAGGGGAACACTAAAGTTGGTAGGTTTCATCTTATGGGGACCATGAATCTCCTTTCATGGCTCCATGGTAATCCACACAATGGTTGTTGAGATATTTTGGTCTGGACCAAAGTGGTAGACTGACCAACAGACCATTATTGATAGCCCTGGAGCTACTCCGCTAGCATGGCTTACGCCACTCTGAGACTCATATCCATTTCCATCCTGACCAGAATACAGTTGAAAAGTGAGATATATTGTTGAAATTGCACTTATTATTATGGACATTTTCAGAATGTACTTGTAGCCCTTTACATTGAAAGAAAAACATAGTCTTTTCTTGTTATTTATTGTTTATTATTTAATAGTTTTACTTGAGATCAATTTGGGCTGTATGTGGCCCATGAACTAAAGGATTTTGACACCCCTGGTTTAAAATCAAGACGTCCTGTTAAGCTTTGGCAACCACCACTGGGTATCCAGTTTGGAACTGAGGGAACCTCTATTGGCTAAGTGCAGGCTAATTTGATTTATCTACTTTGGCTTTGATTCAAATCAGAAGAATCAGATCAGGTCAGTTCTTATCACTGAGAAAACAAAGTTTAGTCATACTGTGCAAAATCTGCATTGGAAGAATATGCAGGGTTTCAGATTGAATTTTGAAGCAATATTAAAAAAAAAAAAAAAAAACATTGAAGCAAAAGGACTAGATGATGTGGAACAACAAGCATTTACAGATCTGAAATATATTCATTAAAACGACTCATCTAGGACTGGTGTTAAAGCGTCCATATTTTGCTCATTTTCAGGTCCAGAATTATATTTTCAAGTTGTACCAGAATAGGTTTCCATGGTTTAAATTTAAAAAAAACACTATATTGTTATTGTACTGCACATTGCTGCAGATCCCCTTTTCACCCTGTGTTTAGGTCTCTGTTTTAGTTACAGAGTGTGACCTCTCACTTCTTTACTATCTTTGTTGGGAGTCGCACATGCGCAGTAGCGAGGTAAGATCAACCAAGATCTCCAACTTTGGTCAGTCCAAGGCAGGATGAGCTGGGAGACTTCTCCTAAACGAGGGCACACTTGTGGAAAACTTGAAGAACAGGGACATGGAAGTAGTTCTTTTGTAGAATATGGTCAACTAGTGTGTGTTGTAGCAGTGGTTTTCCATTGAGAACGAGCTAGCATGCTACCGCTTGCATGCTGTGCTCAGCCGCCTCGTCTCGGCACGGTTATGTAGAAAGCCGTGCAGATTTTGAACAGCTCACCCGGAGACTGAAGGCAGAAGACATTCAGAAACCTGTATCCCTATGTGTTTGGAAGCACCAGAGACACAAAATAACACCCTAAATCCCAGAAAAAGGGAATTTTTTCATAATATGAATTAGATTTTGGATAGATTTTGGTCCCAGACTGTGGAGATATGAGATGGCCACTGGTTGCAGAATCAGGCACCTGATTGTCAGCACCTGGGGGTACCAGAAGCTAAAAACAAGAGTCAATAGCAACAGCAAAGAAAAGCTGTTTGGCATTGACGGAGACAATTTGACAAATTCTTCATGGGCGCCACCAACATACTCAGCTCTGCTGCTCATCCCACAAATGCATGTTCCTTACAAATGTGGCACCATTTGAAAGGGAACTAAACAGGCTTTCCAACGGTATAAGATCTATTACCAAAAAGCATAGTATAATAATCCACCAAATACAAATTTCCTTACTTTTTGTGCTAAGTTTGTAAGGGAAAGTATGATGTTGCGTGTCATTGGGCATTTTTAAGTGGGTGTATAGAAATCCTGGAGCTTTCTTAGTGGGTATACTGCATATCACGTAGACTTCAGCACTGCTTTTAAGGGTATTTGCATATAATCTAATCCCTGTGTGTTTCATATCTAAATGTTAAGATCAAACTCAGCTTGCTGTATAGAGACACCCACATTTTTTCAAGAGCATTGTAAAGATAGTAACAGGTAATTTGGCCCTGGTGGAACTTTTTCTCAAATCTCTTGTGAAAACATACCTACACTCAATTGTTTGGTGCTTGAAATAGGTTTACAACAGTCATAGTTTCACATAAGTAGTGTATTAATGGAATAAAATAGCAAATACAGTACGTCTGAAATACACACCAAGCGGCGGTGGCTAAATTAAAAAAATAGATGCGTGAGAAAGAAGAGTAAATCAAGCTCAGACCAGACCAGTCAATTGGCAGAGAGAATGATTAAAAGTGACTGCATGACCGTCAGCTACCGCCATCCCCAACTTTCCTTGACAGCTCCTCCTGCCTCACCTCCCAGTCTTACCCGCCCTGTCCCTCCCACTCTCTCACCCACCCACTTTTACCCACAACCCCCCCCCGAACCAACACTTGGGATGCTATTTTTTGCCACGCTTCACTAAATAAGGCCGTGGAGCATGGCTGTGCGGGTGGGCTGGTGGAGGGGTGTATGTCCCTGGTTCTTACCTTGGTATAAAAACCCTGGGACGGTGGGGGTTTCCTCTGATCACGCTGAATCTCTCGCTTGCTTCCCCCCCTCACAGTGTTCTCATTCTACTTTGCTTTTGTCTACCTTAGACACGTTTTTTGTTAGTTTTTTCGAAAAAAAGAAAAAGAAATAATCCAATACACAAACACTACCTGCGTAGCCTATCCCAGAACCTGTTCCATATGCTGACAACTTGATTTCTAATTGCTAAGTTATTATTATCTCTTTATTTCGGAGGATTTGTTGTTACCGGACGCTGGACGACATATCGGGAAAGTGACTGAGTGGAATATGGGGGCTAAAGGACAAGAAAGACAGGAAAGAGTAAGAGATAATTGAGTTCACTCTCTTTGTGTCTTACACCCACCTTTCTTCCCCTTTTCTGACTTTCTTTCTCTTTCTTTCTTTCTGTTTTTGTCCCACCATTTATCCATCCAAATGTTGCACCTCCACTGCTTACCTCTCAACATGCTTTTTTGTTTCCTTCCCTCCTTCCTTCCAGCACCTTTTCCTTCCTTCTTTCTGTTCTTTTCCTTCCTTTCATTCTTCCACACATCTCTTCTTCTTCCCTAACCCCTCCTCCCCTCTATTTTTCTCTTTAATCATCTTACCTATCCCTCTCTTCCTTTCCATTCTTACTTCGTTCCCTCTATTTGATTTTACTCTCAAAGCTAAATTATCTTTCCTTGTTTTCCTCACCCGCCGTCTCTCTTTACTCACTCTTTCATTATCTCAACCCCTCCCTCGCTCTGTCCCTCTTCCCGATTTGTCCTTCAGCTCTGTCAGCACTCAGTATCTCGCTCCATCTCCTTCTCGGGCAGTGCGATCAGCTGTCTCCCTTCTAACTTTACATGGCCTGGTGTGGTGCGCAGGGACGGCCAGCTGCCGGCTGACGCATTTCACTACCCAGTCATCACTTCAAATCGAATCCTCTTACACAAAGCTCTGTGCGTTTTCCTTATTTATAATGGCCACTATTTTTGCTCTCTTTTTTTACTACCTGCACGGGGTCCTGTGATTGCTTTTTTCTTTTTTTCTCTCTTGGTCTGCCTGTTTTTTTCCCCCCTCCTCCTTTTTTCACCCTGTCCAGTAAGAGAGAGAGAGGCAAGGCAAGTCTCCTCTCATCTATTTTCACTCCTCCTCCTCCTCCTCCTCCTCGTCGCCTCTCTGCAACCTTAAACTCTCCATCGCTGATTCAGCTTCCAGGGAGGAGAGACTCCGCCTGCAGCGACTGCTTCACTCCGCGTGGGCCGCCATCCCTATCTGGATCCCCTTTTACTACGGTAGGTGTAAAAGTGTCTCTGCCTGTGTGTGTTTAGATATTTGTAAAATAAGTGTTTTATTCTGAGTGTGCTACTTACTGCATATATATTTTTCAACATGTGTGTGTGTGTGTGTGTGTGTGGGTCTGTGTGATTTGTCCCTGCCAACCTTCACACACACTACAGTTTTTATCATTAGCTACTTTTTGAAAAAAAAAAAAAAATCTACGTTTGGGAGCTGGAAAGAGTCTTCTTATTTATTCATCACTCTACTGTTAGAATTGTTGTAGCTGAGCGTGTGTAAGTCACGTTGGCAAAGAGCCATCACTGGAACATTTGCATGGGGTTGAAAGGTCAAGGGTCATCTCCAAGGTGTTACACTCTGGAGTGTTTTTTTTTTATCAGCTAGTCATGTATTGACAGTTGGTGGAAAGCATTTTGAGTAATAATGTTAAGTAGCTTACAGAAAACTGCTCTGAGACTATACCTGATTGAATGAATGTTCAATGACGTGTGAATTTACACAGCGCTTGAGTGTAAGAGTGAGTAAGTACGTCGTCAAAAAAGGTTGAAAACTTAGGTTGATGCCATGTTTTCATGTTCAGGGAAATTGAATTTGTGGATGCATGAAAATACACATGGCACACACATAGAGCCGTCATTTGACATGAACATCCATATTAACAGCATTTTAAAAAAATACGTTCACACTCTGCATGACAGCACTTTACAAAAAAAGCTGTTCTGTATTTTTTGTAAATATTTTAGGCAGGGTATGGGCCACAAAATGTTTGGTGTGGAAATGCATTGAGTTGAACGAGTGCAGCCCTGCTTAGTCTGTGTACTATATTTGCCTGCAGGACAGGTGAGATTTATCAGTAGAAACACTACATGAGTGTGTTCTAATGTGTTCACCAGCGCTAAGCTCACTGGGACCTCAGCTCTATCTATAGACGGGACACACACGTGTCTCTCCCCGAGAGAGGTTTAAAGTAGAATCAAGGTTCTAAAAGTGTCATGCATATGTCTCATCCCTGTCCCTTTCTCTCTCTCTCTCTCTCTCTCTCTCTGTTGCTGCCCAGGCTAGTTTTACCCAGTTAGCAGATACCAGAGATCAGCGGTGGTCAGCTGTCTGTTAAGCATCCAGAGCTCTGACAGGCTTCACTGTGAATTGCTGGAGGCGGGGAGGTGTCGGATGTCCCAGCCCAGCTCTATAGGAGATAGCCTGCGTCGTTGTAGCGGATATAGTAGACACGCAGCTGTTTGAAGGGAATCTATCTGTCTTTCTGTCTAGCAAGTGTTCTCCCACTGGCCTTTATATGGTGTTGGCTTAACGGCAGCAACTCTGAATGTTGAGAGGATACAGAAAGGAATGAACTTCATGAGGATTTATATTGTTATCTGTTTCCGACTGGTTTATTGGGATGATAAATGTTTTTCGATAACTGCACCCTATCGTAGGGATTACAGAAGTCACGCCAGATGTTGGCAAATTCCCTCCACTTCCTGGCAAGCTGTGTATCTCAGTGCAATGCGGGTGCTTATTACACACTGCCGTTATCTTGCTAATCTACACTATTTCTCCCTTGAGATTTGTAATTCCTGCCTGGAATACTGGGGCCGTGCTGGCGTAGAGGCCGGAGTGGATAGGCAGCTTAATTCTTTGTAATGTGTCTGTGTCTCGCGCAGTGTGTCGGCCACTTCGCGAGAGTGCACGTCCGCAAAGCCCGCTCGTTGCCCCGGCCTAGGCTGGTGATTTACAAAACCTTCCTTCCATCGCTGGGAGAAAAGAGGAGGAGGGATGAGAGAGAGAGAAAGAGAGGGCGAGTGTGATTTATGGAAGAGACTTTTAGTTTAATTACTGGGCGGGCAGGGTTGATGTGCACAGGCCCCATAGCACTGGTTACACAATGTTGGGAACACACAAAGGGGCTATCTGGGGGCTACAGAGTATGACATATTCATATAACTTTTGCGGATGCAGTTGATGCAATCCAATTTGTGTGTTCAAAGTGCAGGACAAGACACAAGTTAAATTACGTAGCATGGGAAAGCAATTTACTGTACCTGTGCAATGGACTGAGTGAATATGCACAAACACAAGTGGAGATAAAATATCCATTTTCCATTTCACTGTGGAGTCACACTCCAAAATGTATATCTGTCGCCCCTTGCATGTAGGAAAAAAAGTATATTGAGTATATAAATTGTGCTTTGTCAACAGTCCAGCCTCAGTGTGCACTTTCATAGAGATTTGATTAGCTGTAATTGTCATGCAAAGTGTAATGTTGACAGTCAAAGACAAGAGAAAGACCTCCTGATATTGCAGTTTAGCAATGCAGGTGCTGTCAGGAGCAGTGCATGCTGGGGTGACTTTTTTCTTTCTGACACTACTAGTTTTTACTCTTTAAGTTTAAAAATCCTAACTGTCCTCATACTAGTGGAATTAAATTAGTGAAAGGGGAGGAGCAGTTTGAAAAATTGCGACACAGTAACAGCTGTTCACCAGTAATTCAAACACACACAGCCGCACAAAGGCACCCGCCGTCCTGCTGCTCCCACTAACGCCTCTCTCAGAGCCTTCATTAGATGCCTGACGTTAGCAATGGTTCAATTCATTAAAAGCACGACTCAGCCTTTGTGCATTTGCCTATAAATTGGTATTGATCTCTGTGAGGACGGGGGGGGAGCAGAGGATGGTGGGGAGGGGCTGGACTGGGGGGAGATGTGTGTGTGGGGGGGGTTGCTTGTGGATCAGGGACTGAGGCTAATGGCAGGGGGTCTCAGGTGAATGGGGTTCACTCAAGCAACAAGGGCAATTGCACGCGCATGAACCTACACACACACACACTTTGTACATTTACACATTGTCAGATATGCAGAGTAGGTCACACACACACACACACACACACACACACACACACACACACACACACACAGTGACATCCCTTCTAGCTGCTTTTCCCCTAAACTTGTCCACGTGCCACGCTACATATGCCATTCAACCTTATCATCTCCGCCGTCTGCTCAGCATGGGACTTTAACGCTGCTGTAGTTTGACTGAAAGAGAGGGTAAGAGAGTGTGTGGCATGGAGTGTGTGAGCAGGAGAGAAAGAGTTAGAGAGAGAGAGAGAGAGAGAGATAATGAGAGCACATGCTATATAGAGCATGGTGTACAGCATGGTAGCCTATAGACTGCATGGGACAGTGTGTATGAGGGAGAGAGGGGGAGATGGCTCACAAGTGGAGAGAGAGAGAGAGGGGGGGGGTAAAAAAGAGGAATTGCTCTCAGTGGCGGAGGACGGGTGGAACGAGTGGCGGTGCGCTTGACTAAAAGTTTTTCAGTGTGAGAAAGAGGGAGAGATTAAGGAGAGGAGAGGGAGAGAAAGGACCAGAGAGCAGATGTAAGAGAGAGAGTGGTTAAACAGAGAGAGAGAGAGAGAGAGAGAGAGAAAGAGAGACTGCAGAGGCAGCACATGGGACAGACTGAGAGAAGCACTTCTTCCCAGTCTCCTTTTTTCTTCCCTGCTCTCGCTTTATTGCTTCTCTCTTTGGTGCATCGGCCCAGCTGAAGCAGGAGGAGGGGGGGTGGGGGTGGGGGGGCGGTGTATCTATCCAACATCTGCCTGTAGGTAAGTGCAACATCTCCCTCATTTCCCTTCACCCTCCCCTCCCCACCTCACCCCTTTCACTCCACCGCTGCAGCTGAACCTCTAGGCGTGACACTCAAGGTGAATCGTGTGTGTGTGCATGTGTGTGTGTGTGTGTGTGAGAAACTGCTTCATAATGTACAGTATGTCAAAGCAGAGCATACACATGGTGGCCAGTCCTTGTAGTTATGTTGTAGTATTGCAGCATTTTTTATATATTTATTCTTTTAGGGGAATTTTAATGTTACTAGAGTGAAATGTGACTTTTGTGGCTTTTTCACTTGGTGGTGATTTTAGGTGCTTTTGATCAAATCCAACAGGGTGTACATTAATCTGCGTGATGCGGTTGCATTGTGTGATTATTATTATTTTTTTTTTTAAATCTAGTTTTAAATGGTTGGTTCTGTTTCTTCTCAGCGGTATGAACAGCTGTGGACAACGACTGCATGACACTTCAGAAGAACAAGCTGGGTCATTTTTAAAGCAGTCGGAAAAGTTGTTTCATCTTATGAATGACATTTCAATGAACTTATATTTCTGAGTGAGTAAGCATGTGTACTCATACGTGTGTACTCTAATCTTCTAGTCACTGATGTCCGGAGGGACCCTGAAGGTGCCATGCGGGGATCACTGAGGGGTTATGTGCATTCAGTGGTCTGTGTGTGTGGATCCTGATTCAACATTTTCTCCTCACTGTTTCCTCCCTGTGGGTGAGTCCCTTGGGGTGGGGGGTGGGGGGGGGTGGGAGCAGGATAGAGGTTGGGATCTGGGGGGGGGGCCTGATGCGCCACCAAGGACAGTGGCCTGCTTGGGGGACATACTTCTTTATATGCCCATATGAACAAGAGCAACTATGGAATGTAAAGAAGTATGTATCCCAGGTTGGGAAAAATGACAGCGCCGCATCTGAACAAAACCCAAAACAGTTAATCGCAAAGAGTCCACAGACTGAATCTACCGTATGGAAACTCATTGGAGAAGATGTACTATGAGCTTTGTTTCCACATAAAGGCCCCGGGTATTGCTATACACACGGCTCATGTACGTGTGCAGTGTGCGCTGGCGTACTTTTTTTCCGCCCTGATGTGGCCCAGTTGAGTCCAGTCAGCTCGGTGCTGCAGAGGAATGCATAGACAGTAGAAAACTGTAGATGCAGCTGCAACTCCAGTCAGCAGTTTCCGCTTGCCCGCAATAGATTTTTGGCTATCTCTTTCCCTCTGCACGTATTAGTTTTATTGCAAAAAAGGATTTTTTCTGTCATGTAATGGCAATGATTTTAGGAACACCTTCTGCTTACTTTGGAATACTTGTTTTTTTTGTGTCATTTGTCAATCTTTTGTCTTGGATAGCGTGAATTTGCTAATGCTACAAAAATGCACACACACTGTACACACACCACAGACAGACAGGAGTTTTCCAGGAAATGGTGCAGTGATTAAATGGCAGCTAATGGATAGTATGGTCCAAGAGGATGGTAAGGAAGAGGAAGAAGCAGAGGACGGCTGCAGGACTCTAACAGATTACCAGGCTCAGACGCCTGTGTGTGTAGTCACACTGTCTGCAAGTGGGCTCAAAGTGTTGGTCTGGTTATGAACACTTTTACATGGAACGTAGGATATTTGAGCACCAAAATCAGGCTACTGTGGACAAATTTGAATGTTTTAACCCTCGGGTCAAATTTGACCCATTTAAAAAATGTCTATATTTGAAATATGGGTTTCTTTTTAACCAAATTACCACAAAACAATGGATTGGATTCCATACAACGCTCTTTGCAAATACAATTGATCACTTTCATTCCTGACTAAACTCATCTGTACGTTCCTCTGATTTTAACTATCAGTCAAAATAATTTATCATTTCGGCTTTTTTAACTCTAATATTAGGTATAATTCTAAATAAATGAGGGTTATTGACCATGAATTCCAAAAAGTACTGTAAATTGGAAAAAAAAGTCTGAAAAAGGGACAAAAATGTTAAATTCTTGTTCATTTTTGACCTGGGAGGACAACCCAAGGGTTAATCCCCAGGATCCTTGTGTGTTCTTTCACAACACTTGGAATTTTCCAGAGCAGTGTCCAGGGGCTGCATTTAACCATTCTTTTCATCGTCGATTTATCTATCGATTATTTTTTTGTTCTATTGATTAGTTGTTCGGTTTACAAAATGTCCAAAAATGGTCAACCAGTGTTTTCCAAAGCCCAAGATGACGTCCTCAAATGTCTTGTTTTCCCCACAACTCACCTATATTCAGTTTACTTTCATAGAGGAGTGAATAAACTAGAAAATGTTCACATTTAAGGAGCTGGAATCAGAGAATGTCTCTTTTTTTTCCACAAAAATGGCAATGGCGATTAATTTAATGGTTAATAACCCACTACTAAATACTTAATAATTAGTGATTGAAGCTCTAGCGGTGTATTGTTAGGGAAAAGTGTATGTGTTATGGTATTTACTAGATAACCCAGGAAAATGGGAAGCAAGAATGAGAAACCATTTCTGAGGATGGCTCTGGATCAAACCCACAATGTCAGGCTACATGTCTCAGCCTGCTGAGCCAGCAGAACACACAGGGGCCACTTTTCTTTTTTCATCACTCCTGTGTGATAATGCTGCGTTCCAGTCAACCCGTAACTCGTGTTTTCACAACCTTCTACCTGTAAGAGTGCCCTGGCACAGCACTCAAACCCGTAACTCGTACCAGATCATTGTACTCGCACATTAACAACAATGGCGGCCGCTGTTGATGCCGTACAGACGCCGTGAGAAATAGAAATAAATACAGATAAATAGGCAACATCAAGTCAATCCACAAATTGTAATCAAAACAATACCAATACAATTGTGTACTACTACAGGTGATGTTTATTAAATGAAGCCCAAAATATGTCGCAGACTAGAAATCGCTAGTTTCAGCTAGCGGCTAGCTAACACTAGCTAGAAGGGTTTGTGGTGACTTTGCCTGGAATGCTACCAAGTCGTGACTTGAAGTCGTAACTTACGGGCTAAAAACTGGGTCTGGAAACGCAGCATAATTCTTTAGCTCTGATTAAATATGTATGGTACAGGACTACTGTATGTTTGGAGAAACAATGATGAATCCGGTTGTGGTTTTGGGAGCAGCTACAATAATCGTGTCAGGTTTTAGTCTATATATTTTGGCCTACTTTGTATATAAATACTGTATGTGACCTAGTTAGGGTTTACCTGTCCCTGTTTAGGTGTTATTTGGGCCAGTTCCAGTGTGATTATTTGGCCCTGGTCAGGTGTACACCCCGGGCGTTGTGCCTGTGTGATTACTTCTGGTCTGACAGGGATCTGCAGTCGGATTACACTTCCTGTCAATCTTCTTTTCTTCAAGAAAGAACACGTTAACAAGGGATCATTAACGAGAAGAACTGCTTCGTGCAAAAGCCGAGAAGAATTGTTTAACATTACAACACATGCAGCCAGACAGCGTTTAATTAACCATCAATATAAAACAAGAGACAGTTTTAATCTTAGCCCTAGATGAAGAGGCCATTGAGAAAAACTGGGTTCAAAAATGTAGACTGTAGCGAGGAACATATTCAATAAGCCCCCCCAAACGTAAAATGTGTTTGCGAGTCAGTACAAGTGTGTGTGCGTGTGTGTGTGTGTGTGTGTTTGTTTTTATGTTGGAGGGATTTATTGCAGTGATTTGTAAGGACCAGAGGGAAAGGTTGTTGTACTGTGGGAGAATTCAAAGATGAAGAAGGGCACAGTGCTGGGGGAGGTGTGTGTGTGTGTGTGTGTGTGTGTGTGTGTGTGTGTGTGTGTGTGTGTGTGTGTGTGTGGGGGGGGGGGGGGTTAGTGACAAAAGGGAAACGAGAGAGCAGCGTGGACTGAAGTGGGATCGGAGCGGAGGGAGTTGTGGCGAGTGAGCGTGTGAGATGAGGCGAGGCGAAAGAGGCAGAGAGAGAGAGAGAGTGAGAGAGAGAGAGAGAGGGAAACTGGATTGATGACATACACTCAGGGCTAGAGTGTGTGTGTGCGTGTGTGTTGGGGGGAGAGGGGGGTATTGTTCTGTCACTTTGCCTGTGTCAGCAGGTGGAAGCTCTCATCAGGACATTAAATATGCAACAATGCTGACTGCGGCACCGTGCTGAGACAGCCAAAGCCGGACGACTGGGGGGCCCCGCTAAAAGTAAACCAGCGGCATCGCTTTGCCTCACTCGGCACTAGACAGCAATCCATCCATCCATCTATCCAAACACACACACACACATACACACACATAGAGACTTCCTGCTTCTTCTTAGGGTCGCCCTGACCCTCGCTCCCTGCTCTCCTTGGCTGGCTCCATGGGCAGCCGGCTGGTAAAGCTGGCTGACTTACCCGCTGACCGACTGGCTGGTTGGCTGCTTCTCCCATCTGGGAGTCCACACAAGGGCAAAGGCAAAGCTAGTAATCCACAGGCCCGGGGAGGGATTAGCAGTAGTTACATACAGATCAGTCATGTGGAACACTGATGCCTCTGTGAATGTGGAATTTAATGCAAAATCTACAGAACAGCTGACTGAATGTGTGTGTGCATGAATGTTTGATTTACCACTTGCTGTCGACTACTGATAAAACGCAACAGTCAATCAACATTTTCCGTTCCAAACATCGGGGGCCAGATGAATAAAACTATTTGTAGATTCATGACTACACGTAAAAATATACATGCATTATTTTCGTCAGAATTATAGGGCCATGTGTAGGGGAGCATCTGTTTAATGAACGTATAACACTGTGGGACAGGATCCCCCCCCTCATTAATTTTAATGGAACATTAACTTGACTCATTTTAATGTATTGCGGGCTCCGGTAAAACTTTTGACGGGATGACAACACAAGGGTTAAAGCAGAGCTCCACAAACCAATGGGTGACGTCACACATGCTCCATCCATTAATATTAACGGTCTATGGCTGCAATGCAATGTGGTGCTGCGAAATACATGCGAGTGCACACTCCTGGTCCTGTAGTCCTGTATTTCTAAGGAGATTTGTTGTAGACTTCTGGAAGTCTTGAAATAAATAAGATGCAAAGGATTGGCAATAAACAACAATAGTCAATAAGAAAAGAGAGTATCTGCAAAGGATAAACTACATTTTGCATAAAATGTTTGCAGTAGGGGGTTCAGTGTTGAAACACACACAATGGATGAAATGCTGAAAAGCATGTGTGGCTTCTTTATGGCAAAACAAACAGAAGAATATTTTTACAATAACTATATAATTGTGGGTTAGGCTTTGAGACTTCATGTGGGTGGTTGTGTAGTAATGGCAGGCAACATGGCTGAGAATGAGGCCTTTAGCTCAGCCTTAGCCTCTGGCTGGGCGATGCACTGAACACCTGTTCTGTATGTGCTTGGCAAGGTGTGTGCAGCAACGAGGGATGGGATTGTAAAGTCAGTTTTATATTCAGTCTCAAAGTTTATGGCCAGGATTTTTTTTTCCCTTCTCTTTTTAATCATCTTTATAGTAAGTGTGCATCGGCAGCAATCCACGGAATATAATAGGGGTAAGGAGTAATGGAAGTTGAAACAGATGCGATGGAGTGGTAATGTGTGTGTCGTCCAGTCCAGATACTGTACAAGGACACAGACGCAGCCTATTATATCCCATTCTATGTTTATGTCTCCAAAGTGAATCTCAGGAGGAATTTTAAATCTGAACTCCCCAAAGTCGTTCTTCAAATAATACAGGCACAGGCATAAAATACCCACACGCAGATCCCGCCGCGTGTGTCGGTGTAATGTAAATGAAATGTTTATGTGGACACACACACACTCAGCAAGATGTCTTGGGACATATTGTACACATTGCATGGATAGGATGTATCTGTACTGAACGCAGTGGCTCACTGGCTTGTTTCTCAAACTGTAGAAGCCGCTTTTATTAATATTATTATTATATAGTATCGAATAGCGACGTTGAGCTAAAAGCCAAGGCAAACTTGGGACTTCACAGTTTGTACTGGCAAACCGCTCATGCACTCCAGTCATTACAGAACCGCATTGGCTTATTAGAGATGGGACATGCGCCACTGAAAACATCTCAAGAAAAAGCTAAAAAAGACAGGTGACAGCAGATGAAAGGGGAATAAAAGGATGAGGCCCTGATAACAAATGAGTTTGGAAACCTAATGAATTACTCATAATTACGAGCCCTTAAAGTCAATTTGTTAATTGTTTTAATGTGAGAACGATGGAGCATCCGTTGGAAGGGAAAGTGAGAATCGATCAAGACAACACACGGCATAATGAGGAATTACGATTTATCATTTAGCGATTAAGTCATACATTCTCTGGGTGTGGGTCAAAGCCAAAGAGCTTCACCCTGCCCTCAACACACACACACACACACACACACACACACACACACACACACACACACGGAGTGCGTCTCCAAAAAGCCGATCAGTCCCAACGCCGGGACAGGGATCAATGTTGAGGTAATTTGCTTCGATCAATTAAACAGACATCTGCTTGAATTAGACTCCAGTAGAATGCAAACGGCCCAACACCTTTCCCATCCGCCTGTGTATATGTGTGTCTGTGTGTGTACCAAGATATCGCACACTCGTACGTCATTCAAAAATAATGTACCAATGTTACATATGGTAGACAAATAAAGAGAGCACACAAACAAATGGCTAAAAGGTGATGGCTGTAACACTCCAGCAGCCAGTAAGTGATGACACCAGCTGGATTTTGGAAACACTTTGCAGTTTATGTCCTCATCTCCTCTCATTGTACTTTTTCTTTTTGCCAAACGTGTTTTTTGCTGGTCGGATGCAACACATTGAGCACAAGGGAGAAAAAAAACCCAACTTTCACATCTGGAATGTCCAATGCCACAGGGCAACTTGCTTGTTTATTGTCCATGGTGCAGGTGGGGAGGGGATAAAAAAGAGGTGACAGACAGTTGTATTATCCCAAGTCTAATTTAATGCCCCTCCCACTAGTGTACATCTGATTGATCTGCTGACAAAAGAGCCTATCCATTACTGTACGATATGAGGAGAGAGCGTCTGATCCCTTCAAATGAACACGCAGGATAATTGTTATGCAGTGAAGCTGTGAAACAGAGGGAAGTAATTAAGGGAACAAGGGCACTGTGGTGCTGCTGGGCCGCGTCCCCCTCTTCTACGGCCCCACCGCTACTGTTTCCCCCTGCTCGCTGGAGATTAAACAACACACACACACACACACACACACAAATCAACACATATACATATTCACATGCAGGCTCCCATAGTATTGACACCTTCATAATTACTGCCATGGTTTACAGTCATCCTAATATTCCAATTACACTCTGTCTGTGCAATAAAGTCACAACGTTTTACAATTTTACGACACGGTTATTGAATATTATATCATAAAAAAATGGAGAAAAAAGGCATTTCTCGCTTTCTTCTGATGACAACACATTGCACTCAAACCACTTGACCCTGAATACCACACTCACATTTTTTTAATTAGTTCAAAATACATTTGCACTATAGAATATAGAGTGTCCACTGCCTTTCATAATCCCCCCCCCACTGCAGAGCACATGCATCCATCTCCTGCAGCATTTCAAAAAGCCTGGAGAGCAATCCCAGGGAAAAATGTGATATATGTCACAAGGTATAACTCGGAATATAATGCATTCCTGGGCACATTGTTATTTCCATTACTGGTTATGAGATTAGTGAATGAATGTGAGAGAGTGCCTTCATGTAGGTTCTTTCTTGCGAAGTATGAAGCAGAACGGGGGGGGGGGCTGTTACACATCCCAAAAATGGTATTAAATCAAATATTCATGACTATACATTCTCGGAAAAGTCAGAAATCTAAGGACTGTGTGGTTGTGTGTTGATCAGATTTGTGGTAACAAAAGTCATTATATAGGTGATTGCAACCAGCACGACAAAAAAGAAACATTATAGTCTACCTGCGGACATTAGTGTGTTTTTGTCATTGTGAGCATCGCCTCTTTCATTTCTGGGAATGTTAAATTGTCAAAAAATATTTTGCCAGATGTCCTTCATTTCGGCCGGATGTCCGTCACCTTCCGCTTTCTTTATGTTGGCATTTTTCTAACCTCCAGTGGATTTCTGAGGACTATGTTACCTGGTCCTCAGATCTCTGCAGGGTAAATCCAGACAGCTAGCTAGACTATCTGTCCAATCTTAGTTTTCTGTTGCATGACTAAAACAACTTTTTAATGGAAGGTCTGGCAATGCGAGACAATTGTAAGCATTTTATTGTTTAAAAGCACTACTGTTCCTAAGTAGAGCCTCAAAGATCCGCTAGCATGGCTTTAGCCCGATATCCCAGAAATACTAGAATGAGTGCAACCACTGAAAAACACTCTACGTGGTGGTGGCACAGATTTTTACATATATTTATTTGATGATTAGTAGAATAAAAAAAACACATAACATAGCACAGCCGTAGATACATAGGCAAACGTTTGAAATCAACAAGGATAAAAACAAATAAAGTCCGAAGGCTTATTTCCATTGTAGTCCACTATAAATGCAGAAACAATGGCAATGAAAAGTCAATTAGGATCCTTTGTCGTGATGGACATGGTTCAACACAGCCCTGTCTCAAACCTTGCGTATAGGGAGGATGGCTGGATGGATGGATGGATGGATGGATGGATGGATGGATGGATGGATGGATGGATGGGTGAAAAAACACAGGACTTTTACCCATAAGACTGCTGTTTGTGTCCCGTGTGAAACCAAAAAAGTCAACATTGACATTTTTAAACGTATATACGTAACTTACGCCCTAATTTTACCCCAAACTTTCCTTTTCCTAAACCTAACCAAGTAGTTCTAATGTTAGCAACAACTTAGTGTGGTGGAATTTATGTATTTCTGTAAGATCAGGTTGTTTAGTGTTTTTGCTTGAATAAAATAACTTGTGTAAAGTAAGTCAAAATATAAATATGTCTGCTGCTCTGGTGTATGTGAATCCAGGATGTACATTAGGTGCATTTGACTTACGCCTCATACCATTTTTTGCTTCCCGATACCGATACTTGAACTTGCGTATCAGGCCGAGTGCTGATCCAATACCAGTGTGTTAAAAAACACAATATATTATGTTTTAACAGCTGTATACTACTATCCCTTTATGGATGTGCTATGATTTCTATCATTGTTGTACGGCCTGGCTCAGGTTAAAGTTGTTGTCAGTCATAAATTGCGGCTAAATTACTTGGTATCGGATCGGTACATAAACATCCAGTACTTTCCCATACCGATACCAGCATTTTAGGCAATATCATGGCTACATCTCTACTTTGACTGCAGCAGGGCCAGCTGTGTACATTCGTACATAACAGTACACACGTTTCCTTCACCGACCTGCCTATGCTAACATGTCATCTGTCTGTGTGGGGCCTCATGCATCCATCTCCATTTGCACCTCCTCTACCACAGGAGGAGTGTAATTGGGAGCAGCATGCAGGAGTGCAGAGTGTCAGGGAGTTGGCAAACCACTGTGCTGTACAGCCACTGAGACTGGACGATAGGAGGAGGACGATAAGTGGAGCAGCCAACTAAAAGCAGCGAGTCAGTCTTGGCCTGTCAGCTGGTAAAATGAGCCAGTCAGTCAGGGAGTCTGTCAGTCACACGGCAGAGCACCGAGTCGGACAGGGAGGGGCTGTGATCACGGCCGCCCCCACCTCCTGTAAGTGCACTCATATATCTAAGAGGAGGAGAGGGCAGCGTCAGGACAAGGCTAGTTAGCATTCCGCTGTCATCACCATTCTGGCTCAGAACTTATAGAGGAAAAAAGAGAGTTAGAAGAGGTAAAGGACAGAAAGAAGGAAAGTGTAGTGGCACCTTAGGACTCTACATTACAGTTAGAACTACAAAATGTGTTATGGGAGGAGGGTTATGGCCAGTGGTGGGAGAAGTATTCACATCCTTTATTTGAGTAGTGAAGTACTAACACCAGACTGTAAAGATTATCTTTTCCATATAGAAGTCCTGCATTAAAAAATCTTTCTTAACCCTTGTGTTGTCTTCACGTCCAAATTTAAAATCATCACTTTTGTTGATGCTTTTTATCGATGTTTTCAACTTTTTCTTACGTTTTTGTCCCTTTTTTCCAAACGTTTTTGACGATTTTATTCATTGTTTGTCACTTTTTTGACGTTTAACACTATCCCAGAAAAGAAAACATCTGGTTGGGAAAGTGAAAGGGCAGCTCCCTCATCACCACTGAGGTGCCCTTGAGCAAGGCCCTTAACCTTCAACTGCTCCGGGCTGCAGATCAGACTATGGTTGTACTGGGCAGCTTCCAGGTATGAATGAGGGAATGTGATCAGGGTGTTCCTGCAAAAGAGAGTAAATAAAAAAAAAAAATAAAAATTTAAATTGTAAAGTAACTGTCAGATTGTAGTGGAGTAAAAAGTGCAATATTTCTCTCTGAAATATAGCGGAAGTAGAAGTAGAAAAATAACATGAAAACAAAAGACTGAAATAAAGTACAAGTACCTCAACATTTGTACTTAAGAAGAGTCCTTATAGTCAGTGTACTTAGATACATTCCACCACTGGTCATGGCTAACAAAAAAGCAAGGAAGACATGATCAATAGACAAAGGAAAAAGAGAAACAAAAGACAAAGAGAGTGGGATCGTAAAGGCCATGAATTACGCAGAGAGAGAGTCAGTGGGCGAAAGTAAATCTCTCAAACCCATAAAGAATTATGCGTTGTGATCTGTTCTACCGATCGTTGTGTGCTTTGAGATAATTGCTTCCATTTTGTTGCACAGAGACTATTACAGTATATGATAGCCGGATTACCATCTGTAACAGTGGGCTTTACACAGCAGCAGGAGTGCTGGATCAGCAGCAGGGCTACTGTAGAAACTATAGGTTTAGTGAGCAGTGTGACTGAGGCTGGGTGTTGTCCTAAGGCTATTGTAGTAGTTATGGTCTCCTTTTGTAGGATTCCCAGCCAGAGGATTGAACATATTCTTTTTTTTTTTTTTTTTTTTTTTTCTATCGCATCCAGCGGCACCAGCACATCACCTGACGGGAGCAAATCTCATTGTAGGTCTGAACAGTCCCGGCAGTGTGACTCTCCACCGTCAGGCTGGGCCTTCTGTATGTAGACTTTAAGTATATTTTTTTTAAATGACTTTTGAAATGCAATTGAATTTGGCTTTGGCTTCACCAAACGTATCACTCAAAGGTCCACATGTTGATTTTTAATTAACCTTCTGACGTAGAACTGGGCAATATATCAATACTATATCCATATTGTGATATGAGACTATATATCATCTTAGATTTGAATAGCGTAATATCGTAATATGGCATAACTGTTGTCTTTTCCTGATTTTAAAGGCTGCGTTACAGTAAAATGATGTCATTTTCTGAACTTACCAGACTGTAATTGTTTATTTGCTGATACTGATTATTTGCCTTTACCCACCTAGTCATTATATCCACATTATTATTTTTATCAAAAATCTCATTGTGTAAATATTTTGTAAATGTAAATGGACTGTTCTTATATAGCGTTTTTCTCGTCTCAATGACTACTCAAAGCCCTTTTCACATAGTACAGGAACCATTCCATTAATACCGTTGTTGGACTGTAATGGTGCACCTTATATGATATACACTAAAACTTTGAGTTGAGTGATGTCATTGAAAAATGAAAGACGGAGGGGATAAGATGAAACATAGGCCTCGCCATGGATTAAGGCAGTGTTATAATGCCACTAATATGCTCGCTTTACCAAGGGAAGTTGTGTGTCATATAGTATTACACACTAAATTTCCATGTTGCATTATGGTCGTATGTCTGTCGGATGTGAGTTCCTCTCAGACGTCTCCAGTGGTTAGTCTGTGGCCGGACACAGCTGAGAGGGCTACTCTAAACTTCAAAAGGCCAAGTCATAGCGAGATGGAGAGATAAAGAAAGCAGAAGGAAGAGAAAGAGAGACTCCTGGACTTGTGGTTTGTTATGGGAATAATAAAGCCGTCCCTAAAGGTGGAGAGGAGAGGAGAGGAGAGGAGAGGAGAGGAGAGGAGAGGAGAGGAGAGGAGAGGAGAGGAGAGGAGAGGAGAGGAGAGGAGAGGAGAGGTTAAAGAAAATCAGTCCAACATAAGACATATTCACTTGGAAAGTTAGAAAGCGCAGTAAGGAGACAGATTTCAGATCTTTTACTGCACTTTACAAAAAGTATTCCTCCCCCTGTAATTTCAAACTGCTCCATTACAATGACATCTTTTTTTTGTGTTAAGACTTGTAGTCTTTGATAGCTGTACAGACTATAGTACTACAGTAAAGTGCTATATTTGTCTCTGCAATGCAGTACAGAGTACAACATCGTGATTGCTGTTTGGTACTGAGCTGTAGGTTTCCTCTAATAACAGCCGTCTGATGATGAGAGCAGTGAGACTTAACCAAAACAGTAAAGTTGCCCAGCAAAGCTTTTTTTATTTATTTTTTTCAAATGACACAAAGTCATTTGATCCATGAATATCAAAACTTGTCACTACGAAGGACTCCTTTTCGCATTACACGTGTGACCCCTTGTTATTCTGCTCTGCTCCATAGCCATACTATTATTATAGTTGATAGGAAAAGAAATAAAAAGTCCACTGTGTACTTGAGGCTCCACATAGGCGTAGATTTCGATGGGGACGGTGGGGACGGTGGGGTACCTATCAGATTTTGTCATGAGTCATTTTGTACCCACCACTTTTTTTGAAAACCTCTACCTCAAAAGGTCATAACACACATAACTCTTGAGCGACGGGTGCCAATAAATCCACAGAAATCTCTATCCCCACAGGGCAGGCACAGACACAGCCGCTCTGCTGCTCGATGGCTCCAATGCTTTTTGAAAACCTAAGGCTTTCTTCTTTATAAGACGTGCCGGACATCATCCCATTTTTGTATACATTTTTATTCATTGACATTAGTAAGCTACAGGACGACGTCTTTCAAAAGTTGACCTGCGCGAAAGAGAGAAAGAAAATAAATGCATCTCTGTCCCCAGCACCTTTCAAACCAAACTGACGCCCATGAGGCTCCATTCAAATCCCTTTGTCTCTATCCATAGTAAAGGGTACTTTGTCTTTAAGCCAAACGCTTTGTTGACTCACTTTAATCACACTTCCACCGTCCTGTCACATAGATCTTTACACAAGCGAATAAGACGCTGTTCTGCCACAGATTCTAATCTAGATGGCACTAACTAGCCCGAGCCTCTTTGGATCCCCATTGTCCCGAGTTAAAACAGAGCAGTCGTAATGAAGCCTTTCACTCTCTGTGTGCTATTCAGGCTCAAAAGGAGTGAGTGTCCCACTCTCTCACAATAGAAAGCGTGTCAGCCGGGGCTATCTTTAAGGCCGAGCTCCTTTCTGACTTAAACTGCATTGGAATTTTTTTTTGTTTCACGACAGGACGTATATCAAGCTGCCTTTGTGGCCCTGCTGTGGCCTTTAATGAATGCATGGCTAAAATACCTAATTGGTGGCGGTGGTTCGTTAAGGGAGGGGTGGAGGGGGATGGTGGAGAAAGTGTGTGTGTGTGTGTGTGTGTGTGGGGGGGGGCAGCAGGGGGACGTTGGAGCGTGCTCAGAGTGAGAAGCAGCCTGCATACCTAGAGAGAAAGAAAGTAAGAAAGAAAGAAAGAAAGAAAGGTGAAGACAGCAGGCAGGTCTGCTGCGGTTTGGCAGCCACGGCACATGGATCATGACGTCTTCTCTGCTTCAATATCGCTCAGTCTGGGGAGAAAAAAAAGTCTTAAAAGACTTCTTTTAAAAACTTGTATCATTTCACTCCTGCCGTGCCCTTCATTCTCTTAATCCGATCTCCTTTCACTCAAGAAATGGAAGCTTTTCCCAACGCGTCCTTCTGTCCTAGCCCTCTCCGTTTATCTCCCTGTGTTCTACTTTGAAAATAAGTTAAGTGACAGCCCTGTGCGCAGGACTTAGCGATTGGCTTTTTTTTATAGTTAGTTTACGAGCAGATAATTACCCAAAGTGGCTGTCCCAAGCATCTTCGGATACCACTTCCATTTTTGAAGCTGCACTTCAGCATTTTCCAACACATAAAATCCCGTACAGCGTCGATGGCTCAGATGAGATCTTTCCTGTGCTCGTTGCCATGTTGTTGTTTTTTTAATCCCATTACAGTTATTGATGGCGTGTTAGCGTGGTGAGGACAGGTCAGAGGGGCAGTTGAAGCTGGTTAGACGACTCATAATACGTGTAACGCGAGGAGGTCTGTTTGCTGAACAAGGTTCCAGCTTGAAAACTCTCTGGATATATATTGGGTGAAATTACTGCATAAAGTGGTTCATTAAGGGCACTTACAGTGTCATACTTCTTCTGTTAATGTGAAATAAAAGTCTGCAAAGTCTAATGAAAAACAAAGTCCCCAAGACTCCAGTAAGGTATAAACAGAGGATACAGACCTTGGTTGTTTTAAATTTCTTTTTAAAAAGAGGCTAACTAAGAGACAGTCAAACTCTGTTATACTATTATTATATATACTATATGCCGTAGTGGTCTACAATGAAAGGCTGGGAGAGGAGAGAGAGTGTGAGGGAGGAGGGGAGGATATCATTAAATATATCATCTAAATTGGTATTGATCGTCTTAAGGGTGTTGCCGTTAGATTAAAAGGTTAAGGAAAATAAGGGCTTTGAGGATTAAATCATTGTGAGGTAAAATCAAGAGCGGCCGAAGATAAACACAGCAATAATCACAAAGTATGAGCGCTTGCAGACATGCTTGTTGATGTCCTATATAGACCCCGTCGCGATACAATCAAGGACGATAACCAAAAACTGGGCATGGCATTATAAACAAAAAACGCTGGAAGGAGCGTTAAAGGAAATATGAAGACAAGGTAAAAGGCAGGCGCCCCTTGGCTCTTTATGTCTGTGGAGATAAGGTCAAAGTTGCTACATATTATAAACTACGACGGAGCTTATGCAGAAGATGTTATCATCCCAGGCCGCGGTAACCCTGAGATGGCTGCCAACTGATAAAGAAAAAAGGTTCACCGGGCGTACGGTACAGTATAGCCACTGCACGACACCTGAGCCGAGCAGCCGCACAAGGTCAGGAAGGCGTTTCATCCGACAGACGTGTTTTATCTTTCGGGGGAGAGTATAAGGGAGCAAGGGGAAAGTGGCTGAGCAGAGGATAGAGGGTCCTGTTACGCTTGTGTCTTCTTCTCTGATCAACCAATCAGGCGCGGGAAGAGTGCTGAGTCAGCCGCTGGGTGCTGCTCACGTCCGAATGCAGGGGAAGGAGAGGTTGGGTGGGTGGTTGGAAGAGGATCCAGCCAGCCGGTGTCTGCAGTGGAGTGCAGCAGCACTAGCACCATGACAGGGGGGCCCTGCTGTGGAAAGAGAAGGGGCGCCAGTACCCCTAAGTCTTAAAGCCTCATATCTTCTGATTGACTTTTATTTAACACCTACTTCTGTAATGCCCATTACGATCCTATAGATTAGGGCTCTTCAACTACAATTTCTTAAGCAAATGACCCCTCGACTGAAATAAAGACGGAGCAAAGACCCCCTACTACGTACAGTATATTGTATGAAATTTAAGTTGCATGTAAAACCGGGCCTACAATAACATGTGGGGCAGCCGAGCGCATTTACACATACCTCTTTAGAGCATAGAATGATTTTTTGAATCATCATGTTAAACAAGTGGCACATTGAATCCTAAGAATGAACTGTATCTGTGGATTGCTAAGTTAGTGACTACCTTACCTATCGGCTAGTAAGCCTATCATCAATGGCATTTTTCAATAATATATGTTGGGTTAAGACATTTTAAATTTTGTAAAAAACTTTTTTTTTTAAATGTCCCATTTGGTGTGTGTCCATTCCCCCATCCCCCAACCCTGCAGTACCTCTGAGGACCCCTGTAGGAGTCCCTGACCCCGTGTTGATGATCTCTGCTACAGATATTAGATCCACCGTGGATGTATGCACTCAGTTTGATATACATCCCACTTTTCCCTCTGCCTCTAGTCAGTGGGTAATTAGCAGGAATAAATACGGCCAGCCACAGGAGATAAAGTTTACAGCCTGACCACAGGTCAACTTGTTTCATTACTACAGTGTGCCTTGCATTAAGCGAATTACCATCTGGCAAAACATCGTCATCAGAAAAGCACAGAGGCTTTTATTAAGATGGTTTGTCATTTAAAAGCTGCATGCATTACAGGAGACGATTGGCATTTTTTTTAAAGTGGACTTTAATGGTTATTTTCGAACAACTGTCTGGGGGTTTCTGTCGTCAGGAGTCTCAGCCCGCTGACGTGACAGGAAGTGATGCTCTCAGGGGTTTTCAGGGGGGCCACGCCCTCCCACGGCGTGGCGCAGGATGTAGAGCCACGGCCCGCCAGCCAGCCAGCCAGCCAGCCAGCCAGCCAGCCAGCCAGCCAGTCAATCAGTAAGAACCACTTGTCCTGATAAGGAGAGAGCAGAGAGAGAGAGAGAAGAATGGCAGACAGTCAGACACACAGAGCATGCGACATGGTCAGCGAGCGGAGAGGCTGAGTGGGTGAAGGGAGTTGGTGGTGGGGTACAGAAGGTTGTAGTAGTGCAGCGCCCCCCCCCACCCCACACCCCCCCCTGTGTCAGGCCATACTTCTGAAATGAAAATATCACGGTGAGCAAGCGTGACAGTGTCCGTTTCTAAGTGCCATTCAATCTTGCGGGTGCAGTACGTACTGTGGTGTTGTACTGGCAGCTACTCTGTAACACCACCTGTGCTGTGGAAGTCTCCCCAGGGGGGGACAAATCCCACCCCCACTGACCTTCCCCGCTATGACTCCCTGACTGTCTCTACCACCATGTCTCTCCCTCCCTCTCTGCTGGCGTCCAGCTGTCCGTAACCCTCATCCCCCCACTACCCCCCACCCTCATCTCCAATATAAGGGCAGGAATGCAGCGGACAGCACAGTCCCAGAATAGACAAGTAGCCAGCCTATCTCCAACCACGCAGTCAGCCTGATAGAGGGCACCTGCAGTGGCTCATGCAAGAGTGCATACACATGCAGTAGGGGTGTAGATCACAAGTTTTATCGCGGTATTATATCCATTCCTTGGATAACAATACGATATTTCCTGATATTTTAAAGTCTGTCACAATACCATTTCTATACAATTCAAATTAGGGGCCTGCAATTGTAATGACATGATATCATATGCTGATTTTACACTCATAGCAACTCCAAAAAAAGCAACTAAAATGTAATTTGACTTCCAGACATTCAAGTTAAAGACTCTTTTTTCATAAAAAGAATAAATATAACGTGGGAATCACTTACTGATATTTTCACTTTGCGTGACTAGCATTGGATCACTGAATCGAGGCATATCACTCCACCTATGCATGACACCTATGCGGTACCCTGACCCACATAAAGTCTACTACACTGAGCTCAATTTATGAATGCACAACACCTTTACTTATTGTAGTTTTGATCTTGACGGAGCTGTCTTACAGTTTAATGTTGAAAGAGCACTCACTGGCGAAGCCTTCAGCAGGCACCAAAGCGAGGTTAATGATAAAACGCTACGGGTGTGATGATTCTGTTTGATGTCGGATCTGAGTGGAGGTGCACAGGGTGAAGGAAGGTTGCCTGTTTGATGAGTGTGTGGGCCACAGATTGGCGGAAGGGAGCGCCGACAGCGCAGAAAAGGGATTCACTCCCTAATCTACTGAAAATCCTGCTTTGAAAAGGATTTCATGTGTAGCATATTTTCTCCTATGAAGTTGATATTCGCACTTGATACTTGATTGATATTCGCACACAAGAGCTCCTTAGTGTCATATGTGGACGTTCATATATTGTTGTCCACAAATGAGGTACATTCACATTCACAGCTCCGCGATCGACAACAGACATGGACATCCATACGCTTGGCAGCATAGAATACACACACACACACACACACACACACACAAACTATTTAAGCATACACGCACACTGCAGTGCTGCATGTTGCAGAGGTTGAACAGCAGCAGCTCTGGGACAGGTAGAGAATTCAGGCCATGCAAGTGTGCTACTTCCTACTTTCTCCCACCCTCTCTTCTCCCCTCTCTTTCCAGCCTCCTTTCTTTTCCTCTCAGTGTTTTTTTCTTAGTCAAGGATGCATCCCCCTCATCAATTTGCTAGTCTCTTGGGTGACAAGTTTATTAAACATGAGAGAGAGAAAGAGAGAGAGAGAGAGAGAGAGATATGGAGGGGGAGGGAAAGAAATAGTGAGTGTCTTGCTCCTTTGCTCCTTACATGCACTGCCAGTATTTAAGATTTTTTTGTTTAATGTGATTTGTGTGCGGTGACGCTGATGTATTTCTTATCTAGAGAGGGGTGGACAGCTGCGATACAGGACTGACAGAGTAATCTCTACGCTTTCTTTCTTTCTCTCTCTCTCGCTCTCTCTTGCTCTCTCTCACACACTCACACCCTTCCCTTTTGAGTTTTAGAACCCAGTAGAGCTTTAGGTTGTGACTGGTTAATACTGGTTTAAATATTTAGGAGCAAGTCAAGTGAAATTCATAAAGGCAATTTTCGAATTGTTAATCATGATAATCATGATGTACGTGGATTTACGATTTTACTGCACAATCTGTTTCACAATAACGGTATAGCGGCCCCTTATGAGGTCATAAGGGGCAAGGTAACCTCCACTTTCTCTGCTTTGCCCACCCAGAGAATTTGGCCTACCCATGAGAAAGAGACATTATGGCTTTCAAACGAGCAAAGTGGTTGTTGGTCAAGGCCACACCCCCAGCCTCCACCTTGCCCCCCCCCTCTCCTCCTCAAAAGCTACAGACTCAGAAATGGCACATAGTATGGAAAACTTATTGTGGGACTGTCTCTAGTGGCTGTAAATCTGCACCAAGGCTGAATTTTGGGAAAGAGACTTCCGATATGGTATTAGGGGACCACTAAGGTCTATATAAAAGAGACTTCAGATACAGTATTAGGGACCACTAAGGTCTATATAAAAGAGACTTCAGATACAGTATTAGGGGACCACTAAGGTCTACATAAAAGAGACTTCAGATACAGTATTAGGGGACCACTAAGGTCTACATAAAAGCATCCAACGAGCACCATGTCATGGGACTATTTGAAACGCCGATCGGTGTAATGTTGACATAGGTCAACAGGGAGAAAAAGCAGCATTGGCAGAGCGCCACCTACTGTACCAGAGGGTGGAGTTACTCTAACTTAGACGTTACTGTCTAAGTGAGAGTGTCTGAAAAAAAAGCAGGCAAAAAATATCAATAGGTTGAATTCCAGTGCCAAGACTCTGCTTATAAACAGTTCACCGTGGATTTGTCACTACAAGCCACCCCTTATCCATTATTAATATAACATTTGATACAGCAGCTTTAATATTTTAAAAGCAACATGTAGTGTACTATAGGGAAAGGAAAGGTACCGTGTTGGATTAGATATGCAAAAAAAAGATTTTTTTCCCCTCTCAGCCAGAAATATCAATAGCTTGGATTCCAGTGCCCAGACTCTGCTTAAACAGTTGACTGTGGATTTATGACTACAAGTGACCCCTTTCACATCACACGGGTATTCCATCTATTATTAATATAACAGTTGATACAGCAGCTTTAGGAATTTAAAAGAAAGGTGCTGTGTTGGATTAGATATGCAAAGAAAATGCAGTTTATTTTCCCCCCACACAGAAATATCAATAGCTTGGATTCCAGGGCCAAGACTCTGCTTAAACAGTTTATTTCCTAATGATTAAAAGATTAGCTAGTCTAATTGAACCAGGAAATGAGTGAGTTCCACCAAGGACGAGCAGGGGCGTGCAAAGAGCGGGGAGGACTGCTGAGTACATCATCTGTGCGCCACCCCGCTCAGACTAGCAGTAGGGGTGAACAGCCCAACAGAGAGGAAGTGTGTTAGCGTTAGTATGTGTGTGTGAGAGAGAGAGAAAGAGAGAGAGAGAGATTTCACATAGCGCTGGAGGTCATTGAGAGTTAATTTTCCCGCTGTCCCATCCGTTGGCTTCATTAGCAGTATTGGCAGTCGGGTGATGAATTCATTGTTTTCTCAAGTTTGTCTGCAACCATCGTTTACACGCGCTCCTCTTATCTCTTAGGGCCCTGCTCCCTGTTTTTTTCTAATCTCTTATTCATCACCCACATTGCTTGTTCTTCTCCTTCATCTCTCCTTCTTCCTCACACACTCTCTTCTAGTCTTTTTCCCCCTCAATTTACTTCTTAAAAGTTCCAGTGATTTTTATTTTCATGTATAAGAAAAACATATATATGTGTGTTTGTTGTGTTTTGGTTGTCAAAGCTACGGGATGCCTAAAATTTCCCTCGAGATGAATGAAGTATCTATCTATCTATCTATCTATCTATCTATCTATCTATCTATCTATCTATCTATTGTAAAAAAGTGAGATTTCCGGTCGTCGGTGCTATGAACAAGTCCATCCTCAGAGAAATGCACACAGCCAGTATTCAGAAACTGCGCCTTTAAAGGAGCCGTCAGGACTACCGTACAATTGTGATGTCACAACTATACTACATATACTATAGGTAGAAAGTACCGCCACGGTGCCGTTGACAGTCATCCCATGGGTGCATTGTCAGTGTGGACACGCAGAGAGGGCAGATGTGGAAGACCCATGAAACACTGAAAAATCACAGCACATTGGGCTTTTTTTTCAGGAAGCCCCCACCCCCCCTTCCTTAACGGAGCATTTCAGACAGAGGATGAATAGAGGTATATTCAGACAGACAGTATGAGAAAAATATTCTCTTTATTTGAACATTAAAGCATGTAAACATGTTCTAGTAGAAACCCAAAACAAAAGTATGAACCTGAAAATGGCTAAATGTTGGACCTTTAAATCAATTCCTTTTTGGATATTTTTGCATCTTCTATGCATTAAACATGCACGCTTTGCAAGGGCAACGTCTCCCCCGATAATCAATGTTTGCTTACTATGTGTCTGCATGTTTGTGTGTGTGTCTGAGTGTGTGTGTGTGTGTGTGTGTGTGCAACTCATTCTCACTCCCATCTCGTAAAATGCAGATGTATGGTCAGGTGCCTTTTATTGCTAAAGGTCTTCTTTAGCGTCATATAACACGCGCTGGGTCGGGACTATTGGCGTCCCTTTTGACGCTGTTAAGGAAAAGCTCGTGGGTGGGCTTACGGTTCTGTGACTTGCGAGAACGGACCGGTTGGATTTTGGACAAGGTCACGGGTGGGTTTACGGTTCCATGACACGCGGGAATAACGGGCCAGTTAGAGAAGAAAGCGGATTTCCTGACACACGGGAATTACGGGACAGTTAAGGACACAAATCCCGGTCTCCTGGGTGAAAGTCCTGTGTTTGACCCATCCACCCCCGGCCAACCTCCCTATGCGGAATTTCCCCCTGACATACTACTCGCTAAACCCGTCTAGATCCTGCTCTCCCCAGTACGTTCTACACCTGCGAGCCTTTTTCGTCGCTTCAGACGCGTTCGGAGTGAGAACGGGGTTGGTGTGTGTGTGTTTTGTCCATGCATGTACAATGAGTTCTTATTTGGTGCTATTTGTGTATATTTGTGTATATATATTTGTTTTCTTATCATTTCCGCCTTTTTGCTCTGTCTCCTTCAGGTTCCAGATATGTCACCTCTTCCTCCTACGCCTCCTCGACTCTGTCACCTTCGGGACCTGGACTCGCTCCAAAAATGCTTTGCTAAAGCTGGTAAAATGGAACCAAATCAACTGTTCAATGGATTTGGTCCCCTTCAACCAGCTGTAGCTGTGCATTGATCACTCCGAGCACACACATGCAGAGAGACAAACGACGGGATGGAGAGACTCAAGCCAGTTCAGTGGGAAACAGCTCTAACATGCCAAATTGAAACTACTAACTCTGGTTCCGCACCAAAACAATTGGACTGAGACCCAGACGCTCAGCAAGGCATAAATACACAACATGCACCAGTTGCTGTGTGGATTCATCTCTATTACCTAAAGATTACCCAAAAGACATCCAAGTTATTTGCTAAATCTGAATAAAACATGACAGGTAAGTAATTAGAGATAATATATCTTGTTGAATTTGTATTTTTAATGTGTAGTGCCAAAATGGCATTGTCCTCTGGAGACTTTTTAAATTGTTCTTTCTAGATTTTTTTTAAGTGTGTGTTTGGTCCATGAAATGCCCTTATGTATTTGTGTGTGTGTGCGTGTTTATGTTTGTATGCGAAGGAGTGGTATGGTTGAAGAGCTATTGAGTGTAAGAACAGATGCTTTGTAAGGAAAGCACTTGTGCGTGTGTGTGTGTGTGTGTTTGACTCCTAATGCACATCAATAAAGCTCAATCCTGAAGTTCTATAAACTGCTGATGTGGTCTTTGCTCTGAAGTGTCTTACTGGTGTGTGTGTGTGTGTGTGGGGGGGGGGGGGGTATCTATCTTGGGTGATGATGTGCGAGGGGAGGAAAAGAAGGAAGTTGTCCAAGACAATGTGCAGATGACATTAAAAACAACATTTATTAACAAATGAACAAAAAATGGACATATGTTTTAAAGAGCTAGAGTAGATTATAAAGATTATAAAAAACACACTGTGTCATATTTTAGTTTGGATGAATCTCCCGACACTAATTCATACAATAACAACACCTTGACTTCTGTGGTTTTCTACCCATGGGTGCTGGGTTGATGATAGAGTAAGTGATATTAATCCAATACACTTTTTGTCAAATTCAGCAACTATCTCCACACGATCACCTAGCTCTCAGCAGCCCTGGCTGTGTAAATGGAAAACAAACAGAAAGGAGTGCACAAGACACAACATAACACTACTCCAGCCAATCAGCAACAGGAGGGGGGGAAGGGGTGTTACAGCAACACATTCTCACTCCCAGCGGTGGTAGGTCAGGTGTCTTTGCATGTTACATGTTTATCTGACATGTGGCATCAGGACAGTTAGGTTTAGGAAAAAGATTGTGGGTGGGGGTTACAGAATGTACGTTTCAGTGGGACAAAAGCGGGAGAAGAACGGGACACAAATCCCGGTCTCCTGGCGGAAAGTTCTGCCCCCCCTACCCCAAACTTTTTCCTTATGTGGATTTTCAGTCTGTCACACTACTCACTACCTTAATACTATGTCCTCTTACAGCGCGTGGTGGATGGGTAAAACAACACAGGACTTTCACCCAGGAGACCGGGGACCGTGTCTCATCTGTCTTTCCATACAGACAAGGGGGATTTTTTACTGTTGAGTTTAGGAAAAGGAGAATGGAACAGGGTTTACATGGCACGCAGGAAAAGAATGGGACAGTTGGGTTTAAGAAAAGAGGAAAGCGAGGGTTGGGTTTAAGAAAAGAGGAAAGCGACGGTTGGGTTTAAGAAAAGAGGAAAGCGAGGGTTGGGTTTAAGAAAAGAGGAAAGCGACGGTTGGGTTAGGGTTAGGGGGTTAGGGTTAGGGTTAGGCTTAGAAAATGTGATACGCCAAACACGGCCCCTGGTCTCCTAGGTGAAAGTCCTGTGCTGTTTGACCCAACCAACCCCCCAACCAATCCCCCTATGCTGTTTTCAGGCTTTCATACAACTGATTTGAGTTAGGTAGAGCATTTACTAAGAGTGAGGTCTTCCTGAAAGGATTTACACCAAGATACATTACAATCAGGAGAGACTAGTTGCAGATATGTGACAGTTATACACAGCCTGATAAAATATAAATTTATTAGGATAACAGCTGAATTGATTTAGGAGTGCATCAATTAATAGTTAGGTCTTCCTGATAGAATTTATGCTAAGCCAAATTTAGTTTTTTATTGCTCTTTCATGTTTTATGTAAAGCACTTTGAATTGCCCTGTTGCGCTATACAAATAAAGCTACCTTGCTTTCCTTTCCTCACCCCTTCATCCCCATCTGTCCTCCGCCTCCTCCCCAGCCGCCGTATCGCCCACTCTGCGCGGCTCTGGAGGTGTGTGACAGATGTTTTAATGTGGCTGCGATTCCTTATCACCATCTCAGCTGAAAGCTCCATTTGCCTTGGTCCGCCGTGATCGATGGCAGGCCGTGGCTGAGCGGAGAGCAGGCGCTACGCTAACGAACGGGAAGACGTTTCGGAGGCCGAGGCGGCGGAAGCATGGGGGTGGGGGGGGCGGGACACGGTGACGATGACACACACTGCTGGAAATGGTGGATGTGGTCATTTTCTGTTTTTCATGTCCGCGGGTGTGATGAGCAAGTGAGTAATTATAGGATGGGGTGGGGTGTGTATGCAATTACACTGGGATGAAACAGTGCTTGTCAAGACTGGGAGCGCATGCTGCAGAAATGGAGAAATCAAGCAGAACATACACGTTACAAATAAACAAACAAACCGACAGGGGTTTTGATTAAACCCCTGTGTGTTTACAACGCGTTAAATCTGTGGGATTATTAAAAGTCAGTGGCATTACATCTTCTTGGTGTTTCAAAGCAAGAGAGGAGAGGGAAAAACAAGAATAGGGCAGATGTGATCCATCAATGCATCATACCACCGCAGCCTGGGGACCAGGGGCGCATAACAGAAACAATGTGGTGTCTCTAATGATTCAATTCAATTTTGTTCAATTTTATTCATAGTATCAAATCATAACAAGAGTTATCTCGAGACACTTTACAGATAGAGTAGGTCTAGACCACACTATAATATATACAAAGACCCAACAGTTCCAGTAAATCCCCCAAGAGCAAGCCTTTAGTGAGACAGTGGCGAGGAAAAACTTCCTTTTAGGGAGAAACCTCGGACAGACCCAGGCTCTTGGTGGGCGGTGTCTGATGGTGCAAGTGGGCGGTAAGGATGAACAATGGCAATAATAGTCACAATAAAGATAATGGAACTATGACTAGAACAAGTAGTTGTGGTAGTTCATGGTGTAGCAGGGCACTGCAGGGCGTAACAGGGTGTAGCAGGGCGTAGTAGGTAGTGTGGTGTCTGAACAGCAATGCTGGAATGATGTGTGGAGAAGGAATTCGCTTGACTCTGTCTTTGATTTAAAAGGTTTATTATATCAAAGAATTTCAGCATTCATTTTCTAGCTCTGCAGCAGCTTGGAGAGTGACCCAACCCAATGTACACTCTGTCTCTCAGTACTTTACTTAAAATAGGATATATTAGGTAACATAGAATGTTGAAAGTTGTGAGTTGGCAGGTTAAAGTCTATAGAAGGGGCACCAAAACTTGAACCTATACAGCCACCAATCACTGCTCTCCACATAGAATACCTTCTTTAAAATGTCACTCCACTAAGATGTAAACCATTGCCCCTTTGCATTGGTACAGTGCTTCATTTGAACAGGACCTGATATGAATCATTATATACTAAAGTATCACGTGTGCCACTTTTTATTGATGTTTTTGCCACTTTTTCCCCACTTTTTTCAGCCGCTTTTGTCACTTTTTTTTTACTCTTTTCCCCCCTGACATTTCTGGTTGTTTTTTCGACCTTCCTGGAGTTTCATTTATGTTTTTGGCACTTTTTTGGTGCGTTTTTTTTCAATGTTTTTGAAATACTTTGTTTTTTCCTCTCCAACATCTCTGCTGCTTTAGTTTAACATTTTTTGGTGCTTTCTTTGGACGTTTCTGCTGCTTTTTTTAGATGTTCGACAAACTAAAAGCGTCCAAAAATGGCCCAAGGTAGCACACGGCTAATTCACTGGTGTAAGCTTCCTAATAGAAACACAATGTGGTTTCTCTAATGCTGCTGAGACAAAGGACACACCCTTTCTAAGATAATGGACACAACATTTTGTAGAAAGCCAGATAATGCATGGACAGTTTATATCATACTATGAGAACGGGTAGTATAATATGGGTAGTGGGGTAAAAGTGTAGACACAATTAGCTGTAGTTTCACTCGAAACCTTTTTAAATTATTTGCAACTTGAGCCCTGAATATTAGTGTTTAGAAATATTCCAAAATATTCTTTCCATAGACAGAAGGTCATAGCAGACAAGATGTCTCGTGCTGAACATGAGCAGGTGAGCTGTCCGGGCCGAGGCTCGGAATGAGAGACGTCCCAGCCTCTGTAGAGCACACCGGCCCATCACGGTATATGATAACGCTGCCCTTTACTGTACAACAACTTATTTATCAGCAGACTGACATTGGAGAGCAAGGAGCAATGTGCCAAGTCACATAAAACAATGGGGGACATTTTAATATAGAAATTGAAATGGAGGTTGGAGGGATCAAAAAAGGGATGGGGTACTTTTGCAAAGTGCTGTGTGAGTGTATGCAACTACGAATGCACTGTAGCTCTGTGTGTGTGTGTGTGTGTGTGTGTGTGTGTGTGTGTGTGTGTGTGTGTGTGTGTGTGTGTATTTGTCTCAGGCCTCATCATTCACACTGTATTGATGTTTGACCACATTCATCAGCTCCCGGCTGACATGGCGCTGTAAAGAAGGTAGGGCTTCTTTTCTCGGCTTCCATCCTCTGTCTCTTCTCCTTCTCCCCAATCCACTCCCTCTATCCCCCGCTATGTCTCCTCTCCTGCCTTTGAACTCTTTTTTTCTTTTTCTTCAATCCTTGCTTTCCACTTTCCTCCATCCAGTGCATCATATCCTTTTCTTTCCTGTCTTCTCACATCTATCACTACAGGCAAAAAAACACTCAGCTGAGGTTTTGTTATTCTATGTGCCAGGAAGTTTTCTAATGCAGTACCTATATTTTTGTAGCTTTTCTCATAGCACTAAATTCTTTTCTCAAGTCACTCAGTTTGTGATATAAAGAAATGTTGGGGTGTTGGTGTTTAGTCTTATTTTGTAGTCTGTTTTTCTGTTTTGTATTTTGCTCCGTTTCCTGTTAGAATTTGACAGTCTGGTTTGCCTTTTCTTGCTTTACTTCCTATCTTTTGGTTTTTCCCGCTCTTTTGACTGCCTGATGTTTTCCATCTGTTTCCCCGCCCTTGTGTCACCTGCCTCTTGTTAACTCTTAACCTTTGTGTTTAGTCTTTGTCTTCCCCGTCCTGTGTCAGGTCATTATTTCAGTTTGGAGTATCTATGTGGTCAGTCTCCCCAGTTTGGCTGTAGATTACTGGTTCCAATGATTCCTGTTTTGTCTTTTATGTATTCTTGAATTTCTTTACCTGCTGAGTTTTTTCTGGACACTTTTTATTGTAAGGAATTTCTTTATTAAATATTCAAGTTCTATTCTGCCTACGGTCTCTGCACTAGGGTCCTATACGCTTGTGACAAGAAAGTATTAAGCTTTTGGAAACTAACGAGCTTTTCCACCTCTGAATCCTCTGAATTAATATTTAATTTGTGTAAACATGTAGTTTTTAAATATTCATTCTTTTTATTAACAATTTATATTCAGCAGTATTTGTATAGTTAATATGTGCTATTGATGTTAACCTGTATCTTTGTATAATTTGCATTTTGTGAATTAAAAAAATTAAAAAACCTTGGCTAACGTTGAGTATTACAGTGCATTTTGCGTCTCGAGAAACACGCTGGTTTGAAAGCTTTTTGTTGCTTTTTAAAAGTCCTCAAATCTCTTTTGAAAACAAAAGATAACTTATGATTAGTTGTACACATTGTTTCAGTGCTTGAACTGTCGTGATATAACACAGAAGGTGACACATATATATATATATATATATATATATATATATATATATATATTTATAGAAAACATGTGAAAAAAGTGACAAAAGAACATTGAAAGAAGGTATTTTTTTTAATTTTACATTTGACCCAGAAAAACAAAAAGTTGCACGGTCGACGGGAAGACAACACAAGGGTTAAAAGGAAGATTGGCCAAATCTTAATTTAGATTTAATAAACTGTCAATGAAATTCTCTCTCTTCCTGCAGATTGTACACACACGCTTTTAGCCTGAATGATATCTCCTGATCAGTGGACTAATGTAACTACTGTAAGTACTCTACATTGAAGTAAATATGCTTTACTTGAGTGTTTTCTATTCATGCCGATTTCTACTTCTACCCTGCTGCATCTCGGAGAGAAATATTGTACTTTTTACTCCACTACATTAATCTGACCACTTTAGTTACTTTAAAAATAACATTTTCACACACCAAAGACATGTAGTTTATTAAATATGATCATAATATAAACTATGCAACAATATAACGGCATATGTGTCTAGCTGAAATGATTAGCTGATTAAACACAGAACTGTTTGGATTGTTTCCAGTTTCTAAAATGGGAGGATCTTATTGCATTGAGAACTTTTACTTTCTTACTTTAAGTACATTTCCCTGATGATACTTTTACTCAAGTAACATTTTCAATGCAGCACTTTAACTTGTTACCGAGTATTTTTACAGTGTGGTATTAGTACTTTTACTTAAGTAAAGGATGTGAATACTTCTTCCACCACTGGCCATTACAACTCCTAACATGTTAGGACAAACTGGAGCTCTCCTGGATATCAAATATATATATATATATATTTTTAATCATGGCAGCAGTTTTCAGATTACAGTATGTGCTCACATAATTGCAAAAGGGTTCGCCAATGTTTTTCTAGTTAGTTTTTTAAAAATGATATCGGATTAGTAAACCTTTGGAACATTGGATGAATGGTTGCTGATAATGACCAATGTAGATATTGCATTAAAGATCACTTCCCACTCAAATCAGCTGGTATTCTGTCTATAATGGAGCGGTATGGAAATTTGTAAATGACCCCAAACTTTTGACCGGTAGTATACGTATTTAATTTTTTACTTTGAAACACTTGATGCACATGGGCCCAGATGTTTTTTTTTGTGTGCCTCATATCAATTATTTTCCTAAACACCAATAAGTTAACAATTTAACGTCTAATGCAGGGGTCTTCAATGTTTTTTGAGCTCGGGACCCCTTAAGTGAGTGAGAGAGAGAGGGATCAAGGACCCCTTACTACATATTGTATAAAATGAAGTTCCAAATGTAACTGGGCCTACAATAACTTGTAGGGCATCCTAAAGCATTTATACAAATCTTTTTTTGCATATTAAAATAGCCTAATAATTGTTGACATGATTTTATAAATCATGTTTTAATTTTAAAACAAACATGTGTCACAGTGAATCCGAAGGATGAACTGTATTTGTGGATGGCTACCTTAGTGACTAGGTACCTTGCTTAAAGGCAAGTAAGCCTATTATCAATTGGGATTTATATTTGCTAACTCCATGTTGGATTCATGTTTAGAATTGTTTTGCTTTTAGAAAAAAAATTAACAGTCTTTTTTATTATAGTGACTGTAGTGACTATGAGAACCTCCCCGGACCCCCTGTTGAAGAGTGAAGATTTCTGGTCTATCAACAATCCATGCAATTAACTTTATACAGTGATATCAAAATGGATGAGGCCAAGGAAATCAATCAAAATAAAGTATTTGAACCTCATAATTGCATACAAAATGAGAAAAAATCTGCAAAAACTTATTGAAAAAAAGAACCTGGTCCAACCGCCGCACCCTTCATATATACATATATATATATATATATATATATATATATATATATATATATATATATATAGGCAGCATGTTGTCACCTCTTGACCTGCAGTTGGATGATCCCAGTACCGTCTTGGTAGGAACAAGCCCCCTAGTGGACAACAGAGCTCGGGACAATTTACATCATGTACACAATGTTCAATCGTCGTCAAATGCCTTCACATCCACCTTAGCACTGCAAGTAAAAAACTGATCTGAATAAGGAGCGAGACTTCCTCGGCTATGCTCTGATGGAGCATCTGTCTAAATTGTTTATCGGCCTTATTTCCCCATCCCTCCGGGGGGGAAGAAGAGCAGATTCTGCAAAGGGAAATTAATGAGAAAGAGGACTTTTTACTGTGGATTGCGTTCCCCTGTAAATGAAAAATGACAGTAGTACGCTTTCATTCAATAATAGAAGAGAATTCAGTAAAGTAGTTTGGTGTGATATACTGGAAGAAGCATCAGGGCAAATGTGTGTTTTCTGTGTGTGTGTGTGTGTGTGTGTGTGTGTGTGTGTGTGTGTGTGTGTGTGTGTGTGTGTGTGTGTGTGTGTGTGTTTAAGAGCTATTGTCTTCACACACAGGACGTTTGGAGCTAAACAACACTTGTATGAGCAAAATGCACACCGTGCCAAATTAGTGACTACCTAGGGGGGGGGGGGATCTTTGCATGAGCCAACAGACACCATGCATTATGTTGTAGGACAAGACGTGTGAACATCGTCTGAATTCCATCTGAATTTCAATGAAGTGAATCTAATAGTTTTTTTACACTTGAGCAACATCTCAAGGTGCAGCAGCACAAAAACACACTGCAGCTGTGTCCATATCAAGGTGTTCACACAAAGCAATGGAAATCCCTTTTATACTCTATATGTTTTAACCCTCTACTGCAATCTCCACTATCACACACTCCCATGCATTGCATACATACTGTATTTCTATTTGTACATGCTGTAATATGTAATGAATCAACTGAATTTTGGTTGGGTTCCTGGAGATCCTCTGTAAAACCTTTGTATATATTTTTTTAAGCCTGATATTTCATGACTTTTCCCAATTTTCTCAGAATTGCCTATACACATGACTTTGAACCATAGACTGGATATTTATTGACGGTCTATGCTTTGAACTGATGATATGTTTTGTGACGTTTACGACGGAAATTATACATTACTACTATATATATGTATAAATATGCTGTTGTTTGGGCTGTCTGACACTTGAGTTGTTAATCATGGCAAACTGCTTTTACTATTTCATAATGGTTTTACTTTGAGTGCACAGTAAAAAAAAAAACAAGGATTTATGAAAATGTTAAAGAAATTGATGAATCTCATTAAATCAACCCAACACCGGTTTCGTTGATGTTTCCTGGATTGCAAAAACAACAACAACATGACATGGGAAAATAAATTAAAGCAGAGATACTTGATTTAGCAGATTAGAAAAAAAGATAAGAAAAAAGATTGTGGTTTGGGTTCAAGGGTTAAGGTTGAAACACAGCGCCCATGATAGGTGCTACGAGGGGCACAGGCACAAAGGGACGTTGAAGATTAAACAGGGACAAGGGGACTTTAGGGTTAGCGTTAGGGTTAACTTCTTCTGGGACACAAACTGTGCTTCCCCGGAAGTTCTGTAGCTTTCACCAGTCAGTTTTTTTTAACAATACCAAGAATAATCCCTATTTGCCATTCACAGTAGTACAAACATTGAGTGAATTATGGTTAGGGGGTAGTAAGTCGAAAGTATAAGTAAGTAATAGGAGAGAACAACATAGCTCACATGACGTATGCAGGGTGTCTAACTCTGTTTCACGACCAACAGCAACAACTTCCTGAGGTTCCACACAGAATGAGAAACCAGCTCATTCAAACATATTTGAGAAAGTACGGAATTATTAGAAAAGGAAAGAAAGCACCATATGGATGGTCCTATATCGTTTTTGTCATCCATATGTTGCGTGTTATCATCTATACCCTACACAAACCGTTTTTTTACACACATGGCGCACACACATATGTAGGAGACAGGGTTTTTAATTGAAACGTTATCAATTAAACAACCCCAATCTTCTACAAACAGGATGCAATGTGTTTCTCCAAAGAAAAAAAGATGATTACGTTGTTGACAAGTGAAACTGCATGGGAAACAAGTGCAGCTATCTCATTGGCAGCGTTTTGTCTTTATTGTGGGACTTTTTTTGTTGCAGTGTAAGCCTCTCACTGCATGCCACTATCCTAGAAACACTGCAGTCTATGCAGACACCAACTACAGTGGATTCCTGAACAGTAAGGCAGCTGAGAGATGACTGACAAGGCAAGACAAGAAAAAAGAACAGCTCTTTCTGCTTCCTTTTCTCCTTCCTTCCATCCATTTCAACTTCTTTCCTTACCACTTTATCCCCTCCCCATCTTTCTCTGTCCTCGCTCCTTCCTGTCTCTGTTCCTGCTACACAAGGGCTTTCAGTGAAAATGTATTGATTTCTGCCGCTCTCCTATGTCCTTTCTTGCCTTCCCTTCCTCCATCCACACACACATACACACACTTGTCTCCCTCCATGCCTCTTCAAAGAAGAAGAAAAAGCGAGCTGCAACACTTCATCCGGCGTGTCATAAATAAAAGGCTGGTAGATATTCAATCGACTGATAAACTGACATCCTGTATGAGCCAAAGTGAAAGTCAATGGGAGAGCAGCCGGGAGGTCTCCCACACAGACGGCTAAACACACACACACACACACACACACACACACACACACACACACACACACACAGGTATATTAACATGCCTAGAGAGAACAAATATGTTGATCAGTGGAAGTTTGTTAGTTTTATTTGAATCCCCATTAGCTTCAGCATAAGGTAAAAGTTAATCTTCTTGGGGTCCTACAATCGGTTGTGTGACAATTACGACATCACATTACACACCGTACACACACAGACATTACACAACATTTGTTAATACAAATCATATTTAATTTACATTTTGCAGTTAACGCAATTAATCAAAAAGAAAAGAAATCACGCTACTCTGAATAGATATATAAGAGATGAGATACAACAAACAGCACTATAACAGACTGTCTCTAAATTGGTATTAGACATTTAAATTTCTTTGAAGGTAATATGGCTTAACCCTCCTGTTGTCCTTGGGTCAAATTTGACCCCTTTTAAAAATGTCTACAGTATATAAGAAATATGGCATTCTTTTTAACCAAATTACAAAAAAAGGATGGATTCCATGCAACGCTCTTTGCAAATATGATCACTCTCATTGAATTTTGGGTAAAAATTGAAATGGTTTCAAATCAGTATCCTGACCAAACTCCTCCACTCAACATACGGTCCTCTGATGTTAACTATTAGTCAAAATAATTCACAATCTCTGCTTTATTAACTCAAATGTTAGGTATAATTCTATACAAATGAGAGTTGTTGATCATGGATTCCAAAAAGTAGTGTAAAACTAGTGGTAGTAAGGTGGTGGTAGTGAAATAAAAATAAAGTGTTAATGCTTTTGACCCGGGAGGACAACACAAGGGTTAAGTGATTTTTTTTTTTGAAAACCATACCAAAAAAATTGAAATAAATTTACAAATCGTTGAATTGATTTAGTTTTCACTATAGGTAAAATAAAACTCCCTCCTACTGCATGCCTCGTAAGATAATGATGTGTATCAATACTAAAGGACAGTTTTGTATATAAAGTAAAAGGTGTTTTGTTTTTTATAGCATTATGTAAAAAAAACATTAGCGAATACATGAATCTATTTTGAACTTTAAACCATGAGAGGCTTTCATGCATTTTATCAACATTTGATCACACAAGAGCCACACATGCAGTTTTAATCTGAATAATTTAATAATACTTGTTGAAGTGCTGGACCACACTACAGAGCAGTAATCCAGGTGTGAAAAAACAAAGTCTGAAGAACTTGTTTGGCTGTCTGTGGTTGTGGTTTTTCGCAGACCTTTTAACCCTTATATTGTCCTCCCGGGTCAAAAAGGGACGCATTTGACATTTTTGTCCCTTTTTTCAGACTTTTTTTTTTTAGTTTTCACTAACACCACCTTACTATCAATAGTTTTCACTACTTTTTGGAATTCATTGTCAATAACCCTAATTTATATAGAATTAAACCTTATATTTGAGTCAAAAAAGCAGAAATTATGGATTATTTTGATATTTGATATTGATATTTTAATAGTTAAGATCAAAGGAACGTACTGATGACTTTAGTTAGGAATTAAAGTGATCAATTGTATTTGCAAAGAGCGTTGTATGGAATCCAATCCATTTTTTGTGGTAATTTGGTTAAAAACAAACCCATATTTCAGATGTAGACATTTTTTAAAGGGGTCAAATTTGACCCGAGGACAACAACTGACAAGGTTACAATAGGTTTGTCTCGACACAATCTATTGTCAATCACCACGCCCAAAAGTTTATCCTCTTCTCTTTCCTCTACGTAAGTTTCTTCTACACTGAGTTTCAGATTGGAACATTAAGAAAAATTAGTTCCATCCACTTAACTGGTAGTTTTAGATACATTGAGAATCAGTTTGTTACTCCTGATCCAGTCCACCACTGACTGTAGCTCTCTCTGTAGTTTAGTATTTAAATCAATAATATCAGTTCCTGATAAATATATAGTGGAATCATCGGCAAACGCTGAAATGCTCGCTTTATCTAAAACAGATGGTAGCTCATTGGTAAAGATTGTGTAGAGGAGTGGCCCAAGACATATTCCTTGAGGCACTCCATGTTCTACAAGCCTTACCTTTGAAAAACTTCCATTAAAGTGAATTAATTGTCTTCTGTCAGTCACATAACTTTTCATCCATAATAATAATAGTATTCCAGTTTTTTATAACAGTAAGTTGTGGTCAATTATATCAACTATTGAAGTAAAGTTAAGCATTACAACACCTATTATTTTCCTCTTCTAGATATCATCAACCATCTGAGTCAAGGCAGTGGCTGTTGAGTGTTTTCCTCTGTATGAATTTTGAACATTTGCAAATAATTTATTTAAAAAATAAGACTTCATAAACAATTTTTCTCCAATATTTTACCGAAGTAATACCAAATTAATGCTTCTAATACAGTCTTCTCAACTATGCATTGATGTTTTCATCCATGACACGTAATATGGTGCATCAAATATATCCTAGGATTTCATTATAAAGAGTACAATGTACAATTAATGCAGACTTTTGTCATTAATCATTCACACATATAGCTACGAAAAGTAATGCACTGGAATTTGTATGTATACTACATATTTAGTGTATGCACCACATTGACTGATGCAAGGAGGTGAGAGTGGATGGGAGTGTCCTAAAACACAGGGCAAGGTACGGGGAGAAACAAGACCTTCACCCAGGGAACAGGTGGCCATTCATTGGCCTTTAGGGAGATGTTAGGGTGGGGTATTTTCTAGCAATCCATTTCCCCATAGCCTATTGTTTGGAATAAATCCTCACTCTTACTGGAGGAGCTGGAGGATCATCATAACAATTTAGGTGGCTTTTTTTCAGCAAAAAGGTATCGCTCTCCCCTTCTTTCTCGTATCCCCTCCTCTGTTTTTCTCTCTTCAGGGGTGGATCGCGTTGATCTCAGGAGTCTGGTCTATCTCACCGAGCTAGCTTATTATCTCCCCCAGCACTCTCTTATCTGAATGGATGTGATGTCAGCCTCTTCTATCTATCTTTCTCTGTCTGTCTCTAAGCCAAGAGTGCAGTGTGTGTAATGTGGGTGGACAACTGTGTGTGTGTGTGTGTGTATTTGGGGATCTTTATGCAGGGTGCAGGATTCCCCCTTAGTAACCTGTCTCACCTGTCTTTTTGTTGTTTATTTAACTTTCTGACTGTTTCTCTGTCTTGTCTTTTCTTCCTATCTCTTTATCCGTCTGTCTCAAACTATCTGCTCGGTCACTGCCATGATCCACTGTCATTATCTTCCAGGCGCTAAAACAAATAGATAACTCTAAAAGGTACTTTATTTTTATGGCACCAAATAAATTCTCAATCGAGACATCTCAATCTCTGACAAAGCGAGAGGAAATCATGTTTGATAGGTTGTGTAATTTACAACAAACTCCTGCTCACACCAATGGTAGTCTTAATTATTCTAGCTAATGTGTTTTTACTCACCAGTTACATTCATTAACCTCAATTAGCCTCAGAAAGTGGCATAGTACCACTGCTGGTACTCCTCACGACATGGAAATGTTTTCGACATTTGTGTGTGTGTGTGTGTGTGTGTGTGTGTGTGTGTGTGTGTGTGTGTGTGTGTGTGTGTGTGTGCGCACACCAGTAATGGAATGATAATTGGAGCTGGGAATAATTAATCAGTCATTACTGTGTACAATCAGAATAAATGTGTTGTTAACGTGGATGTGAAACTGTGAGTACACAAGCACAAATATACAGCGAGTGCACGCACACACACCCACACACACACACACACACACACACACACACACACTACATACAATACATGTGGCAAGCAAGAGACTCTGTTTCTATGTCTTATTCAGTGGGGAAATGTAGTTGGACAAATAAATGATTGATAACAGACGTGTGTGTGTGTGCGTGTGTGTGTGTGTGTGTGTGTGTGTGTGTGTGTGTGTGTGTTTATTAGCTCCCAAGTTAAAAACGATTATTTCACCCATGTTTGGGGCATTTGCCCGCTTTAGCTTGTTTTTTCTTTTGTCTTCTCTCTGTGCATACAGTAGCTGATGTGGGTACGCGACGGGTAAAAGGGGACAATATGGAGAAAAGGTCAATGTATAATGTGGGTTAAAATAATTATGACAGGGGTTACAATAAGAGAGAAGGTTCTGGCTTTAGTAGAAGTACATTTTTCCAGCCAAAGAACTTCATCGACTTCCCTAAATACAGTGCGCCACTGTGTCACCCTATCATGTGACTGTGTGGATCGCCATGGTTACAGTGGGTGAACTGGATGGCAGGTTAAATGTGTAAGATCCCCCCTTGCGCACATACCGCACATACCCCGCCTCCTCCTCCGCTAACCCTTTCCCTACCCTCCGCTGTGATTGGCCTGGTTTAAACTGCTGGATGCATCCTAAAGAGGAGGGTAGTCCCAGCGGGCCGGCGAATAATGAATGCCCTCTATCTATCCTGGAGAGCGAGCGGCAGAGAGTGAGAGCGAGAGAGAGAGAGATAGATGCTATACATACTGTGGCATTATGGAAATACGCATTCTTTCTCCTTCATTCTTGTTCTATCTCGGCCTCTGTACCCCTTCCCCCATCACCTCCCTCTCTATTTCTAGCTTACCCACACACTTTCACATACATACGTGGCTGATCTCACTCACCATGTGCTGCACTGGCCCTGACATCCATATACATCCCAGACTGTGACCTTCGGATGGCGGCTCTGCATCTCCACCCGGCATGTGACAAGGGGATGGGACGCAGGGGAAATTGGGAACGGCAGGTGTCATCTTCACTCGTGATCGATAGATATTAAAATCAAACAGCAGTCATGCATTTAAGAAAGCAAGGAGGTTGGTGGGAGTGGGCTAGCTGGTGCTGACAGGGATGATGGTCAGGGACGGTAGCGAGGGGTGCCTGGTATGCTACTCATTAAGGTTATATATACACCACATACCTGGGGCGGCTGTGGCTCAGTGGTGGAGCAGTCACCTGCCAATCGGAAGGTTGGTGGTTAGACCCTCGTCCTGCAGTCCCATGTCAAAGTGTCCTTGGGCAAGACACTGAACCCTGAGTTGTATGTAAATGTGTGTGAGTGTTTATCTGATGAGCAGGTGGCACTTTGTATGGCCTCGGCCACAGAATATGAATGTGTGAATGGTGAATGGATCCTGTAGTATGTAAAAGCGCTTTGAGTAGTTGTTGAAACCGGAAAAACGCTATGTAAGAACAGTCCATCCGTACCTGTAGAGGCTCCTTTGTTGCATGTCACACCCCTCTCTTCCTTTATTTTCTATCTGCATCTCTGCTGTCATCTGTCCAATAAAGGCAAACATAGTGAAAAATCCCTTTTTTTTGCAACCTGGGTCTTACTCTCTTGCTAACAGGCTGATAGCCTGTCTATGGGTTTGGTTCTGTTTGTGGTCAGTTGGACCCAGAGACAAGCATTTGATATTAATTATGAAAAATTCAAGTTTATTTCAAAAGCATTCTGCTTGCCTACATATACATTGTTATGCCAGGGTCACATTTCCTGACTCTCTACTACAGAGGTAGCGAGAGAAAAGTTAATAGTCGGTTTGCCACAACTATAAGAATAAGTTAGTAAAAAATAAATAAAGTGTCAGTATTAGTAAAATGTCATCCAATGAAATCTGACAGAAAACAAGGAGAAAGCTTGCACACTGAGGCAGATTTGATTTTTTTATGCTTTCATGTATACATTTGCATCCCAAAAATATCTCTCAGGTGTGGAGAAGATTGTCACAAACAGGGAGAATTTCACAAGCTGTTACTGGTGCTGTGGAATTGCTTCAAGATCTCCTTTCTGATGTCAGGAGCGCAGTCTGATTAATAAAAAATGCTGGAAGCAGACATCAAGACAGCCGGCAGTATGGTACACACACAATAGCTACTGTATGTGGCTTGAGGGAAACTCCAACTGAAGATCATTCATAAATACAGTTTAACTTTTGTTTTTAGACCCCAAGAGACCAGCCCCCCATATGTCAACTGTAAAAGTATAACGACTTAAAGGTCCCCTCTTGTAAAAAATGAGATTTTCCTGCCTTATTAGATTATAAAGCAGGACAAGGTGATATATATACAGTGTGTGTGTTTGTGTATATATATATATATATATATATATATATATATACGCTCGATCTACAGATACAATGCACACAGCCGGTATTGAGAAACTGTGCCTTTAAACAAGCCGCACCATGATGTCACAACTATACTACAAATAGGTAGTGGGCGCTGTTACAGTCATTCCCTGGCTGCAGTGACGGTGCACTCTGAGTATGCGAGTACCCTCTTGCCAATTTTTTCTTAAAAAGCACATTTGCTGATGCTTGATGTTATGTGAAGACTGCAAAAGAAAATGTTCAATTCTATTTTTTGGGGGGGTTTTTTATGACCAGAAACAGAAGTCCACACTAAGTCAGTGTTGCTCAATAGTCCAATGTTGGTAGTATAGACGTGTGTGTGTGTGTGTGTGTGTACGTGCGTGCATGTGTGCAAATTCCCCCCCATCCTTGTTTGCTTTTATTCACTTTCCTAAGTCAGCCAGAGGATTGACATCTTTATTATCCTTTAAGGAACAAACACAAACGTAAGAACAGAACTAACCAAAAGACTTTGAGCAAATGCCAGCTCCTCTGTTTCAATATGGAGGACCGATTGGTCCAAAAATGAGGTATGACGATAAATCAACGTTGAAATATAATAATGATGACAAATGAGTTCTTTGAGTGAAAGAGATGTGGCTGACCTGTCTTTCCACTTTGTGCATGGCGAAGCAGGAAACTACAGTAGGGAGGGCTGGGAGCAGTGCTCCTGGTAAAAGCTATAAAATAAAGTACTTAGATGGATAGTTAGGGCAGTATGTGCCCTGTGTGTGTGTGTGTGTATGTGTGTGATTGCGTGATTGCGTGATGTGTGGTGTGTGGTTGTACACTGGACGACTTGATGAAGCGGTAAATTTCACTTCTCCTTCTTGCCTGTATGTTTCCCCCAGCAATCACCCCATCCTCAAAACACACACACACACATTCTCATACCTTACTCGCCGCTCTGCTCTGGCTTGACCCTCCTTCACACTTGAACTGCTCTGCTGTAGTGAGAAGAACATACTGCAGTCATTCAAACATACACAAACACCCCCCACAGCCCTCAAACAGAAACATCAGCCGTGTGTGGCTGTCCTTTACTCAGAGAAGAGGGATCTGTGATGCGGCTTTGATGCCCTCAGACACACTCAAGGTTTGCCCGTTTCTCCGCCTGTCACCGACTTTGACACCCTCAAACACAGACACAGGGAGGGCAGGAGAGATAGTGAGAGCAAAGAGATTAATAAAGAAGAGATTTATTGTATTGAAACAGCAAGGAAGAAGAAAGTGGAAGTGAGGGGAAAAAGAGGGGAGGAGGAGGAGGAGGAGGAGGGAGAGTGAGAGGAGTAGAAAGAGCGAGCTGATGTTTGCTGACAAGGGCAGAAGCGAGGCCTCCTCTGAGAGCAGCCTGATGCAGAAACAAATGAGGCGACAGGAGGGAGCAGACAGCTCCGTCACACACTCTGATGTGCGTGAGTGGGTGTGGGTATGTGTGTCTTTTCATAAGTGTGAAAAACCCCCAGAGTGGTTGTCACTGTTTCTGACACTGAACCAAAGGGAAACATCCACTTTCAGGAAAGCCACAACAACAGTAATGCTCATAGGTGCATTTAGCAAGGGCAGAGAGGACAGGAGAGGAGAGGAGAGGAGAGGAGAGGAGAGGAGAGGAGAGGAGAGGAGAGGAGAGGAGGGGAGGGGAGAGGAGAGGAGAGGAGAGGAGAGGAGAGGAGAGGAGAGGAGGAGAGGAGAGGGAGAGGAGAGGAGAGGAGAGGGAGAGGAGAGGAGGGGAGAGGAGAGGCAGGGAGAGGAGAGGAGAGGAGAGGAGAGGAGAGGAGAGGAGAGGAGAGGAGAGGAGAAGTTTTAAAAGTACCTTTATTAAATGAAACACAATTACAAAAATCAAAACAGGTTGAGGAAAAGAACCCCCCCCCCGACCCCCTTTTCCACAAACACCCAAACGACTGAAGAGGAGAGGAAACAATAAAGGAGAAGAGAGAGAGGAAAAAGGAGAGGAAATGAGAAAGGAAACTGGAGAGGAAGCAAGAGAGGAGATGAGAAAGGAAACAAGAGAAGAGTGGAGAGAGAGACATTAGAGGAGAGAGAAACAGGAGAGGAGAGAGGAAACAGGAGAGGAAACAAGAGAGGAGAGGAGAGATTAAAAAGGAAAAGGGAGAGGAGAGGAGAGGATGAGGAGAGGGAACAGAAATGCAAAGAGGATATTTCTGCTGCTGGTAAAGAGGACGTTAGTGGGGCACAGGGGAGAGTTGGCAGTGTCATGACGGCACATCAGCCTTTCAGTCAACTGTTGTGATAGCACACACACACACACACACACACAGACTCCCTCCCCCTGGCTGGCAGAGTGGTATATACTAGCAGCATGTGTCTGATGTGCTGGGCTTCTGAGGAGGCAGTTAGCGGAGTAATGGGCGCTCACACAGCTTGTTACAGGGCAGGCAGAGATATGGAGAGACAGTTACGGAAGGTAGAGAGAGAGAGAGACATGACATAACTATATAATTATTAAGGATGAAAGTCTATGTACAGTGCGTGATAAATAGTCACATTTAATACTTGAATACATTGTAAATCAAATATTAAATGTGGCACTGAAAGCTCAATGCACTGCAACTTAAGAAGACACAAGCAAAAGAACTGTCTTCAGCAATTTGACAACACATGCACAGCATTTACAAAAAAAAAATATGACAACACAACCACATAATGAAACGGGCTGCAAAAGCCTGTCCAAGTACATCTGGTGTTTGTCTATTTGTTGCAGTGCATTGAGCTTCAGGGCCATACTATATATATATATATATATATATATATATATATATATATATATATATATATCTGTGTTCATTAGCTTCATTGTTCTTTGGGATTGGGCAACACATTCTTACTCCTAACTCGTCACATAGGGACGCTTGATTAAGAGCCCTTGGCTTCACGTTTTGAACGAAATGATGTGTTTTTTATGATGAATGTGTTTGTATACCAGGCTGCAACCACATTCCCCCTGGTGGGATAATACATTTTGACTTGTCAGCCCTTTGGCGTCGCTTTTCAATGTGCAGGGTAGGGTCAGGTGTGTGGGTGAGGACAATTAGGTCCATTGCGTAAGTTATTTCACTTACAAATAAAACAAGTCAACGTTGAATTTTGGTTTCATTTGGGACCTGAACAGTGGTCCCCTGGGTGAAAGTCCTGTATCCCAACTCCTATCTTGTCAGCAGACACACGCAGACACACGAGCATGCACGCTCACCCACCCACACACACACTCACAAACACACACACACACACACAGAAAGAAGACAAAGGGCCTTGAAATTAGCCGCGGGAAGAGGGATTGATGGCAATGGTACTTATAGGTATGAGTGTGTGCTTTTGTAAGTGTGTGTGTGTGTGTGTGTGTGTGTGTGTGTGTGTGTGTGTGTGTGTGTGTTCACAGGGCTAATATGCATAGCCACCTCACTACTAAACTAGAAAAGATTAATACCCTTCAGTGGTGGCTGCTGGCTGCCTTTTCCTCACTGTCTGCCGCTTCCACCTCCATTTTTCTTCTCTCGTTCTTCTCTGTCTATTTTTGTATCCCACCACATCTCCCTGAGCACTAACTGACTCCAGCTCCCCGTCCTGCTCTGTCCTTTTTGTATACTGAGAGGAGAGGAGAGGAGAGGAGAGGAGGGGAGAGGAGAGGAGAGGAGAGGAGAGAGGAGGGGAGAGGAGAGGAGGGGAGAGGAGAGGAGAGGAGAGGAGAGGGAGAGGAGAGGAGAGGAGAGGAGAGGAGAGGAGAGGAGAGGAGAGGAGAGGATATCCCACCACATCTCCCTGAGCACTAACTGACTCCAGCTCCCCGTCCTGCTCTGTCCTTTTTGTATACTGCAATACCTCAGCTACTTCACACTCTCATTCTTTCTCTACAGCATCATTAGCAAAGACATGCCTCCGCTTCTTCTTCTCCTCCTCTGCTCCTCCTCTGCTCCTTTTTTTCTCGTCTTACTACACTCATAATTTTACTTCTGTACTTCTCAGTACTCTTTCCCCTTTCTCTTTCCTTTACATCCTCCTACACATCAGTGTGTCCCTGGTGTCTTGTGTTTCATTTGAGTGAGTGATCAGTCTTCAGTGCTGCATAGCTCCATTCAAGGCTGCCATCAGTGTGACAATTAGGCCGGTAAATAAAGATAATGGGAGCCACCCGGGGTCCTTAACTGCAGCACTGCAATTAACAGAACTGATTGGTGGGCTAAGCCTCAACAAGGAGGGTTGGAAATCAGTGAGTCAAAGAGAGTGGAGTAGTCCGACGACCGCTTCATCTCGAAAAGAATGGAAAACCCCCAAACAGTTATGTTTTGTTGAGTGAAATGTTCCTCACATGAATTATACTACTTGGACTAATGCAGTTACTTTGTGTTTTTCAATGGTGTACAATGAAACTGTCAGGATTGTAGGTTTTCTGTTGTAGTTTTCCATATCCTGTTTTATTTTGTAGTCTCGGTTCTCCCACTGTTGCTTTATTTTATGTCCTGTCCTTTGAATTCCCGCCTTTGGGATTGTCTCCCCCGCCCTAATGTCTTTCACCTGTCCCCCAGCCCTCGTGTCATCTGTCCCTTGTTCACCCTCATGTCCTTGTGTATTAAGTCTCAGTGCTTTCTGTGCCTAGTTTTGGTTAATCGTCATCCGTCGTGAGTGTTGGTTGTTTCGTGTTCTTTTATGCCCCCGGTCCTTCCGTGTTCCTTGGTTTTTCTTTTTTTGGACATTACCAGCTTGCGAGTCTGTACGTTGTGACAGTTCCGCGGATAAGAGGACCCAAGCACAGAGAGCAGACAGGCAGGAGAAAGTTAGTGTCGAGAATTTAGTATCAAAAAAACAGAGAAATACAAAAAGAAATCCAAACGTGCAAAAAGTTCTCGTGGTGTTATTATTCAATTATTTTGAGTTCTAACTGCTGCTCCCTCCTCGTATTTCTGCACTTGGTTCCAAGCCAGATTACTGACAGAAATATTGTTTTGTTCTTTTGAGACAATCTACAGCAAGTGCGAAGTTCCATTACAACATGTAATCGGCATCAACAAAACCTCAGCTTCCACTCCACTCGGTGCAGCCAAAAGGTTTTATCTGGAGTCATGAAATAATCACACAGGTGGAAGAAATGGCCGTGTGCTCCATAGAAATTCATGGCATTGCAACTGCATATGCGCCACAGCCACCTTTGTGCCTGCAAATGATTACAGGCCTATGGCTTTAATTTGCAGATACATTAGATTAATGATTATGTATTAAGACTGGGAGAGCGGATTAATCGTTTTATGTGCTTACTGGTAATCACCAGCTGGAGGTCATACTTTTCCCGTCCTTAATTACTACTCTACATCCCTGGATACATCAGACAAAACTTGCTTTGGCACAGATGGAGTAAAAATAAAGCGAGTTAGAGAGAGGATGGAGGAGCAATTGGAAAAAGGATCATGAGGTATTCCACAGTTGGCAGAGCGTCGGTGTGCAGCCGAGGCGTGTTCGCCCCTGTGCCAAGTCTCAGGGTAGGTTTGCTGGGCAACGCCAAGACTTCCCACTGTGGCTTCTGTTTCCCAACACCTGTCCCACAGCAGCACTTGATGAATGTGCCTGGCATCACAACATAAAGACCCAGAGGGAGAGGTCCCATCTGCAAACCTGGCAACACATCTAAAAGGGAGCAGAGGCTGGTAAATAAACTGAGACTCAAACGTTACTCCTCTCTGTGTGGTTCTCAATCTAGACATCTCAATCTCAATGGACTCACAATGGATCAGAGGATGCGCTCACGGGGATGAAGGAATCACTTTACAGAATATACATTCCAGGATAGGAGGGAGAGCAAAATTCCTGGGTTAGTTGCATCTCTTTAAACCAATCACAATCGTCTTGGGCGGCGCAGAGGTCCGGATGCAGAGAAAATTGTCTCGGAAAGGAACTTGTTTTGGTGGAACATTTGCACCCCGCAAAAGAAAAACAAGAATATTATGAGGAATGATGAGAAATGATTCAAACCTTAACCCTAACCCTAACCCTTACCCAAACCCCCCTAACCCAAACCTAACCCCTAGGGTCAGAAAATCATCTGACACTGCACTGAAGTTCCAAATCAGGCTTTTCCCAAACAACTATGAGGACTGGTTCTTTGAAAAATGAATGAAATGATAGCATATCTCTAGAGCAGGGATCTCTAACGGGTTTTAAGCCAAGTACCCCTTAACTGAAAGAGAAATGGAGCAGGGACCCCCTACTACATCTTCTTTATTAATCTCTACATAAATTAGGTGGCATATTAAACTAGGCCTAGAGTAACGTGTGGGTGCCCTAAAGCCTTTTTAGCTTTTTAGTGTGAGAATACTAAACTATTAACACAATCATTGTTGGCATGATTTTATAAATCACGTTTTAATGTTAAACACATGTGGCAAAGTGAATTCTTAGATCAACTGTATTTGTAAATGCTACCTTAGTGACTACCTTTCCTATAGGCCAGTTAGCTTCATTAAGGGTTTTTTCAGGAATAAGCTGATTTATATTTGCTAATATTATGTTGGAATGGATTCATTTTTATTTTTATTTTTGAAGAAAAACTTTTAAATAATTAATAATTTGGTAGCCCCCCCTGCTGTACACTCTGAGGACCCCTAGGGACCCCCTGTGACACCAATAGTCCAAACATATGTACATAATGTGGCATTAAATTCAATGGTGGGGTAAATTCTTGTGCAGTATGGCAGTGAAACAAGTTACAGGCAGCCACACAGGCTGACTTCCCATCTCTTAGTAAGTCTTTCTTCCTGATGCTACAGCTGAGACACAGTTGCTCTCTGTCTGTCAGGTCTGTTGCAGCAGAGGACCGGGACACCAGCGAGGTGGAGACAAGAGAGAAATCGATAGGGAGTTAAATTGAAGAATCTGTGCCCATTACTTTCCCTGTTTCCCTTCTTTCTCTCTGTTTGGCTGTGACAAGACTGCAGCAACGGCGGGCTGCACGTCGGTCCCATTCACATCCGAAGCACACACCTGCCACGACAAATAGAAGCAAACCTTTTTATTTCTCATTGCAGTCTTTGTCTGACATGACTCCATCCATCCATCCATCCATCTTCATCCGCTTATCTGGGCTCGGGTCACGGGGGCAGCAGCTCCATCAGGGGACCCCAAACTTCCCTTTCCCGAGCCACATCAACCATCTCCGACTGGGGGATCCCGAGGCGTTCCCAGGCCAGGTTGGAGATATAATCCCTCCACCTAGTCCTGGGTCTTCCCCCGAGGCCTCCTCCCAGCTGGACGTAACTGGAACACCTCCCTGGAGGCGCCCAGGGGGCAACCTTACCCAATTCCCAAACCACCTCAACTGGCTCCTGATACTTCTCAAGCATTCAAAATGAAAATACGTAAACTTCTTCCAGTCAAGCTTCAAGTGCAATCCTTCTTAATTTAATCTTTTCTTCTGAGGGTCGACAGTGCCAAGGTGTTTAGTCATTTCAAGAGTCAAACAGGCCTACGCAGATTTGTGATTGAAAACTTCCTTGAAAAGATCTCAATTTTCAGCACTATTGATGCCAAGTTAAAGCCCATTCTCAATGTGTCTTCCCGTGTACTATTGCTGTGTGGCTTTTTGTCTGTGGGCTGTCTGTCCAGCCTGCTCCATCCCCAGTCCACAGGCTCATTACTCATTTCACACTGAGCAATCGAGCAGAACAATTCAGGATCACATCTATTTCAATCTGATATAATCACCCTCATGAAATCTAATAAATTATGCAACACTCAATAGCTCGGCACCGGTCCCCTTTGTATAAGCTAGTGATGCCAGCACATTATACTGAAAGTCACTGCAGAACAACTCTATACACTTCCTGGGTACAGGTTGTTTTAAGTCAGCAGTGGTGAAAAGTACTGTACTTAAATATTTTTTAAGTACAGTGTAGATAGATGGATGGATGGATGGACTTTATTCATCCCAAATTGGGAAATTAATCTGTTAAAAGCAGCAAGTACCAAGTTATGAAGGACATAAACACAAAACAAAAATACAAGAAATGTACTAAATATAAAAAAAATAAGATGAAATAAAATAAGATTGCAAATTTAAAAAATGCCAGAACTACTGAAAAATATACTTAGATGAATGAACACAAATGCACATGTAGATAAGACAACATTTACAACCTACATACACAGTATGTATCCAAAAAAAAAGTGTTATATTAGATAGTAAATATAAAGTGGCCAGTGTGCAAGTAGCATAATAGTGCAATATTGTAATGTGTGAAGTATATCCTGTCCGACTTGAGAGCGGTTAGCCACCTCGTCTCGGCTAGTTACGTAGAAAGCCGTGAAGATTTTGAACAGTTCACCCTGAGACTGAAGACAGAGGACATTCAGAAACCTGTATCTCACTCAGAACAGCATGGATAGTTTGGATAGAGCATGGATAGAGACACAAAATAACACCTCAGATCCTCAAATCCCCATTTTTTTAATCAATTTGGTCACTTTAAAGTTACATTAAGATAAAGTTGCAAATTGCCCAGCAACAAAACTAACAGAGTCCCTGAAGTCCCAGCAAAAAATTAAAAAACATTTTCTTTATCTTGTTGCACATGATAAAAACTTGTGCATAAGGAAATATATCATTTTTGTGGCCCTTGAAGGCTCCATAATATAAGACTCTGAAAGGGGTCATTGTGTATAGTGAGTATTTTTACAGTACATTTCGCAGGTAATACTTATGTACTTCTACCCAAACACACAGGACTTCAAATTCACAATAAAAGAAGGGAGGCCACACAGTTAAGGATTAAATTAAAATTTATTGAACCCATAATGAAAAATTAAAACAAAAAAAAGATAAAAACTTGTATTTCTGTAGTTTCATGAGAGCAGGGGGGTAAGTGAGTATGTGGAAAGTAAAACAGACCTCAAACGACAAGCCAAACCAAAGAACAAACCCCGCTGCCTGTGTGGACAAAGAAATCTGCCAGCCATCTTAAATAGGAATCAGAAGGCGATCAGGCCTGGGGATTCAGGTTCCTGGGGTACGTTCACTTTTAAAACGGTGTGCACCGTTTTGCAACGGTTTCCACACCGTGAAACGGTGTGCAACGGCTTTGAGATGTGTTGTCTCTTGTTTGGTGGGTGTGTCTCTCGTTTACTGGCTGTGTCACAGATGATACCCAATCAGCAGTGATGCATGTGTAAACCCGTAATAATAAACAGAGTGTTTGGGCACGCAACAGGGTGTTCAACGCACACCCATTTACTTTAAAAAAATAAGTGTGGCCCTGCAGGGGAAAATACCCAAGAGCCACCCACAGAGTGGGAGGGGTCATCACACAAGTAAAGGATATGAGTACATCTTCCACTGCTGTTTGTCAGTAACATCTGGCTGTAAAACAGCTCTGAGTGACTAATGGGCTTCATTCTCATTCTGTTCTGACCTGACGATCTAATAAAATTAAAAATTATAGGATGATAATATGTACTGTATACTGTAATCATAGCCACTAGCCAGTCAAGTATCTCGTTAAACGTAATTCCTAAACCTTTACATCAGGTAACATTGGAGATCACAGGCCTATAGCTGGCAGTGGGTCCCTGGATGCCATGAAAACTAATATATTTTAATGGGCCTGAGACCTGGGGCCAGACAATAATTTTCTTATTTGGGTCAAAGGCTGAAAGTTGAATAACCTCTGCAATAAAATGAATGGTATTTAATGGTATACTTGCACCCTATAGTCTCCACTTATTACCTTGTGGACACAGAGGGGGGGAGGGTTGGATTTTACAGATTGGGGGTCACGCTGTGTAAAGAGGCCAGTGGAGATATGGTCAGTGATGAGTGTGGTCTATTTAAAGGCCCTCAGGGTTTAACACTATCTTTAATTCCTCAACCACCGGTTAGGCTGTTATCTGCTTTGCACACCGCCGGGTGACTGCAGGTCACATACACAAAGCCAAGAGTCAAGACACCATAGTCGGACATGGTGTTGGTATATTAGCTCAGTGATTCCCAACCATGGATATGTGTTCCCCAGGGGGTACTTCTGCAGTTGCCAGGGGGTACATGGAAAGATTGTACCCAAAAAAGATGTAATTATGATTTGATAAAAAGAATATATGTGTTGCAGTTATGTAAGAGAAAACTAGTTAGCAAGCAAGCACAGATGTTTGGACAGATGGCTAAAAGCAATTAATAAATGGTAGAAATAAATAGCCTAAAGTAATGGCTATTAACTAAATAACTGGTTGAACCAGTTAGCTTAAAGCAACCTTAGTGGATAAATGGTCAAATATTCAGCTTTTTTCTAAGTAGAAGTAGGCTAGTTTTAGTATGATTGCTGACCCAAAACAACCTTAATATTGATAATTCAATTGTAAGAAAAACATAATTTTATATAATGAATAGTGTTTTACATTTGGAACATACATAGGTATAGGTGAATGGGTACATGAGCTCATCTGACAGGGCTGTGGGGCTAAAAAGGTTGGGGACCACTGAATTAGCTTGGGTTAGGGTGGGGTTGCGGTTAAATCATGGGTTAGGGTTGGGGTTAGTATCACTGAATTAGCTTGGTTGTTCATGTGAGTTCATTTTCTTCCGTGTTTCTCTGACTCTGAGGTTGTCTTCCCTATGTTAGCTCTGTCTCCCACCACATCTCTATAAACCACTGAGCAGAAGAAGAGAGAGAGAAGAAACGCTCTTTTTAGATAAACAAATGTCTACATAATGTACAAATGCTTCTCTGCCCTTTGTCTGCAGCAAAGTGCTTAATAAGTGTGTTTTGGCATGGAGCATTGATGTTAACTACAAAGTGAGGAAAAGTGAGTCATTCCAAAGCCTTTCTGAGACATTATTTACTGTGCCTCTGTGTCTGGTACCATAGATCACAGCAGGCCGGCTGTTTTGGTTTGCAATATTTCAAATGATTTAAAAAAGCGCACTAAAAGCAATTACAGTAAAAATCATCTTGGTGTCCTCGAGGGACAATTAGACTTTGTCTTGACTTTATCTCTGTTTACAGTTACATTTGTGTCGCAAATCAAAAGACATACTCATATCTTGACAACATTACATGTCGATTACCGAAGACTCTTGATACAACAGTGTTGATACAACGGTGTTGTATTTACTGCCAAACGGTAGCGGTTTAATCATGTAACGGTTCTATTTAACCTAATGGACAATGCCATGGATTATTATATATGGAAAGTTACGTCTCGACAAACAAAATACTTAGGGTTAGTCAAACATCGGGGATGGGCTTAATACGAGACGCGTAAATAACTGCTAAAATCAAGACATAATGTGACGTAATGAATGTCATTGCTTCATGGACTAAGGTACAGAAAACTTGATTAATTTATAAAAAGACAGTTGACAGTTTTGGCATCCCACAGGACACAAACCCTGGTCTCCTTTGTTTTTATGATTCATCCACCACCCCAACATACCTCGTCACACAAAATTTGACACTCTTACCCAATCACATCTGGCGTGCCGAGGGGCAAAGCCAGATGTTGTAAACGTTCGGGGGTTAGCCCAAACTTAGGTGGGCGCGCTCCCTCTGGGTGATTCCTTTTCTAATTGCACTATATTTCAAGCAATTTGATAATTGAATGCCTTTACATTATTTGTGACAAACATGATAGTTGGCAACCACATCAGATTATTAAAGTTTATTTCAGAGGTGTCTCAAGAAATATGGTATTTGTCACTTAACATTCTACAAAACTTTTACCCTTGTACAATTGAAAGTATATTGAAAGGCAACATTGTAGTGTGGTTTGGAAGGGCTACGTCACATGACCTTAATCTTCTGACAAAGGTGGTCAAAACGGCATCTAAAATCTTCCATCAGGGAGACGTTTGCAGAGCATCCCAACGCAAACATCACGTTTTGGGGATAGTTTTTACCCCCAGGTAAAACGGTTACTGAATGCCACAGCAAGAAGGAGGGCTGTGGTCTGAACTTAGCCACTATGTATACTGTGCTTGGATATTCTAGAAGTTTTTAAATGCTATTTATGTTATTTATAACTGTTACTATTGACTGGTGCTGAGAGAGTGCAAAAGGCATATTGTATTTCATTGCTCTGTACTAAGGTGTATATGACAATAAACTTGAACTTGACCTTGAGGTGAACATGCATGGAACCCATTTTCATTCAGATATCTGTAGGTCAGGGGTCAAGGGACCCCTTTGAAAATGTCTAGGAGTGTTTAGTTTCATATCATACCAATATCTGGCATTACCTTAGCTTTAAAACAGAACCCGCTACATCCTCTGAAAGGCAATAAAGATGGACTTAACCATTCAGCGCTTTTGAGAAAACATCCGGGGCTGGAGGCCTAGAAGCCACCCCCCTTTGCTCCGCCCCTGGTGCCAACAGCATTCATGCGACACTGAGGCGAATGTCTATACTGGGCCTGTCTCTTCCACGTATTTCAAAGCCTCAGCAACAGGACAAGGAGGTTTTGCCGATCGAAGTAGAGTTGTTTATTGGCAATAAATGTACAGTTATATCATATTACGATCATATCTTGTTTATCAGGCCATGAAAACATTATGCTAAAGCGTTTTGTAAAATCCTTAGAGGCTACAGACAGCTGAAGGAGACACACTTCTAGATGCTGATTATATTGATCTACCATCATTTACTGAATGAGGATGGGCTGGCAAATAACTGAAAAGGTAGCAGGGAGAGGAAGGGCCTGCACACACATGTGAGATTAGTTTAGTTTATATACATCATGGACAATATACAAAACTAAAAAAATCTGCAAAAAAGAGCAATTATGCATTATACCAGAATTAGCTACTAGCTACTTTCCATCTGTAGTCCCTGTGTGTGTGTGTGTGTGTGTGTGTGTGTGTGTGTGTGTGTGTGTGTGTGTGTGTGTGTGTGTGTGTGTGTGTGTGTGTGTGTGTGTGATGACAGGGAAATGAAGCAGAAGAGACTGAGTAGTCTGAGGGAAAAAGTAAGTAGATGGTTTCTAATCTTGGAAACACTTAAAGACTCAGACCATTTGGCTGTGGTCCAGATCACTCCCTCTTCAGGCCCACTCTCTTCCTCTCTCTGTTTGGTTTCTGTACGTTTGTGAAGGAGTGCATCATAGGTTTCCTCTTCATCATACTCGGTCGATCAGTTCAGGCTGCTCTCATGAACCATTCATACATCGAACAGTACGAGCAGCTGACTAAACAGCAAGTTGTCAAGGATGTAATTCTTCAAAGGAGACGGGTATAAGACAGTTCAGAAGCAGAAGGGGGGCCTTGATGTGTTGCCCTGTTTTTTGGTTCACTTCCTGTATTCGGGTCGGGTAGGAACCGAATTCTAGTGCACTTGGAAGCAAACCGAGACCCCTGTTTTTTTGGGCAGACCAGAAATCAGTTGTTCATTGCGCACCAGAGTTTGAATGAGCTTTCACACTGCCCCAAAGCATTACTCCTGGGTTCGGTTTAAACCAGGGGAGGCCACTTCCGGCCCGCCCAAAGACTTTGATCCTGCCCAGACGCAAAGGCCACTTGGCTAAAAAAATTTATATTTTTTCAAATAATCCTAAAAAAGAGTTTACAATTTGCACGCATAGAAGATTACTTTTGTCCAAAATAAAAGAGAAAAATAATTTTAATTTCCTTTTCGTTTCAAATGTCCTGCCCTGACGTGACTGTAAACACATCACGCAGTGTCACAGTCACAGACTTCCAAATCAGAAGTAAATACGGATGCAGCTAGCATGGCATCCGTCAAGAAGTGAAAGGTGGATAATGAATGTCATGTTTTCCAAGAAAAAAGGAAAATGGATTACTTTTTCGTTGAAGTGAGGAGCAAGCCAGTTTGAACGTCACTACAGTGCTAAACATGCTAGGCTAAGTGAGTTGCAGGGGCAGATACGCAGACATAAATCCACTTTGGCAAAGTTTGAGTGCCCAACAGGCAGCGTTCACCGGACCGAATTTAGACAGAGGTAGTAACATTGTACATGCAAGTTATGTGGTGAGTGAGCTAATCGCCAAGAAGCTGAAACCTTATTCGGATGAGGAATTTGTGAAGCGTGCCTTGTTGCTACAGCAGAACTGTGTGGGTGTATCGTGAAGAACTGTTTCCGATTGGATTACAGATCTAGATAGATGGATAGATAAATTAATAGATAGCTATTTATTGATCCCAATAAAATGGGAAATTACAGTGTTGCAGCAGCAAAATCAGTCACACAGCACTAAATATAAATGAAATACTAGGATACAATATACATAGATACAATATACGTGAAATAATAATAGGAATAAAATACAAGAACAAATATTTGAATATATACAAGTTGAGAATACAAAAATGTGCAACTGCTTAAATAGTATGATAAAAAGTAAATAGACCAATTGTGCAGTATTGTGGTGTCTCAGAGTGATGACATGTATGGCAGTGGATATTAAAAAAACACAGAATTTTGAGTTTTTTCGCTAGCCTGTGATGAAACAACAAATACTGCCCAATTAGCCTTTGTTGTGCGTGGGATTACTTGGGAGGACTTGCTTTCACTGCAAGCCATGCATGGCACTACTAAAGGTGAGGATTTGTTTGGGTTATGTCAGCATCATCCTCATTGCCATCCAACATCAGAGGTCTAGTGAAAGAGAAGCCGTTCCAGCCATCTCACTAGAGAGCAGGCGCGTGCAGGCGTGAGATGCAGCAAGGCTACAAAAGATCAAGGTAAATTAAAAATTAGTCAGCATTAGAGGCATTCAAAAACACATTAAATATAACCAAAACAATAGTGTGATGTCCTTCTGCTCATTTTCTTTGTGTCAGGAGGCCTCAGGAGCTGATGTCCAAAAAAAAAGATGGCTCGCGAAACAAGTTATAATAAAAACTGATATGGCCCTTGATGCCAAAAAGCTTCCCCACACCTGGTTTCAACAAACCCAACAGCTCAGAAGTGATAGTCTTTATATACTGCTTATGAATGCTAAATAGTGGAGTTAAAATACGTTACTAGAAAACTTTCATACAGTTATTTTCTACTTCAGCACACACAGACTACTAATATGCACATCAGCAGAATGAGACATGCGCATATGGAGAGAAAAGAAAACACACACACACACACACACACACACACACAGTTGAATGCGTACAATAGATGATGGGACCACGGCGCAGGTAGTTTACATCTGACACCGGCATAAATGAATATGAAGGGATGAAATAGGATTAGCCTCTTTGCTATTGATTAGCTGGCTGTGTAATAATTAAAGCGGCCTGAGCCGCAGGGCTACTGCAGTGTATATATGTGTGAGTGTGTGATGAATGCCAAGGTCCCCAAACTCAAGATCACTCCACTCAGCACAATCACAACCACCTCTCCTCCTGCCAGCACGACTGCAGCCAAACCACCGCATGGTCACGCAAGACGGGGTTTATTGTGTGTGTGTGTGTGGGGGGGGGTTTGAGAGACAGTGTGACCAAGTGAGCCTACTGTGAATGCATTTATGATTTTTATTTGAACTATTTTTTCCATACATTTTTGAAAAATATATGTGTAATCTAAGAATTGTAATCTAATCTAACAAAATCAATAGGATTTCAGTGTACTAATACTGGCAATAAACACTTGTGCAAAGAGTCTATTTCTGTCTCCATACTGCCTCACACAAACACACACAAACACACACACATATGCCTACATTAGTGAGACCGTGTGTGTTTGTGTGTGTGTGTTGTATGTACACCACTGAGCAGTTAGTCCTCTATCTCCCCACAGCGTAATCTCTTGATTTGTGGGATTGACCCCTCTTAATTCAATGGAAGAGAATCGCTGTGACAGCAACACTGAATGGATTTTCAATGCACTGCACCTGCTCTAATAAGTTTAGGGATAACCTCTGCCTTCCTGCCACACACACACACACACACACACACACAGAACTAGACGAAGAGGGGAGGGGTTGATCACACACACAGATATTGTACAAACTGAATTAAGTCATCGGCCTTAATCAAGCGATTGAATTCCTCCATTCTGTCCTCTTACCTTTCCCAGTCTCTGTATTGTGTCCCTTCAGTCTGGTGGCTCTGATCAATGTCCACTCCATGGGCTCTGTCTCTGTGGACTCATCCCAGGACATCTTCATTAGGAGGCTGTTGCCAGATCTCACAGTCCCCTGCAATAAAGCCTGTTAAACCTCCGATCTATCAGTCTGATACCCGGCTGTCAAACAGCTTACATTTAACATTTGAAGACGCTGGCTGACACTCATCTTATCCACACTTGGAAGTAGCCGTCCTGTTCAGGGAGGATGCTTCAGGATGGGTACTGCCAGGCTTCTCTCCTGTAAAACCAGCTTCCAATCTGGAGGCAGACACCATCCCCACATTTAGGAGGGAGCTTAAAACTCTCCTCTTTGATAAAGCTTATAGCCCAGCTCCTAGTTACACTGCTATAGTTTTAGACTGCTGGGGGGCTTCCTATGACACACTGACCTCCACTCTCTCTCCATTTGTGCACATTCATGTCCCTTTTAATGCATGATACTAACCCAGCTCCGGGGAGTTTATCTCCAGGAGTCTTTATGCTTTCTCGCCGATCTGGTGGTTCAGGTGGACCGCTTTTGGCAGCTGTTGCTGTAGTCCTGCTCGACGCCCCCCTATCCAGCCCTGCTCCTGCTCGACGCCCCCCTATCCAGCCCTGCTCCTGCTCGACGACCACCTATCCAGCCCTGCTCCTGCTCGACGCCCCCCTATCCAGCCTATATTAAGGTCCCATGGCATGAAAATTTCACTTTGAGGTTTTTAACATTAATATGGGTTCCCCAAGCCTTGCTATGGTCCCCCAGTGGCTAGAAATGGTGATAGGTGTAAACCGAGCCCTGGGTATCCTGCTCTGCCTTTGAGAAAATGAAAGCTCAGATGGGCCGATCTGGAATCTTGCTCCTTATGAGGTCATAAGGAGCAAGGTTACCCCCCCTTTCTCTGCTTTGCCCGCCTATCCATGAGAGAGAGAGTGACATCATGGCTTTGAAACGAGCACCATCTCTGCTCCTCAAAAGCTACAGAATCAGAAATGGAACATACTAAAGAAAGCTCATTGTGGGACTGGCTCTAGTGGCTGTAATTCTGCACTAAGGCTGAGTTTTGGGAAAGAGACTTCAGATATGGTATTAGGGGACCACGAAGGTCTATATAAAAGCATCCAAAAAGCACCATGTCATGGGACCTTTAAACCTTTTTGAGTCGCAGGGGGATTCTTCTTCTTCTTAGTGGCCACTGGACAAAATCACTGGACAAAATGAACGCTCTGTGTAGGGGCTGTGTGAACATCTGCCAGTATGATGATCAAAAGTTTGATCTTTTTGGTGGCCTTTTTTTTTCTTCCTTTAACCTGGTTGTTGTCACTGAGTCCCTGACTGCAGCGGAGGTTGAGGTGACCTGGAGCACAAGCGCAGTTGTGCCCCTGTGCAGCATGGGCAGTATTGCGTGACCAAGAGTTTGAAGGTTGTGTCTGCAGAGGCTCGGGGAGGTCAGGGACAGTCCCACCTCTGTACTAGACCAAACAGAAACAGGGAAAGGGGAGAGGAGATGAAGGAGAAATGAAGGAGAGGAGAAAGCAGCTGGGTTAATGAGCAAGGTTGTGTGGATAATAGAAAGCGTGCTAGATTTAAAGCATGCAGACGCTGTAAAGTATTGTCCCAATGAAATATACATTTAGTCAGAGCTGTAAAGGAACTTAGTACATTTAGTTGTGCATTCTGTACTTGAGTACAATTTTGAGCTAATTAGGGAATTTTTGAAGGAATTATTTTTCATTTGAGCACATTTGAGTTTATATGTCATACATTGAATTTCATCAGTCAAGGGTTAAGGCCACATGGGTGTAGCCAATTTTTTGAGGACACAAAAGCCGGACCATGGTTTGGTTTGATCCGGACTGAGACCACCTCTTTTGGTCTGACCAAATTTCAGCCGTTTGGTCCAGAGCGTGGTCCGGGGATGGTTTCACCCCTGTAATTTTGGTTTGGATAAAACTGAAAAGTCTGAAAGTCCGGACCAAACAAGGTAGGTGTGAAAGCCCCCTATAACAACGGTTTAAAGTCCATGGCAATAAGGAATATAACTTATAGGTCCCATGACATGGTGCCCTTTGGATGCTTTCATACAGACCTTAGTGATCCCCTAATACCATATCTGAAGTTTCTTTCCCAAAGAATTCAGCATTGGTGCAGAATTACAGCCATTAGAGCCAGTCCCCCAATGAGCTTTCCTTAGTATGTGCCATTTCAGTCTGTAGCTTTTGAGGAGGAGAGAGGGGGGCAAGGTGGAGGCTGGGGGTGTGGTCTTGACTAACTGCCACTTTGCTCATTTGAAAGCCATGATGTCTCTCTCTCATGGGTGGGCCAAATTCTTTGGGCGGGCAAATCAGAGAAAGGGGAGGCAACCTTGCTCCTTATGACCTCATAAGGAGCAAAATTCCAGATCGGCCCATCTGAGCTTTCATTTTCTCGAAGGCAGAGCAGGATACCCAGGGCTCGGTTTACACCTATCACCATTTCTAGCCACTGGGGGACCATAGACAGGCTGGGGGAACGCATGTTAATGTTAAATAACCTCAAAAAGTTAAATTATCATGCCATGGGACCTTTAAGGGTAAGGTAATCCTTTATTAACATAAATGTTACAATGTTGCTATAATACTCGTCACACTTACATGGAACAGTTACTAAGCAACTGGGTCAGCTAAATCAATGTTGTAGCGCTATACCAGCAATGCCTAACATGTTAGGTATATTGTCCTATCTGTTACCTAATTTATCAAACTAACCTTCTTACCTCAGCTCAGTCAGGATTCTCTTATTAGTAGTTCACTAGTTTCTTCTATTATTTTTTGGGGAAGATTTAAAGCTGGGTCACTACATGCTTTTATCTTTTCTCTAATATCATACATATTTGTATGAACTGAAAAGAAATCCTAATCTCTAAATAAATATAAAATTAAAATAAAATGAACAAGTGTGGTAGTGTTGTAGTTTTGCAGTACCTGTAGAACCGATTATATCAATCGGAAACAGGATTTCCACTTTAAGGCCAGTTTGTCCTTTGTATGTCTAGCTCTATGTTTCCTGAAGCCAAAACAAGCTCAGCTAATTGTCTCCAGTTCCATTCTCCATTTACAATTCTATTGTGGAATAGCTGTTATCTGTCACCGAGATCAATGTAAAAGTAATAGTACTTACCCGCAGTCAGACGAGAAGTGTGTACTGCAGTGATGCAAACGGCCTGCGCCAACACATGCGGCATCCACTGTCTCCTCTGAGTAATAGCCTTTTAATTACAAAGAACAGAGAGAAATCACTGGCAATTTTAAGAGGGGTGACTAATATCTCATACTGGGGGGTGACGGGCTGAAGGGAAGACTGCAGAGAGAGCAGAGTGGGCCCTCTAGTGCTCAACAGGGAGAAGTACCTGAACCTTTGTGAACGCTCCTCAAAGTTAAGGATGGCGAGACTTCAAATGCAGTCAGGACCAAGAGGACATGTCGACTTTTACTTTCAACATTGCTCCTCACTTTTAATACTGTAAATATTAAAACTCTACTGTACTAACAGCAAATGTGCACTGCCCAATAAAGCAGATGGATTCCTGGGATGGATTCAGACTGGGATATTCATCAGGGCCTAAACAGGATTATTGGAGCATTACATCACTCAACTTTAAGCAATCCTTTTGCTTTTACATGGCACATTATCCACGCCGTGTAATGCACATGAGTGCCTGCTTCTCATAAAGAAATATTGTAAAGTTTCCCCCGTCCTCCTCTTCTCATCTTTAAACAGATGGAGCAATAACCTGAGTGAGCTTCCAACTGTTACAATAAGTGTGTGTGTGTGTGTGTGTGTGTGTGTGTCAGTTAGTGTGTGTGTGTGTGTGTGTGTGTGTCAGTTAATGTTATTTATCATTTTGCCGCAGTTAGGTGAAAACCTTGTAAGTCCAAATCTGCTGTTTTCTTATGAAATTGAAAAAAGGCTAATTTAAAAACATTTTATTGAGCTATTAACCTCAGACAAAATCGCCTAGAACCCAGACGTAAAGGGTAACCAATAGCATTGATTTATGAAAAGAAAAATGCAATGACAAAATATGGACATACAAGGTTTCTGGCCCGACAGTGAAAATTTGTCTTAATGTGTAAGCAGTATTTTAAATCTGCAATACCTGATTTTTGGCCTCTTGACAGCAGCAGAAACAAGCTGTAAACACAACACTGACATCACCTATTAAGTTGATATATTGAATTAACTGTTGCATATTTACACATCCAGCAATGATGGAGCAACATTAGCATTCATTTTAAGTTGGGACTCCGGGCTCCATATGAAAGTAAGGAATAATTACTCTCAGCTCTGTCTCCTCCTGATGGAAATATCTGTCAACTGCTCCACTATGTTCACCAGCTACTTCTCAAATGTGTTGTTTTCTGCTGTTTGCTGCTTGGCAGATATTGTACAGTGGGTTTTACAAGTTTTTTAGCTTTTTTAAGTGTTTTATTTTTTTCTGGTTGCGGCTGGAAAACTACTCTGATTAAAGCTGTGAGACTGAACTAAAATAAGCCGGAAAAACCCAAACTATTAGATGCTAAAATGCTCCGTAAAGCTGAGGGGAACTTCAGAGTCAGGAGATAATTTTCAGTTTGTTGCCAAAAGTTACACCTTTCACATTAAACATAGACATGTGATCCATTGTAAAATATAAAACAACATTGATTGGTCAGAGAATCTTTAATATTGAATCTGATTGAGGTGGTTTTAAATGGATTCCCTTAGATTCCAATTTTTATAGACTTGAGGCCCATGGTTACACCTTGCACGGCAGCTGGATTCTCACAATATCGCAAGATAACCCAAAAATCTATCTTATCAGGCTTAAAGTTGTCTCGCATTGCCTGACCTTCCCTCACAGCACTGCAGAGGAAAAGCCTGGCTAGTCCACACATCATCCCAGGATGGGAGTAAAAAGTGCTCTGGTTTATTAATCGTCTTGGGCACTGTTAAGCGCTATTCGCAGGTATAGTGCCTCTGCAAAATATCCTCTGGAATAATGTTGTTTTGGTGGAACATGTGTACATAGGGAGACAAGCTCTGCAATTTAAATGTCTGCTGAGTGTGTTTTTTTTCTATAAAAAAAAAAAAAGAGTATAATGTGATTGTCCGTTCTAGCTCAGAGGATGTTTTCCAAATCGACCTGAGAATAGAAGAAGGTTTGGGACGTCTGGCCAAAAATAAGGGACATCATGTGCAGTGCAAGAACAATCCTATAAATAAAACTTTGTCTATATAGACTAGGCTTGAAGCAATGTGTTTGTGCATCCTTATGAGGAGCTACTGGCAGTTTGTTCAAAACAACAATGGCGGACGGGATAGACAAAGTGTTCAACCAATTATGGTAGATGCTAAATCGGATCCGCTAGACGTGTCGATGTCACAGGACGTGTCTCTTGGTCCGCCTTAATCTGCCTCTGATTGGCTTACTCTGGAATTGGTACCCTATCCCTAAACAATCCCTACTCCCCATGCCTAAACCTAACTCCATCGACCATTCTACCACCAATCACCGGCCAGGTATTCTTGTTAAGTGCCTGCTCTTTTCCCAAAGAGTTTCTGATGATGGCTTCATTGGACGGTTCTGTGTTAAGAAACCATCAGGCACACCACTTCTCTGAGTTTTCTGAAGGAGAAAAACACATTAAAACACATTTTGACATACTGTAGATGAATGGATTATGTACTTTGGCAAGTACGTTTCCTCACACTATCTTTTCTTTGCTTTGTCATGAATCATTTTGATGCAGACACTCTGATTGCTATCCACACCTTCGGGATTCTGCTGTGGTGCTTCTAACTACTTTATGTACAGTAATGCATCATATGAACTGATCTTATGTATAATGGCAAACTAGTAACTTTAGTAGCATGTCAAAGTTTTTTCTATACCTGTCAAATTAATTTTGCGGGGTAAAACGTATAACATCTACCTTCACAATGCAGCCAAGAAGTTTAAAGTAGCAAAATATGGACAAATGTGAGTAAAGTACAGCACTGTACATAAGTAAAACTTGAGTAACTTAGCTAACCCTAGTGTATATCCACGATGTTCCACTTCCTGGATTGCTCTGTTGCCGACGGATATTTCACCGCATTTTACTCTTTTTGGCTATATGTCTGTTACCTTGCGCTTTCTTTTTATGATTTCTGAGGACTATGGTTAACTGCTCCGCAGATCTATGCAGGGTCCAATCCAGACAGCAAGCTAGACTGTCTGTCCAATCTATATGTCTTTTGCACCACTAAAGCAACTGACGTACACGTTCCACCAAGAAATGTTCCTTCCCGAGTTTTTTTTTTGCAAAGACACTGTTGCTCTGTCCGGTGCTTAGCGCCGCCTATGACGATTGTGATTGGTTTACAAAAATGTCAATAAACCAGAGAATGTTTTTCTCCCATCCCAGAATGCTGTGTGGACTAGCCAGACCCTTCTATAGCGCTGTGGAGGAAGGTCTGGCAAAGCCAGTCTAATCTAACCCTAAATGCATTACACCTATTCAAAATAAATAGAAAGACCTGCATTCTTGCTGACGGCCGACACAGGCTGAATGCCCACTTAACGTACTGACTGACATTGTGTCACTACTTGCCTGTACAGTATGTGGATGAGTGTTTGACTCCTTCTAGCTCTCTGTCTTTACCGTTGTGTGTGTGTGTGCTTGTGTGTTTTTGTCTGAGCGGTCCAAAGCCACATGCTCCTCTGCTTCTTTGTCCCTGGCCCTATAGCGTCTCCTCTGTCGTTAGGCCAGTGTTAGGGTGGATGTCGACAGATCTCTACGGCCCGTATGCAGCGAAACGCCCTCTCATTAATTTTGCACAGAAAAGACTTGATTACTGAGCCCCCCGGACCCTTTACTGCTGAGAACAGCCTTTCTCCACATGCATTGATTTCTCGGCCTGTTCACCTCTATCTCTCTCTCTCTCTCTCTCTCTCTCTATCTGTCCAGGCACACGCTCCTCCACACTGAATCATCTGAATATCATAATATAGCCCATGATGAATGCTAACTAGACAGCAGCTCCCGCTTTGATTAATGAAGATACCGCTCTGGTTCACAACAGTAGAACTGGCTCCTCACAGCCGAAACTGCAGATAACTATTCAGTAGGTATTAATCATGGTTAACCAGGCAGCAGTTTTCTTACAGGACAAATGAAGTAGCTTACTGTGGACTTAGACGTACAATAAGACCATCTCTCTCTATCACACACACACACGCACACACACACACTTATTTGGAACCCCCATGCATTCACACAGCAATTATATGAGTATATAATGCACAAGGTGAGCTTTTGAAGCTGGTTTAATAACGCGTCCACCCGGTTCTTAGAGTCCGTGCACATAACAGCCCCCAGCCTCTTCTCACCTTGTTGGACCGTTTCTAACTCAGTAATTCTTTTGTGGTGTTTTTCTCCTGACTTTGCAGCTCCATTCAAAAAAAAATCATCAATCTGTATTGCTTCCATATTCTTGTGGCTGCATGGATGTTCATATTTTCTGGAGAGAGAAAAAGTCGGATGACTTAAACAAGTCGGTCATCAATGACTGCATGTAAAATAACAATGGTGACAATAATCATCATAACAATAATGTATTTCCATTAGCAGCAAGCCCACACTCTCAGACAATGATCAAACAGGAATTTTTGATCATTTCTGGGTATGTTTAGCAATGCAACATGTAACTTATAGAGTGTGAAAACAAATGTTGTATGTGTATAATTTTAATTTCTTCATGCTTTCTCCATTCATTGAAATATTACAATTTCTTATTACAATTTGCAATAAAGGGGGAAACCCATACACGTTCAGAAGATGTTAATTCTTAGACTTCCCCATGCATCCTCCTGATGTTGGCACACTAAACACACAAATACACACACATACTCACACTTTTGTGCATGATAATGAAACACGGATTTGATGAAAAACATGAAATAATGCTCAAACATTAGAACAGCAGTAATAATAATGAGCCAGTAATATAAGAAATGATAATACGTACTGTATATCTGCTTTTAAGTCCATTTTTCAGATAATACTTTCGGTACACTATTATGCTGAAGAAACATTTTAACTGCAGGACTCTAATTGTTATGTTGAAAATGTATGAATTCAGAACTACTTCCTAGTTCAACAAAAGAACTGGATGCTTCTCTACAACGTTTTTGCAACTGCATGTCGGCCTGTGGAAAAATACTTTTTGACAGAAGCAGGTGGCCTCATCCGATGGTGCAGCTGCTCAAGCCACTTTAGCCACTACTGTATGTGTGCATATGCCCGTGTTACAATATAAAGCAATAACTTAAGTAATGGATGGACAACATGTGCACCATTTAATTTGCTTCCTGTATGTATTTATCTGTTTCTTTTTTTAAGGTCATAAGGGGCAAGGTTACCTCACCCTTTTTCTGCTTTGTCCGCCCAGAGAATTTGGCGCACCTATGAGAGAGAGACATCATGGCTTTCAAACAAGCAAAGTGGCAGTTGGTCAAGGCCACACACACCACCCCTTCCCTTCCCTTCCCCCACCCCTTTTCTCCCCCCTCTCTCCTCCTCAAAAGCTACAGACTCAGAAATGACACATCCTAAGGAAAGCTCATTGTGGGACAGGCTCTAGTGGCTGTAATTCTGCACTAAGACTGAATTCTGGGAAAGAGACTTCAGGTACAGTATTAGGGGACCACTAAGGTCTATATAAAAGAGACTTCAGATACAGTAAAAGAGGGACTTCAGATACAGTATTAGGGACCACTAAGGTCTATATAAAAGGTTCAGATACAGTATATAAGGTCTATAAAAAGAGACTTCAGATACAGTATTAGGGGACCACTAAGGTCTATATAAAATAGACTTCAGATACAGTATTAGGGGACCACTAAGGTCTATATAAAAGAGACTTCAGATACAGTATTAGGGGACCACTAAGGTCTATATAAAAGGGGGACCACTAAGGTCTATATAAAAGATTCAGATACAGTATCCACTAAGGTCTATATAAAAGATACTTCAGATACAGTATTAGAGGACCACTAAGGTCTATATAAAAGAGACTTCAGATACAGTATTAGGGGACCAATGAGGTCTACAGGTGAAACTCAAAAAATTAGCATATGGTGCAAAAGTTCATTCATTTCAGTAATTCAACTTAAAAGGTGAAACTAATATATTATATATACTCATTACATGCAAAGTGAGATATTTCAAGCCTTTATTTGATATCATTTTGATGATTATGGCGTACAGCTTATGAAAACCCCAAATTCAAAATCTCAGAAAATTAGCATATTACATGAAATCAATAAAAAAAGGATTTTAAATACAGACATGTCAGCCCTCTGAAAAGTATAATCATGGATATGTACTCAGTACTTTGTTTGGGCCCCTTTTGCATGAATTACTGCCTCAATGCGGCGTGGCATGGATGCTATCAGCCTATGGCACTGCTGAGGTGTTATGGAAGACCAGGATGCTACAAAGTCATATTAAGACAATCCACTGGGAAATGGGATTTTAATGTAAAAAAAAAACAAGCTCAAAACACATCTTATAGATCTTGAAAGCTCATGCTCTATTAATAACATCCAAGAAATTTGTATATTAGTCCCTGAAAACCCCTGTTAGGATCCATAGAAAATCAACAAAAAAGTAGTATAAACACAAACACATTGATATAAAGAGGTAACACAAACTATATTACAATGTATGCCTTGATACAGGAAAGAAACAATGAGATAAATAGGAGTTTTGACACATCTTTGACAGAAATCTTAAAAGAATGCCACCACCCATACCCCATTAATTTATGAAAAGGGAGATTTTTTCATTAAGCAGAGGCTTTGTTGATTCTCAGTGTCATGTTCAACAGACATCATGTATTTTTATTTAATTATTTCACATCTTGAGCCAAAAAAGTTATATTGAGCATATTGGGCAGCCATACTATATATGTTTTTGAAAATGTATACAACCAGGCCAAAGACAGACCTGTTGTTCACGGCCTCATACAGCAGAGGTCTGGCGACGCATGATAACACCACCCTCCAGTGGTGTCAGGCAGGCATGGAGTATCTCATGCACACAGCGGATAAAGCCACTTCAGTACCGTAGTGTAAAAAACAGAAAACAAAATTCTAATGAATTTATCTGGTAATCCATATACCATACACCATAACCACAAGCATTAAAATGTAGCAAACAAAAGCAATGAATAGTACATAGACATGTTGAACAGAGCAATACAAATATGTAACACGCTGCAAAATATCGTGTTTTTAGAAGTAATTTTCTCATTTGTTGATGTATTCATTCTATTAATCTCCTGTGATATGGAGCTTTTTCTGCTCATTTCCCACTCATTAAACGGCTGAAAATAAGTGGTACTATTGATCTTGACTTCAGTACCAGCACACTGTCAGAGGGTTACACTCTGGTGCTGTGGCTCTAATGTTAAAATATGCCGACAGCGGCACAGACATGGCACTAGGTCTCACAGTGTGGGCATGTGTCATGTTGTCTGCATCATAGAAGGAGAGCGTGTTGGATGTGCAGTTTAGGTAGATCCCAATCTTTCTTGGTCTGGCTCTAAATACAACCTTTGTGGTTATATTTGAACTACAGATGGCATATTCTTGGTTATCATATGTTCAGGAAATGGTCTTTTATCCCGAGTTCCCAATAGTTCCTGCATCCAACCTCTATTTCCCAGTAATGCTGCCCTAAAGTGAACTCACTGACACTAAATGCATGGTTTGTCCTCATTTGGGTGGTTTGGCCTGAAACTGGGTAATAGTCTAAACCATAATTTGTTCGTCCTAATCTTTTGATGGAGCGATAGTTATGGTCAGCAGAATAAAATTCTGGGGTAGAACCAAAAGCAGAGGAGAGACAAAACAAACTGCGGCCATCATCAGACACAGTTATGTCTGTACTGTTGCTATTGAGTGAGAGCAGCTCTGCTCGGGGCTGGATCACCTGAAGCATCTCCTTCCAAATAAAGAACTGCAGATGGCTTTCATAAGGCCCCAAAGAGAGAGAGGTATTCACCACTTGGAGATATTTTGCTCTGGGCTTGAATAAATGCTCTGGAGTGGCTGTGGTGTTACCCTCAGCCCAGATCTTTAAGAACTTTTCTGAGTCTTCAATGTTCACTATTGATTTCACTTTTCTCTCCAGCTCTCTGCTCTCACACAGAGCTGTTTCTATCTCCTTCAAGTTCTTGCTCATTTTCTCAACAGCATCTTCCTCTTTGTGTTTCAGCTCATTTTTTATCTCATCTTCTCTCTTTTGCAGAAACTGGTGCATCTTCTCAAACTGGCTGTGGATTTGGGTGTTCAGCTGCTGAGACTTCTCTTTGGTTTTTGTTATTTCTTCCCTCTGTGTGTTTGCTAGGCTCTCTGTAGTGAGGATATCGCCACAAAAGTTCTTCATACCCTTCTCCAACTCCAGCCTGAGAGCTGCAGCTGCTTCTTTGATAGGTTTAAACTTGTGTCCTTCATGCCTCTCCCCATCACGGCATATGATACACGCTAACTGCTGATCTGTGACGCAGAACAGTTTCAGCTTTTCTTCATGCTCAGGGCACAGCTCAGCTGACTGGAACAAAGAAATGTATCATGTATCTATTAGTAAATACAACGACAATGACACCTGAAAAAAGTGGATAAATACAAAGCAGTGATAGTGTCTGTAAGGAAACATGTTACAGAATAATACAACCCTTTCTTTCTGAGTTTAATTAATATTTCCATCCATCACAGAGCTACAGGTGTATTGAGGCTACATGTACAGTAAGCGTTTACATGCATGCGATGGTTTAGATGTAAGATGTAGATGTAACATTTGCTATAGGCCTATCTGAAACATGCATGGATATTACATTAGGCCAGGGAACAACCCCTGAATTGAAAACGTTATATAAGTAAAAGTATGTAAGAATCATTGAGAACATGTCCTTAAATTATTAAAGTACTTAATGCAGAACAATCCTCACATTTAACTGGAATATTGCTATAATATAAAACAAAAAATTGTACTTTATAAACTACATGTGTTTTGTGTGCACAAGTGTTATTTTGTCAGATGAATGTTGTGGAGTAAAAAGTACAATATTCCCCTCTGAAATGTAGCGGAGTAGAAGTAGAAAGTGGCATGAAAAGTAATGTGCAAGTACCTCAAAGTTATACTTAAGTACAGTACATGAGTAAATGTACTTAGTAACATAATAATAATCCTTATTACACACATGCGCAATGGAGAGATGTCAGAGTGAGGTGGCTGCCCATGGAAAGGTGCCCCGAGCAGTTCGGTGCCTTGCTCAAGAGCACTTTGGCAGTGCCCAGGAAGTCAACTGGCACCTCTCCAGCTACCAGTCCACCACCATACTTTGGTCCATATGGGGACTTGACCCAGCAACCCTCCGGTTCCCAACCCAACTCCCTACAGACTGAGCTACTGCCACCACTGCATTAGGCCTAGCCTATATGTTATAAAAAAAATATTATTTAATAATAATGATAATAGTGATGATACAATCTGTTTTGACATTTAAATCTGCAACAAGCTCAGCTGCTGACTACATACAGGGTTGACAGTAACAACGTGCCTCGTGGTGTTTGATTTAACGTGTTGCATCATCCCATACCGAGCCTCGTGACTTTGGAGTGGGACGGTTTCTCTATGGAAATGATTCTCAAAAACAAACAACTGCACACAGCCTACCTTTCTTAAGCCTTAAGAGAAGGGCATTGTCACACCTAATGCACAAAATATTAAATCAGCCCATTTACATCAAGATGTAGGCTTGCTTATTTATTAATACTATGAAAACATCTTTTTTTTTAACCACATTCACATTTGTTTTATAGGACTGATACAGCCTGGCCTGATTAAAAACTGTGGGGTCTGACACTGCACTGTTTACAGGCAGAACGTATAATGATACAAAGCCTTACATGTGTGCAAGGTCCCGAAATTATCAACATATGTCATGCTTCACTGGCTTATTAGATGTTGCCTACATTGCCCATATAGAAAACACCAACATACCTCTGCTTTCTCTTCCCCATGCTCTTTCTTTCTCTTCACTCCTTCTTTGGCCTTTTCAGCGAGGCTTTTCAATATGTGGCTGGTTGGAAGACATGCCACATCTGGAACAGCTGTGCGGCACTGTGGACACTGGGGCTGTGAGCTCAGAACCGCTGTGATGCATCCTTTGCAGAAAGAGTGTCCGCAGAGAAGTGTCACTGGATCTGTGAAGATGGTCAGACAAACAGAACAAGTCAAATCTTCAGAGTAAAAAGCAGACGCCATGGCTCAACTCTACCTCCCTCTCTCTTTCCTCTGCCAGACTGACTGACTTGGCATTGTAGTAAACCGTCAGTTTCACTTTCCTGTAAAAAGCCACACCCTATTACACACCCTATAACCTATTACTCTATTCAGTAGTCATTCCAAGTTTTTGTTGCCGGATGATCACCCCACAACACCATGTCACCCAACATAATTACAGATCACCACATCAAATAAAGTAGGAAAAATACTGTTCACTTATTTTCTAGTAAAGCATTAAGACGTGTTGTTCAGAGTTCTGTGGTCTGGGGTACATAGATCAGTGTAACACCACACTCTAGTGGCCAGATGTTAAAACTGCTGGATGGTGTTGGGGACACATTTCTCTACACTGAGCTTGGAAGTGTTCACACAGTTCATGCAGCTCAGCATAAAAAGTCCAAAATATCCAAAATATGTGTTACAGAGCTCAGGATCAACTCTTGTGCCAGAGCACAACAACCTAAAAGACACTAACAACAGGTTGTATTACAATATGTATCACAATTGGCCTTGTATATGTTGTTTACATTGTTATTGTTATTACTATTTGAATAGTCTATATCCACAATGTTCCACTTCCGGGATTGTTCAGGTGCTGTTGGAAAGTCCGCTAGATGTCCCTCATTTTGATGTCCTTTACATTTCAGCTTTTTTGTGTTGGCATTTTTAAACTGGATTTCTGAGGACTATGGTTACCTGGTCCTCAGATCTCTGCAGGGTAAATCCAGACAGCTAGCTAGACTATCTGTCCAATCTGAGGACTATGGTTACCTGGTCCTCAGATCCTGGTCCTCAGACTATCTGTCCAATCTGCTGTGGTTACCTGGTCCTCAGATCTCTGCAAAATCCAGACAGCTTAGCTAGTCCACTGATCTGTGGTCCAATCTGAAATCCAGACAGTTCTAGACTATCTGTCCAATACAGCCACAAAAGGGTTGAAAAAGACAACCAAAACCTTGATAAAAGGTTTTTCATTTTAAATTTACAGGTTGGCAGGAAGACAACACAAGGGTTAAATAAATGCCAATAAACCTGTGCATGTATTTCTCCTATCCAGTAATGCTGTGTGGACTAGCCAGACCCTGCTCCACAGCGCCGTGGAAGAAGGTCTGGCAATGCGAGACTACCATTGGTATAATTAGTATACACAAAATTCCTATACCACACAGTAGAAAAACAATGGTTTTGCTGGCGATACTTTTCTAGTGATGCTTCTCGGTGTGATCGGCCCCTGAATATACCTTACAAATTCAGGGTTTTGCTGAGCACTGTCGGGGGGGGAATCAGGCACAACAACCCGTTCTGATTGTTCTGTCTGAACATTAAGTGTACAAAGATATTTAGACTTAGACATAGCTTATAGAGATTTGTGCATATGGTTGTAAAACATGTTATTGCGTTGTGAATAAGTCCTTAAGGTCCATTTCCTGAGGAACATTAATTCCCTCTGCTCACTTTTAAGGCAAAATAGGCTACATAATAATACATTGTATTTATATTGTGCTTCACATGGTAGGCCACTCAAAGACACTTTACAGTAAAACCAGCACATTTAGCACATAAAATAGATACAGCACTAAAACTAACACATAAAACAAGCATATTAAAACATATGTCAATTGAGGAAATTAAGTTAATCAACTGTCATATTTAGGATATTCAGAGGTGATATGATTCATGTGTGTGAGGTTGTACAAGGAATATACAATAAAATAGTTGAGCCTATCTTTCAGTTTTGGAGCAATGGGTATGAGGCACAAGGGAATTCTTTAAAACTTTACCCTAAAAACATGTTTGAAAAGAGAGAATTTCACACTCTGTGCGGTTAAATTATGCAATGAGCTTCCAGAAGAAGTTGTGCGTTGCTGTTCTATTAATTTTTCTCGGTCAATCTATTTTGCCTGTCAAAAGGTGTAATGTATCATAATAAAGCTTGTTAGAGAACTTCAACCATGAAATGATTGTTTTATGAAAATAAGATGTTAAAGTGAAAAACACAAAACAAATATACAGTATATAGATATTTCTCCAACCTATTTGTTTTGATGAAAATAAATCCCATTGTTATTTAGTATTCCTGTTGTTGTCCTAGTGAGCCAGTTACTGATATGTTGCCAATGCCATTGTGACATGTTTTTATTTCTAAGCCCCTATAAAAACTAGGGATGTTTTATGCTACTTATGACATTATATGGGCACTTAAGTGTGTTTTCAAGTAACCAAAGTAAATATACTTTGGCTAAATATGCACATAGAGCTACACACTAAGACGTCATCAAACTGCATTTTGTATGTCATATACAGAAATGGGCTAATGAAGACAGACATGGTCAGTGACACACATTTGAATCCTATACTTAGAACTTTGTTAAGGTCACGGCCAAACCAGAGCTACTCATCATCAGTCTTAGTAGTTACTTGTCTGTCAAATGCTGATTCAGCTCGACTCTTCAGCTCAGCGATTGGCCCAGAGCTGGTAGCACCACAAGGGTTGAATATCATTGGACGAGCGGATCTCCTCTCACTTCAGTGAATCCAAGTATAGAGGGTGATTAATGCCAAAAACAAGAAGCAGGAGAAGAAGGTAAATAGGAAGACAACGTATGATGTAAACAATATAATTTTATCAGAGAGCTTGTTCCTGTTTTTATTGTTTTACCCAACGAGCACAAGGCCCCCAAGTGTCAGGAAAAAAATGCGGAGGTGAAATGATTTTGCAAATTGAATAAGGATGGCAGCAAGGATATGAAAATGGGTTGCCCATTTAAATGCCATATTAAAAGCTGTGTTCTTTATTTGGTTTGTTTATTCAATAATTTCTGTTTTTTTTTAAAACTGCATTTTGAAAATGATTTTTAAATTCTCTTAATTCAAAGCTACATTGTGTAACGTGTATAGTTGTTCATTTTGAAAATCTATGTTGCACGTTCACAAACTTGTCCTTTTTGTAGGAATATGGACCACCACCGTCAATTTCAAGTTAATTGGTTTGGAATTTGTCATTTACGCTTTCATGAACCAGAATCATGCACCATCTTGAAATACATATGCCGGTAAGGGACATACAGGCTATACTGCTCCGCCGGTAACACTTCATAATAACCATCATTAACAGATGGTAAATTGATAGTTAATTAATCTTTACCTAATGGTTATTTAACTGTTAGCAAACAGTCATTAGACTGTTAACAAACAATTAAAATATAATTACTAATGTTTACTGTAGAGAGTGAAATTCAGTTGGTTGTCATATCCAGTTTCAACACTGAATGGGATAAATTATGACACCATGTGGCTTTAAGAATGAGTGTGTTTTAAAATTATGTATTTATTTACTGTTTTAAAGCTTAGAATGGTAACTATTTATATAGTGCCACCATTTAATAATGGATTAATTCATGGATTTGTAAACCAATTTATGAAATTCTGTTTTTAATGTACAATTTTATTAAATAAAGAAATGCTCTATTTCAATTTCCTTTTCCCTTGATGTCTTCCTTAGCCTCTCCATGCAAACAATACTTTATTTTTTTCTTTCTCATATTTATTTTTCTGGTCTGAAGCTAAAAGCGAATCCTCGTTGGTGGCACCAATCACCCTCCATACAGAAGGGCTTTCACCGCGGGTCCAACTCGCTCGCTCCCTAAAGGAGGGCGCTAACGACTACACAGCGTTGCAATTATTTCTACCACTGTTGTAGCCTTTTTCCCAGCAAGACACGGAAACAATGACAGAACATTATGTGAGAAGAACGGACTAATACACGTGTAACTAATTCAAGGTAAGCCTCGTCATTTCATGGGATTTTCTTTTTTTTAACCGAAGGATGCGCTCCGTGGTGCGGCTGCTGCTCAGCATCAGCAGCGTGGGTATCCATCCATGTATCACATGTGCAAGTGGTAGCCTAAAAATACATTCACTGTGTAATCTGCAACATCTGTAGCTATACCGATCGTTGGTGACAGATTATCATTTGTAGGTGTATCTGTAACACTTGATGAGGCTAGAAGAAAAACAAACAAAAAATGCTTGTTCATCAACAGCATCTGGTTGCAATAACCCCTCACAGGGAGCTTTCTCTAATCCATGGGCATGCTCTGTCACACAATACTGCGCTGATCCAAATTCTGTAATGTAACAAACACGCATGGAGACCGCAGTAGCCTATCTATAATTCAAAACAAGGCTATGTTACGATTATTTTAAGAAAGTGATGACTCCTTCGTTCATTGCAGTTATGCTTTTGTATTGTAAGTAAATGCAGAATAGAAAAGGCGAGGCTACCTGTGGCCAAACTAACGGACATCACAGCTATCATTCCCAATCACAGTAGTCTGCCACGTGCCTTTGATATGTCAATGGCTCAAATCGAATATTTATATATAGGCCTACTGTATGTGTGTATGTATGTGTGTGTGTGTGTGTGTGTGTGTGTGTGTGTGTGTGTCGACATCACAAGTCAAACCGATCCCTAATGATGTGATTATGCATATTTTTTAGAATTATTATTATTATTTTATTAGACAGTTAAATTCACTGCCAACGCCACAAACAAAGCAACGGCACTCGACTAGTGTGCCTGTCTTACATCAGCTTCATGAGAGCGATTGCAAACCGGAAACCGCTGCAAAGCAGACAGGAGCTACATATGTGTGGTATGCTGTGTCGTCTATCACGCTTTGTTTCCTATAATACGTCTCACACCTGCGCCGCGGGTAGGCTGACTGAGCATGCCCAGATGGGATGCAGAAGACAGGAGAGATGCATCTCAGAACATCGGGGAATTCCCAAACTGCGAACCTCTGACTCATACTGTAGTTAGATCAGGGGCGGATTGGGCTTCTGGCAATTCTGGCAAATGCATGGCATGGTAATGTGGGCTGGTCTGGCTGGCTTGTTGTCCCAGTCTGCCCCTGAGTTAGATCTAATTAAAGGATTTATACTCAGTTGTGTAATGCAGAGAGAGAGACTATATATTGTATTTCCCATATTAGTTGAGATAAATTTAGATCCCATGTAGATATGTTTGAGACGTAAAAATCATCTTTAATTTGTGATGTTTCTTTCAGATAATAATAAAAGCCTAATAATAGCTGCTTCCTAGTGCTTCCAGTCTTTATGCTAAGCTAAGATAGCTGTCTCATGGCTTTAGCTCAACATTCAACAGACAGTTGAATAAGCATAAGTGAATAAGCATATTTCCATACTCTTTTTCAGAAGGGTAAAGAATGATTAGGTACCCTTTTTCTAAAGAGTCGTTACTCTTTTTCAGAAGGGTAAAGAATGATTTTTTCAAAAGAGTAACAAATGATTAGTTACCCTTTTTCAAAAGGGCAGTTAAGGGTAGTAACTAATCATTTGTTACGTAGTAATCTAGCTAATGTGTTATTGTTTTTTTCGCTTGGCAAGCCGACCGGACGTGACATGGGGGCATGGCAACATCGACGACTCCATTTTTTAAAATTCAAAATTCAAAATTGTGAATTAATTTCGGTCAATTTCAATTTTGACACCCTTACATATGACCAGGGGCTCTAAGCTGTTAATTGCTTCCTTTTCAGTTTGAGGTAAAACCATGACATTACACTTTTGTTATGTGCAAATATAGAGGCCATCCATCCATCCATCTTCTTTTCCTGATCGGGTCTAGGGGGCAGCAGCTCCAGCAGGGGACCCCAATCTTCCCTTTCCCGAGCCACATTAACCAGATTACAAATATAGATTCTTGTTTCACACATGTGAGGCACCTGTGCACTACACTAAAGTCACTACTAAAACAGTGTCTTTGTGTGTGGGCTGACAGCAATGACTCAGTATTTACTGTCAAACCATAAGAGACATATTAGTCCGGTCAAAGGTTTAACTTCCTCGTCATTTGGGTTTTTATTTCTTAGACCTCACCACAGCTGCAACAAGCTGTTCCCTGACGCCTCCGTCGGCGATTTAACCCATCAACAAAGATGTATTGTAGTATTACACTGACTTGTGTGATGAACCATGTGAAAATCTCAGACTGTACAGTACACAATAGGTAACATGAGATTTTCATAATGACAGCATAGTGCTTTCACCGGGAGTTCTGTCGCCGTGGTGATAAGCATTGTGGAGAACTAATGCAGTTTAAATGATGAGATTTTCTGACCCAGTTCACAGAAAACAAGGGACAGAGAAGGATACAGGACTCACAAATGTGCCCCATGCAGCGTTGTGCACTTAAGTGGCAATTAAGTTTAAGCAGCTTTTCAGCCATGAAATCTCTATGGCACCTGCCCTGTCATGGGTTAACATACCACACGTTCTCTGTTTGTTCATATCACTTCAATTTCATAGCTGCAACATGGGATTGTCAAACAAACTGTCCAACACATACAGTATATAATAAAAGATCAATACTTGGCGCCTGTGTATCAGTATTGGCACTGAAAACATTGCAATACTATGCTGTATCACTTATTTCCCCCCACCCCTGTTAGATGTCAACTATTAAATAAATCACCAGCTATTTTGATTATTGATAGTGTTTGATTTATTGTTGATTAAAAGGAAGAATTCTCTGATGCCAGCTTCTTGAATGTGAATATGTTCTAGTTTTTTAACTCATGACAGTAAACTGAATATATTTGAGTGTTGGACAAAACACATTTGAAGACGTCATCTTATATTTCTTACATAATCTACAGACTATATTGATAAATATAAATAGTTGTTAGTTGCAGCTCTACACTCTAAGAAATATCTGTAAATTAACAGTTGTGTGACTGTAAATTTTAACAGAAGTTGTCCCTTGTACGTGATTTACAGGTATATCTCAGGTAATTTACAATATAAAAGAAAGTGTTTTTTTTTTACCATTGACAATTATTTAACTGAAAAATTCTGTTTTTTAATCACGGTAGAAAGTCCAGGTAATGAGCTGCAAGTACTTTTTCTGTTATTATACGGATTTATTTCTTAGAGTGTACTGTACTCCTTACTAAAGCCTAGTTGAGACTGATCTTAATGCTCATCTATCACAGCACCAGCGATACAGAGAGAGAAGACCTGTATGAGCTGTATATGTGGTAGAGATGACTAGCAAGAACCATGCAGAATGCATGCTCCTCTGCACCACTTGTCACTCCCTGAACAGATATAGAAACATTACTTGTAATAGCACGGCCACGCAACACTGCTGTCATTTGTGTCCTGTGAAATAACGGTGCGGTGAAATAAGGGTGAAGGCAAGTTCCTGAAAATATGATTAAGACATTCGACCACATCCTCTCTTCACATTTAGCCTTGTACGTGTACGTTAGACCACACTCATTGTTTTTTTAATGACCTTTTACTATTTTCTCTCAGTGTTCATGGTGACACACTTATGGCATTCTCTCTCTCTCTCTCTCTCTCTCTTTCTCTCTTTCTCTCTCTCTCTCTGTTTTTCAAAGAGTACTTGCTTAATCAACTGAATATCAACTATTAAATCAATAGGCAACTATTTTGATTGTTTGGATTTTTTTTTAAGGAAAACAATTCTAAATTCTCTGATACCAGCTTGTGGATATGTTCTCTTCACTCCTCTTTTAAAGTAATCTGAATATCTTTTGAGTTGCGAACAAAACATGACATTTGAGGACGCCATCTTAGGTTTTGGGAAACACTGATTGACATGTTTCACAATTGTCTGAGATTTTATTGTTCAAACAACTAATCAAGTAAATAATTGACATATTAATCAACAATGAAAATATTTCTAAGTTGCAGTCTTATTTTTCTTACCAAACACATTTTCATTCAGTAATTCCCCTCCTGCACCCTAGTCTATATTCCGCCCGATGAGACTCTTTTCGGCCCCATGTCCGTCACCTTCCTCTTTCTTTGTGTTGTCATTTTAAACTCTGGTGGATTTATGAGGATTATGGTTACCTGGTCCTCAGATCTCTGCAGGGTAAATCCAGACAGCTGGCTAGACTATCTGTCCAATCAGAGTTTTCTGTTGCACGACTAAAACAACTTTTAAAACGTACACATGTTCCACCAAAACAAGTTCCTTTCCGAAGGTATTTGCACCGGCACCGTGGCTCTTAACGCCGCCCATGACAATTGTGATTGGTTTAAGGAAATACCAATAAACCAGAGCACAATTATCTCCCATCCCAGAATGCTGTGCGAACTAGCCAGACCCTCCTCCGTAGCGCTGTAGAGGAAGGTCCTGGCAAAGCGAGACTAGCACCCTCTTAACCTCCATGATTCCGTGGAAGGCAGAGGTGCTGCTGAGGCTCAGTGCAGCTTCAGGTGGTCAGAGAGCACCGGGCTTCGCCGGCTGCTTTTTAGCTCTCATCTCACACACACACACACATAGATGTCCCCTCTTGAACAACTTGCCTTTCAGACTATGTCTACATGGCCTGAAATCTGAAAGCCCCCCCCTATTGGCTGGCTTTCTAGGCCATTTCTTCCAGTTGGTTTCACCACCAACAGGAGGCAGCAAAGCTTACAAGTGCTGGCATCTGTGAGATGTAGGACAGTGGGGGCTGAGGCATGTATGACTGTGTGTATGACGAGTGGATTGTGCCGATTCAAAGGATTCAAAGGAGAAGGCTACTCTCCCTGCCGGCGCCAAACTGTGTGGATTTTTGAATTGATTTAATAGAGATTGCAGACGAGAGACCAGCAGCGACTAGGTGGCGAGTGCATGGTAGAAACATTTTCCACCGGCCACGTGACGACAGCGTATTTTAGAAATGCCATACAAATTTCTGCCTACTAAAGACGTCTAAACTAAGTACGTCGCCTTACAAATGTGTGAAACACACACCTTCACTATCTTAAGACATTTGAACTATATACGTCGTCGTCACTATGACTCTTCCCCTTTCATTTTTGGTTGCAGTTTGGTTAGGTTTTGGTTGCATAAGTCAGTTGGTTTAACGTTCTGGGAACGTTAGTTTTTGGTTACATCAAATGTTCTCAGAACATTCCCCCAACCTTGTAAACCTTTAAAAAACTTTAACACCCATATCATTAGTATATGTACAGGCCAAAAGTTTGAAACCACCTTCTCATTCAATGCGTTTTCTTTATTTTCATGTCTATTCACATTGTAGATTATCACAGAAGGCATCAAAACTATGAATGAACACATGTGGAATTATGTACTTAACAAAAAAAGTGTGAAATAACAGCACCTTATTCTCTACCGCACTATTTTCCTTTAAATACGGAAATCAATACTTTATATTTTTCCCAACTGTATGTATATAGTATCTAGATATTTATATTTTTCAGACCAATGAACCAGCTGTTTCAACCATCCCGACATATAATGTACATATGCCATTACAGCCTGTTTTGCTTTGCATGCAATATGAAAGTCTGGGATTGTGGAGAAGACTGAATGGTCTACTGAATAAGCATGCAGTCAAACCTTTAAATGAAAACCACTCATTAATAATTGAAAATACCGCTAATGAAGTTTACTTTTGACCATCAAAACGCGTTTATCGGCTGTAACTCTGTGATAAAAGGAAATAACAGGAAGATATTTTGCTGATAGGAGGAGGTTTACATGCTCTATGTTTTCACCTAAGGAAGTCTATCTATCATTATTACACTCGGAGAAAACTGGAATGTTGAATGTTGGAATGAATGAATCCGTCCCGCATTTTAATCGTCCCAGCTCTCCCCTACAGGTCGCATAAGCTAATGAGGTACTAGAATTTAATTTATCGTATTATTTTTATACTGTCAGTACGTTTAGAGAAACTTGTATAATGGATAAAGGGCCTGGAACATGTATTGGATGATATGAAATACATTTAAATCTATAGGCTATAACATAGGCTTACTGTATATGGATTGACTTGAATACATGCAAGAAAACAAGAAAATAAAACTATTAGCAAAGTTACATATTTACACTACGTTCATTATAACTACATTTGCATAGTGCTGTACTTCATTAACCAAAGATTTTTTATCATAAATGAGGAGTGACTGCAAAAAGAAGCAGAAAAACAGTTTCATAAATAAACTGAAGTTCTGTACCTGATTGAAAACTGGCCGAGTTTAGTTCTGTAGAAATGAAAATATAGAAGATAGTGTGATGACAGGTGATTGCACATCTAGTTACAAAGAAATTGTGAAAGGAAACAGGAAATGAATGGTTACAAAATTGGTGGTACCTATCTGAAGTGTATTGATGTGAAATATGGTTATTAACTCCAGGGTTTGGGCAGTTTGAGCATTCCGGCTATAGGTGACCATTCAAACACATTGTTTTGGTAATAACTTCATCGGACGCAGAACACAACATGTCAGCTGGCCTCTCTTGAAAATACATCAACCGAATGTCAAACTCGGCTTAGTTGCACAGTCTTAACCCTTGTGTTGTCTTCACTTCTGGGACCCTCTCGTATCCCTCGGGTCAAGATAATATCTCTTCTGTTTCCAGTTCATGTTGCCAGTTTCCCTACTCATCCTACCACATTCAAAAAGCTTTAACAACTTTGTCTAATTCATAAGGATAGAATATGCCAATCATATGATTACAAATCATGTTTAGCCAACTAAAAAAAACAGTAAAATACAAAATAGGTTTACACATGGAGAGATTATTTAGGGGCCCTTGGGCAACAAAAAGCCACTGGGCCTCAAATAATATATCTATTATTACACTTAGAGCTGAAATAATGACTTGATTAATTGATTAATTGATTAGTTGATTTACAGACAGCAATCTATTTTTAAAATCAACTAATCCTTTAAATCATTTATGAAGCAAAATGCCCAATAAGTTTCTTGAACCAGCCTGTCACGTGTGAGGATTTGCTGCTTTTCCATCATTGTAAGCTATCTTCTAAATAGAGATGTCCAATACCATTTTTTTGCATCCCAATACCGATTCTGATACCTGAACTTGTGTATCGGCCGATACCGAGTACTGATCTGATACCAGTGTGTCATATATTTGATTATCTTTTAACAACTGTACACTGTATGGATTTGATAGGATTGTTGTTGGTCTGGCTCAGGTTAAACTCTCAAACAATGAACGCTACAGAACTTTCTTTTATTATCCAGTTTGACAGTCAGTTATAACGGAAAAAGAACATAAATAAAGTACTTTAAAGTAGATTTTCTTTAGGGCTTAATTACGTGGTATAGGATCGGAGCATAAACTCCAGTACTTCCCAATACCGATACTAGCGTTTTAGGCAGTATCGGAGGCGATACTGATACTGGTATCGGAACATCTCTACTTCTAAAGCTCTGATTTATGGACTGTTGATCAGACAAAACAAGACAATTGAAGACTTCACCTTGGTCTCTGGGGAACTGTGATGGATAGTCAACAGATTTCTTAACGATAACAGAAAGAATCTTTAGTTACAACCCCTACACACACTCTATGCTATTTATCTGTTGATAGTGACTTTGGCTAAAAGCTTCACTGCTGCTTTGTATCATCTTCCTGTTTTCTTTTGCCAGTTTGTAATAGATACTCGTACTCTCAAACTGCATGGAGTTACTTCTTCATAATCTTCTTCTAATGAATATGTATTCAAACCTTAAAGTTTTATTAATGCCTGGGAAAGTGGGCAGTAATGGTCTTCTTGTACTTTCAGCTGTACTTCAAGTAGAAGTGGAGTTTGTAGTGGTTGAGACAGAGTATTTGCACTTCTATTACCATCTGTTCTTGTCTTGTCATTTTGTTTTTGTGGAATCATAAAAGAGGATGAAGAGAAGATAATAAACAGCTGAGCAGACAATATAGTTGCTTCATTGCCATAGAGGCGAGGGCTAAATGAGCAATGCTGTCTGTTGCCTGTGGGGCAAGTTGATGTTTGCTCTCTAATCTGCAGTCAAGCAGAAGACCGTTATTGGGTCAGTGCCTACTTTGTCCCAGTCCATACATTCCCCTCAGTGGCAGTGGGGCCCAGAGGGCTGGATTACCCTGCCTACTAAAACGGCTGATTACTCTACTGGGCAGACTGGAACTGGCAAGGATGGATGCAAAATGAATTTCTATAAACTATGAATAATGTATAAAAAAGTAGGAGGGGGTAGGACAAGAAAGGTTCTCATAAGCTTTTGTTTGAAATATCTTGACAACTAACTTCTGGATGAATCAAAATAACTTTTCACTTAGTGTGTAGTACTGTAGAGAACTCTTTGCCAATTCCAGCCATGAATCACTCAGCAATTTTAATTTGGTCTGTTTTATTTTGGGAAATGAAGGAACTAAGAAAGGGAAACTACCATGATAACAACTAATGCCTTGTTTAAGGCTCATTGTCCATCATCCACCCCCATCTCAGGCACGCTGGCATTTGCTAACTTTAAGGCTGCTGATGAAATTAAACAGTGTGTCATTTTGTTTACCTACTTGTAGAAAATTCGAGACATATTCCAACCAGGAATTGCACAATACAGCAATGTCAGCCTTAAAGCAGACATTTAAGCAGCATTTTACATTTGGCCTGTAAAACCGCAGAAAGTAAATGTACCTGACCTGCAGGTGCATTGTGTATTGTGATTAATGAGGAAGTAGTGTGACAGTACTGTTGGTTGAACCAGAGATACTTTGTAGTCATGGAAACAGGTAGTTTAAAACACTTTACAGTGTTCACATATACAGCAGATGGGGATGAAACGAGTCTGGAAATGCATAGGTAGGGCCCAGCTGGACCGTCGTCGTAAACTAGCTAAGGTGCTGTGGTACAGTATGTTGCATTGATTTATACAATACAATAAACCTTATCGTCCCCTTAGGGAAATTTGTTTTGGACTCAAAAGCTGCACACATAAATTAATGGCCATAACAAAGAAAACATGAACAAACAATACAGCACCAACTGTAGTACCAGTCACAAAAAATGAGTTGCACATAAAGTATTGCATGCATCCTGCGGTAAAAACATGTTGCACAAAACACACTTCCCCCACCCTAGAGTAAAAACACCATCCTTGAATTACATCTGTGCTCGATTCAAACAGGGTTGCACTATATCACAGCTCCGCTCCAGTCTCAAAATTTCTCACTACTTATCATTTGACCAAAAGGATTTTCTGCTACAGTAAATATTGTTTTCTTTACAAAAAAAACTGATTCCACTTCACTCATTGTGGTGAGATCTCATAGCCATAACAGTGTATCCGAACATAAGTGTATTTTGAGTAAGTGACTTTGTCTACATCTGTTGTTTGTAAGATGTGTAATAACCACTTTAGGGGTGTTCCCTTGATAGTTCAAAGCCCTTTGTTTACCACAGAGGAGGAAAGGTCCTCCAGTCCAAAGCAAATAAGGTTCTGCTGTGAAGATAAAGGACACGGTAGATAGGGCAGAGGCCATTGCTTAGCAATATTACAATTCCTCACTCTGATCTCACTTTGAAAACAGAAATGAAAAGGGTGAGATAGAAAATTAGACGGGAATGATCTAAGGAAAAATAACCCATTGAGAACTTTGAGAAATATTTGGCTTTGTTTGGTTCATAAGCACTCAGGGACAGAACAACAAACAGTGGGACAGGAGTGTATTACCTTACCATAGTGCATTGTTAACAGAGTGCTCCGGGTTCAACTTTCTAGACACTCCTACCTCTGGTCAGGTCACCATCACCTGATAATGATTCACTTGCTCTCCCCTCCCCTCCTCATGATGCCTTATAAAACCGACTCACAACCTCTCTCCATGCAAACCGGGAGACTAAAAGGTCTAAAATAATATGGCCGTCCATTAATGGACTTAATGCTATGGCTTCTCTCCCAAACCTTATTATTCGTACTTATCATGTGCGATCAACTGGATAGACAACAGCTCACAGTGCCATGGTTGGATAGTCCCATTCATTTTGTGTTGTACAGCAAACAGCTTTGCTTGTCATGACTCTCTGGTATTCTGTATTCAGTGATCATGGGGATTAATGAGATGGCGTAGCTTGCCACTAACCATTTCACAAACTGCAAATAAGTATTAGCTGTGGTAGGAGGTATGGAGCTTAGCAGTGTGTGTTTCTGGAAGTGAAAATCCCATTCATTTTCTCCATAAGGACTTTTAATTATTAACCATAATGTAAAAAACATCCAATAGAGACTTACCACAAACTACGAGATTGTGAAACTATGCTTTATGCCCCTGTAGAAGCAACAAGTTGGTATGAAATCAACATTGTTTAATGAGCAATTGAATGGGGAGAATCCCTTACGGAACTGGAGCCATCCGAAGAGTGGGCGGTCACTGTTGAGCTCTATAGTAGTATGGTAGTTTCTAAAAAGCTGCAATAATAGATTTTTGCCCACCAGCAGGCACAAAATCATCAAGACAAGCTGTCAGTTACAGCCACCCCAAATCACCACCTTATACTTTATGCCTAACCTAAGCTGGCATGGCAAGGAACCTATTAGACTTCTGAAGCAGTGTAGTTTCAGAAGTAAAAATCCCATTCATTTTCTTCATAAGGATTTTGATAATTTGCCATAATGTCTCTAAACCATCCAACTTAGACTGACCATGAGCTACTAGGTTGTGAAACTAAAGTTTATGCTCCTGTAGAAGCTAGATATCCGTATGAAATCAACCTTGTTTGTATTTAGGAACAAATACTACACTAATCACAATCCTAAGTGGAACAGCGACATCTTTGATTGCTGGAGCTTGCTGTGACCATTGAAATCTTCTACGAGCTTCTACCAAATTGAAGTCTGTGATAGAGTCTTGTACCTTTGCCTTTTATGCTGTTTTCAAAATGTAATTTTGCTCCAAATCCAATGGTTTGTTGTCATGATTCCCTCTGGACCTGGTTGGCTTTGTTCACAGACTTAAAAGTCTTTAGAGTTTATTGAAACGTCAATGGAGAGATTGAACGGGGAACAACACTTCGGGAACAAGAGCTGTAAAAAAACTGTTGAGCTCTATACTAAAACACATTGTAGCATTTAACTATCATTTTTATTGTGGCAAAAATATCTTTCACCCAAAATTGCAGATTTGAACCAAAAATTAGATTTTATTTTACTAGCTTTTGAACTTTGCTGTGTGTGTAAGTGTGGAAAGTGTGTTAAGCGTTAGCAAACAATGTTGTTTACCTCCACTGAGAGGCAGCAAACTTGGATTATGTGGATGGGGGGGGGGGCAGTTTCAGTGCCTTCCTCCAAACTGCCTGCAGGACTCCACTGATGGGGTGGGTGAATGCACTGATGCATCATGAATGCAGCATCAGCGCTGGACTATAAGAGGCTTAGAGAGACAGGCTTATGACAGAGCATGGACACTACTCTCTAACTCTCCATTTGTATGTTACCCTGTGTCTTCCACTTGTCTCTGTCTAGGAATGGAGGTAGGAGACTAAGTAGAGTATATTTATAATATAATATATTTGAAAACTTTTGTTTTGTGAAGTTTTATGGGCAACTATATTAATAGGGATTGCCAATTTAATATATTATTTCTAAAGCCTGAATGCTGCTGTGAATGCGTTTTCTGTAATTATTGGTCAATCTTTTGTTTTAAAAGCAGAGAGCATTTTATTTTTGTAGAGAGAAAAGTTGTTTGCAGTGAACTACAAGAAAGAGCTAGTTTGGAAGCAGTGCTTTTAAACAATATGGATGTGCAAATCTCGCCTAGTGCAATTTGAAAGCAATCTTTATGCCCATAAAACATCATTTTGTAGGGTTGTCAGTGAACTCAAATCACATATTGTTATATCATGTTACGTATATTACAATGCTTATTGACATTTCTTTGTGTAATGTCTGTGTGTTTTTAAAGATTTCAGAGTTTAACTGATTTGATTTTGGTCTGCAAATGAAATATAGTTCCGTACAGCATACATAACCAGTTACCTCACATGTGCTGAGGTACCTTTACTGTGAGGTGTGTATATCAGCTAACATGTTTACTTGTGATTGATTTCATGAGGAAATGGGTCAGTAATGGAAGTACAGTATTCCTTTTTTCTACTTCATCTTTAAGTTGTTGACATTGTTAAAGGTGCACAGTAGTGTACTTAGATGAAATGTCAGGGGTTAAGGGTAATTTAGGTATTTTTCAACCTGGAACATATTTTCCAATGCATTGGTCGCTAGGTGACTAATATAATTTTAGCAATAACTAAAACCTTTGAAATTGGTCCATGATTGAGGGAGAATGCTGGAATTGGCTGCCGCGAACAGGGCTGCAACGCAATCATATAGGGCAAATGTCCACCCGCAAATGTCCACCGCCAAATTAAAGTGCTCGTTCTGTCACTGACAAGCTTAGGTCGGAGTCAAACCTGCGCCCGCTGCGTTGAGGAGTAAACCTCTATATATGTGCGCCTTGCTCTACCAACTGAGCTAACCCAGCCACAAGTAAGGCCAGTTTAAAAGACTACTTAGAAAACACTTTAAAAATGATATAATCCAACTATGATGGGCTGTTATTGTCGCTATGTGATGTCATTCTATTTGACACAAAGTTACGAAACATATACATAATGATATTCTTTTATATGTCTTATTTTAAATGTATGCAAAATTGTGTGTATGGTATATTTATGTAGATGTTGTGATTGTTTTATGTGGACCCCAGGAAAAGAAGCTGCTACAGTGTTAGTTAATGGGGATCCGAAATAAAGATGAAAATGAAGAATGCCCGTTATTACTGCAGCAGTCTCGCTTATGTAATACCGGACCGATTGCAAAGATTGTTGCTCTCATTAGTTACTTAGACACAAAAATGGCAAAAGGTTGTAAACAAAAATGAAGTTGCCCTTTAAGGTCAGCTTATGTGAGGCAAACCTTTACACAGACTGTTGTGTTACCAGAGGTAAATGATCCATCAATTGTGTTAGCTTCTACTTCCTGTAAACGGATGTCAGCAAAATTATGACTCAGTGTTTTGAGATTCACAAATGGCTGTATCGGCATGAGAGCATAGCTACCCTGTCAGGTAATAAAGTGGTCTTAATGTATTATTATGAGTGTGTCTTGGAGTAATAATGGGGATATTACAGTATGTCTCATGCCACCCTAATTACTTAAATTAAATGTAACAACTGAATCTGCACATTGGTTTGAAAGCTGTGATCTGTACTTGTGCTTGCTGGAGCAGAGAGTGCATCTTACGGTTCATTACCTGTGTTTGGTTAAGGTTTAATATTTTGTTTGTGTGTAACTAATGATCAGAATTTCTCTGAAATATTTTGTCAGTCTGTAATTTTGAATTCACTAACTCAACCTAAAGGTTTTGTGGAAACGGCTTGCACTCAATTTAGTACAGTATGGTAACAATACATTTGAGTACACTAGACACAAAATAAATGTGTCACATTCACATGAGTCTTATCTAAAAGGGAATTTATGTCAGTTTAAGATAACGTTTTTAGTCATGCAACAAAATAATCTCTTATATTAACATAGAATGATCAGGTTACTTAATGTGTATGTATGTTTATTAAACACAAAAAGTGATGTCAAATTGTTAATTTTATGTACAAACAACAGTTAAGTCTTGAAATTTAAAGTCAAATCAACAATTAGTTTAATTATTCAACTATTTCTATTCCTATTTGCTCACTCTACTCAAAATTTACTTTTTTTAAACAAACATAATTATGTGAAATTATTTTGTGTACAAAAAGTAATGTGTATTAAAGCCTTACAGTTGTCATAACATTACATTTTTAATTTTCCAACCAATATTTTGTGTGCACACAACGCATATATTTTAAAATATGGTGACACATTTGTAATTGTACATTTGAACTATATATTTTAGGTTGTTTAAACCTATTTTCTGGAAACGGCTTGCACTCAAAACCTTAACACACTAGACATAAAATAAATGTCAAGTGTCTTATCTGAAAGGAAATTTTCTGTTTAACACATCTTTTTTAGTCATGCAATAAAAATAATTAGTGTTTTCTTAACATATAATTCTATGTTAAATTAACATAGAAGGATCAGGTTACTTAATATGCATTTTTGTTTATTAAACACAAAGTGATGTGTCATAACTTGTTAATTTGATGTACAAACTTAACATGGTGACACATTTGTAATTGTACATTTGAACTATAAATTTTAAGTTGCTTAAACCTATTTTTTTATATTACAACACTTCTCTAAATCTGTGCATTAAGCATTAAATAAGGTTTGAAAACACAATTACCCTGGTGTTGTGTCAAAATGTCTATTTTCCATGCTAAATGTACCCTAAAAATTATGTAAAATTCACACAGTTGTTATGCTTAAACTATAATGACTTAAATGTGAATATTTTCTAATGTCTTCACTCCTCTGAGGCAGTAAACTGAATATCTCTGAGTTGTGGACAAAGGACTATTTATATTGGGCTATTATTGGGCTTTGGTGAACACTGATCAATATTCCTCACCATTATCGGACATTTTACAGCCCAAACAACTAATCAGTTAATTGAGAAAATAATCAACATATTAATCAACAATGAAAATAATCGTTAGTTGCAGCCCTATTAGGCAGCAGCGGATAACGCAGTGACAGATATCACATTGTCAGTTGAAAATGTATACTCTGCTGATGTTTTGATGTGAGGACTACATTGTTCTCTAGGGAAAAAATGGTCACGGGACACTTCATTTTTATTTGGTGATGTATGTTCCTAGCTGTGTTACCGAGTCATCAAACATCCAGTATTGCACCTATTACAAGCGTTAGTGCCTTTTTAAAGCCGATCGGCTCATATTTATTGAATATGTCTCTCTTTGCTTTCCATAGGATGCCATTGCTCAACGTCAGTATGAAGCGGTCTTTACAACCTGTACAACTTTGTACAGATCAATCAAAAGCACCTGAAGAGCCTTAATGAATATTGTGGACACATGGAGCACGCGATACAAACCAACAATAGATTATTTCCGAGACGAGCCTGTCAGAGATCCTGACCACAACGCATTCACCTTGAGCCTCAGCTGATTCATATTTCCCCTCTTTTCTGCATTGTGGTTGTAAACATATCACTCTATCTCCCCAGTTCAAAGACCTCCCACGTCTACCCTCCTTCTGTGCCACGGGACCCTCACAGTGCCTCTCAGTGGGGAAATGCCCATCTTGCTCAATGCCGACGCCTCCTTCAGCTCCAAGCAGGAGCTGCTGGACCTCCAGGACTGCCCTCTCAGCGGCATTCCCTCCCTGGACACCCCCAGCCCCCCAGACTCCCAAACAGGCAGCCCAGTAGGCTCAGGCCCCAGAAGCCCTCTCAGCCCTGGGGCCGATGGCCCTGTTCGGCCCCACATTTTCACCGGGGCTTCCACACTCCCCGGGCAGCTATACGGAGTGGAAACGAGACCGCATTCAGAGACCCCAATGGGATTAAAGCTTATCCCCACTGACTCGGATCAGCTATGTGGCTGGGGGGCTCTGGCACCCAAAGCTGTTCAAGTGTTCAACACCCCTCGTTGGGTGCTATTCTTCCTTTGCGTGGCCTCGTTCCTTCAGGGGATGATAATCAACGGCTTCATTAACACAGTGGTCACCTCCATCGAGAGGCGTTTTGACCTGCGCAGCTACCAGGCCGGCCTCATTGCCAGCTCCTATGACATCGCCGCCTGCGTGTGCTTGGCGTTCGTCAGCTACTTCGGCGGGACGGGACACAAGCCTCGCTGGCTGGGATGGGGGGTGGTGATCATGGCACTTGGTTCTCTGGTGTTTGCGTTGCCTCACTTCACCACACCCCCTTACCAGGTCAGCCTGACCGAGCCGACAGTGATGTGCTCCAACAACCGTACCAGCCCGTGCCAGGACAAGGAGGGGGGAGGACTGTCCAGCTATCGTTTTGTTTTCATGCTGGGCCAGTTCCTCCACGGTGTGGGCGCTACGCCTCTCTACACGTTAGGAGTCACATACCTGGATGAGAACGTCAAGTCCAACTATGCGCCTGTTTACATAGGTGAGTGGTTCATTTAGTTCAGCATGTTGAGTTTTGCTTTGTTTGAAGTAGCAGTAGCTCACTAACAACAGTAAAGATTTAGATTGTTACTAAAATAGCTCTTATGTCTACCTAGTTTTTTCATTGCATGTTGTGTGTGTTTTTATTCATTTGCTAATGCAACACATTGACCATAACCCGGACCAATTCACTTAACCCTCATGTTGTCCTCAGGTCAAATTGACCCGTTTTCCTATATCAATGTTCTTTTTAATTCCCCAAAATAACATGATTGATTCCACCCAATGCTCTTTGGCAAGTACAAATCTCTACTTTGATTGATTTTGGGGTGTCTTGTTCAATTTTATAGCATTCGGAAAAAAAAAGTGGTTTTGAAATAGTATTGAGTAAAAGTTGACATAATCAAAGGATGAGGCACTAACTATTGGTTTGGGTCATACAGTAAGAATTTTTGTAGTTCTTCAGAGGAGAGCTGTGTGGCCAGCCTCAGCTCATATTTGCAGCTGGGCTGTGACGTACACTGCATTATCCTGTTTCTGAATGCTAATTGTTTTCAATACTCTTTGATTGGATAGAACAATTAGATTACATGCAAATGCAAGTAGCGGGCCTTAAAATAATATTCCGGCCTGCATCTTTTTTGTAATAATTGCACGGCTTTACACTAATTGTCTGCTGCAGATGCAGGCTCAAATGTGTCTGTTGTTTGCATGAATGTGAATGTGGATCTTTGTTTGAGTATGAGCATACAAATGTCAACACATCTGTTGCAATGTGTGAGTTGATGAGACGCTGACCTGTAATCTAACTTTTACTAAACTGGTTGCCTCACATTCTTTCCCTCGTTTATATAAGTTAAATCAAAGTGTTTACATTCTGAATTAGTTGACTACACTCTAACTGCTGTGAACTTCCCCTCTAGAGTCAAATAAAGTACTTGTGTGTCTCCAGAATTGCACTGTAATGACTCCAATTAGCGTTAGCCATCCAGAAGCCAATCACAATACTGTTAAGAACTGGATGCTGATGAAAGAGCTTATTGCGTAGAAATAACTAAATGTGGCCTCTGTGCACACAAACAGGCAAAATGTCAGTAAGGCTGCTAAATCTCTGTTTATTCAACTCATCATCTATGATAATTCCTTATTGTGTTGTCATCAACAGAGATGCCCTGCAAGTGTCAGCCCTGTGATTTTGACCATCTCAGGCTCTTCCATTTTTTTAACCATTCAGCATCCAATCTGGACATCATAAGTACAAAATTCAAATAGCGGCATAAAACCAAAAAAGCACACAAACACACATGTACACACTCTCACATCAACCTATTTTCTCATGAAACATTCACTTTGTGGACACTAGGACCAGTAAAGAACAATGGGGCCCTTTTAACCTGTAGGAAACAGGAAGTAGACACTGTACTGACACACCCATGGCCTGGCTCTGGGTCTGTGTGTTCTCTCTCTCTCTCTCTCTCTCTCTCTCTCTCTCTCTCTCTCTCTCTCTCTCCACAGGGATCTTTTACACAGCAGCCATTGTGGGTCCGGCCGCAGGCTACCTGCTGGGAGGATACTTCCTCAACATTTACACTGAGATCCACCTGACGTGAGTCTGCTTTTGATGGCAGAATGTATTTGAATAGACTACAACACCCAAGGATAAACAAACTAGAGCATATTAGAATAGAACAGACTAGGCAAGGCAGCTTTATTTGTGTTGCACATTTCAGCAACAGGGCAATTCAAAGTGCTTTACACAAAAACCGTTAAGAAACAGTTAAAAAATAAAAACAGAAGACAAGAATAAAAGTCACAGTGCAGTATAAGAAATTAAACATTAAAGAAAGGCAACATCAAAAAGAAAGGTCTTCAGCCTTGATTTAAAAGAACTGAGAGTAGCAGCGGATCTGCAGGTTTCTGGGAGTTTGTTCCAGATATGAGGAGCATAGAAACTGAACACTGCTTCACCCTGTTTAATTCTGACTCTGGGGACAGAAAGCAGACCTGTCCCAGGTGCCCTGAGAGGTCTGGGGGGGGGTCATAGTGTAGTAGAAGATCAGAAATGTATTTTGGTCCTAAACCGTTTAGTGGGCCATTGGTGATGTGTCTAGATTGTTCTTTTTTTAAGAGTGGCTTGACTGCAGTTTTCAATTCGAAAACATTTTTGAAAAACCTTGTTGGTAGAATATCAAGGCAACAGGAAGAGGTTTTCAGATGTTGTATAACGTCCTTCAGGTTTTTATGGTTGATCGTATGAAATTCTGTCATATTGGAATTAGTTTTGCCTGAACACTGTGTCAACACATATCCTGGACTTGATATGGAGGCAGCTACTATTTGTCTAATCTTCTGAATTTTGTCTGTGAAGAAGGCGTCAAAGTCATTGCAGGCCTTGGTAGATAACAGTTCACATGCTGCTGGTACTGGAGGGTTTGTTAACCTATCGACAGTAGCAAAGAAAGCATGTGAACTATTATTGTTTTCAGAGATAATATCAGAGAAGAAGGACCGCCTTGCATTCCTCAGTTCCAAATTATAAATGCGAAGTCTCTCTTTATAGGTGTTATAATGGACCAGGAGATTTGTTTTTCGCCACCTTCGTTCAGCTTTTCAACACTCTCTTTTTCCTGTTCTCACCAGTAGGACATGTCTTTATGGGGATCTTTTCATACCATAGACAACTTTGACCTTAGTGGGAGCAATGGCATCAATAACATTTGTAATTTTACAGTTGAAATTATCTACAAGCTCAGTGACTGAGAGCCCAGAGAGGGCGGGTGTGGAGGAGAAAAGCGGAATTAAAGTTTCACACAGTGTTAGTGTGTTTTCATATTTAGTATCACAAATCTGAGGGCGCTGTGCCCTGCCTGTTAGTCGTCCTCCCATTTCCCAGGAAAATGATTTACTCTTAGGCTTTGCACCAGAAGACTTCCAGGGAGGACTACCACTTGTTGATTTATTACCCGTTCCACAGCCCTCCTGTTTCTTTATAGTCTTGTTGGTGCTAATTAGCCATGTGTTAGCATGTCCATTGTTTTGGATCCATGGTAAAGTGGTGTCATTTCCACATGATCCGTTCACTTCCACGTTCACTTCTAATCGGTGAACCTTGGTTTACAGACGTGCAATCTTCTGAAGCAGTTTGTAGTAATCATCCAAGGAGAAGGGAGCCATCTTGGTGCTAATTAGCTTGAGCTACAGTCACTGTAGGACTGGCTTGAGCCATTGGTAGGCCACGCTCACGCAGAAAATGTTAAAATATGGCTATAGCCTACTACAGTATGTCTACAAAAATGCATAGTCCGGTGATTTAAAAGTATCCAAGAGCTGCTGCTCACAGTTTCTCTCAGAGGAAAAGCAAGATTATCAGCAAAAATATGCAAGCAGAGGCAGGAGCAAGCAGCAAAGCATCTGCACTGTAAGAAGCTCTGCTAGAATAGAACAGAGTAGAGTATACTAAAATAGAACTGAATAAAATATAACAAACTAGAGCACAATGACATAGAACAGACCAGGTTACAGACTATTAAATATGTAGGGTAGAAAAGTGTAGAATACAATTTGAATTTCACAATCACTTGACATTATTAACACTATTGGACTAGTGTTTAGTAAATGTCAAGTGATTATTACTGTGTGTGTGTGTGTGTGTGTGTGTGTGTGTGTGTGTGTGTGTGTGTGTGTGTCTGGTCACAGGACAGAGATGACGCCAGAGAACCCTCTGTGGGTTGGGGCTTGGTGGATCGGCTTCCTAGCAGGAGGAGCAGCAGCTCTGCTGATAGCATTCCCCATCCTGGGTTACCCACGACAGCTACCAGGTAACACACACACACACACACACACACACACACACACACACACACACACACACTCCATTACATGTCATTTTAGCCGACGCTTTTATCCATATCAACCTACAATTGCTCTATATGTCATATGTCTCACTCACTCATACACTTTTTTTCTTTTAATCTTTAACACTCCAGAAATATACTTCAGCATATTATATGTAGCTTAATTATCTCCAATGTAGGATACAGTATTAAAAAAATGGTTTTATCATGTAACATAATTTACAATGATTTAATTGTTCTTGGATACACAGAGTTTGTTGCTGGTGAGTGTGACATGCAGGTCTGATCGATATATCAAACTAACAAGCTGGCCCCGCTAGTCGACCACAACCTGAAGTTTAGAGGAAGCCACATGCAGTCTCTGCCATCACGTTAGCCTGGATTGATTATTTTATGAATACAATGGTGTCATGCTAGTCAACCAGTGTTTTTTCATATCGCAATATAAATCGCAAGGAAGAAAACATTGCAGTGTCAGATTTTTTCCGGGCCTAATTTACAGGGACATGAATATTATAGATGCAGTTAAATACATATACAAAATCATGGGCCATTGGCACACAGCAGGTCTCCATAGTATTAAGCATATCCCTCGGTTCTCATGGGTGTAAGTAACAAGGTCTTCATCATATATCGTGGCTTCCTATGATAGCAGACAGAACACAGTACTGTGCTAGCCGTTTAACCCTCTTTTTGGGCATCCCAAGCTGATGAAGCCCTCTTATGACCAGCCTGTGTGTGTATCCTAAACTGCCAAATATGAAAACAATATATTACACACACACACACTGTCTCGCAACAGGGAGGCAGTAAAGAAGCTTAAGAGCCATTTCATGAGACTTTTATTTTAATAAGAGGTGGGAATTCCACATGTCACTCACTTTCTCTTCCTCTGTCACTGCCTCTTCCTGCAGGCTCTCAGGAGTACGTGGCCATGCGGGTGTCTGAGGCTCACCAGCTTAAGGATGGAAGCCAAGCCACAGCCTCGGACCCTCAGTTTGGCAAATCGGTCAAAGACATGCCAAGGTAGTGCACTTTCTTTCATAAGAAGAGGACAACAGTAGAGTAGGTTGTAGCACGCAGATTACAAAGACAGAGTGATGTGATACACTGCATGTTATGTAACATGAGGGTATATCTTATCTTATATCTCCAGGCTGAGATTGGAGCAGCCTGGTTTAATTAAAAAGGTTGCTAGATTTGATTCAGTTGGTTGCACACACTGTTGCACCGTACTCTCTCCTCTCTTTCTCTCTCCAGGTCTGTGCTGCTCCTCTTGAAGAATCCCCCTTTCCTGTTTCTGTGCTTGGCCGGGGCTACGGAGGCCACCCTCATCGCTGGCGTGTCCACCTTTGGTCCAAAGTTCTTGGAGTCACAGTTCAGTCTCAGTGCATCAGAGGCCGCGACATGGTTTGGTGAGGGACTAACCATACAACACGGCGCAAATATACATATATTATATATTCTGATGAGCACATTTCATGGAAATCTGGTCATTTCAAACCTTCCTGCCATTGTTTTTTTTTAGTCTTTTAAGGGCCTTAGAGTAGAATGGCAGCATGACTTTTTATTTATGAGGCTCTTCACCCCCTCCCAGGATACATGGTGGTTCCAGCAGGTGGTGGCGGCACCTTCCTGGGCGGCTACATTGTGAAGAGACTGAACCTGCGCTGTCGTGGCATCATCCGTTTCTGCATGGTGTGTGCGATGGTCAGTCTGCTCGCCATCTTCATCTTTCTCATCCACTGCCCCAACGTGCCCATGGCTGGTGTCACGGCATCATACCAGTACGATGGGGTGGTGAACCACCAGCTGGACCAGTACAAAGACCTGTATGACAAGCCCGGCAAGCTGCGCCTTAGAAACAGGTGGGCAGTATTTTTGTTAGCGCCTTATTTGGTTTTGTCAGATGACTTTTGTTTTGGGAAATATTCAATCACATTTGGGGGAAGATGTTCCTTTCTAATGTTGTCAACTTCAATGTTTTTTTTAAAAACTTTTAATGAATGTCAGTGTACAGACCTGTATATTTCAGTGATTTGTCCCAGCTGTTTTGTTGCCACTGCTTGCCTAATTTCCAGGTTTATAGATGAATTTAGTCCATACATCTTGTATTTCTTTCTTTTAATACCTGCAAAAACATTAGCAAGCATTGCCATGGATGATACATCTTTTTATATCTTTCCCTGCAAGAACCGACATTAGCAAGCATTCCTGTGGATGATACATTTTTACCAATGAGGAGCATATAAATTGAGGTCATTTAATAAGACTTTGCAGGAATAGAGCAATTCGTCAGAAAATCTTTCATCATTTACAAAAATTAAATAATCTTGTTTTAGTTGTATTACTCCTGGTGTAAGTCCTCTATACTCAACACCAGTTACGCAGTTCAGTCATGTCTTTTTATCATTTAGAACTTTACCTTATATTGTGACTGGTAGATTAGTAGTCTTGCATTGCCAAACCTTCCTCCACAGCACTGTGGCGAGTCCACGCAGCATTCCGGGATTGGCTAAAAATGTGCTCTGGTTTATGTGCCGGACGAAGCCACGGTGCCTCTTGAAAATAGCCTCTGGAAGGAACTTGTTTTGGTGGAACGTGCGTACGTTCAAAGGTTGTTTTTGTCGTGCAACAGAAAACTCAGATTGGACAGATAGTCTAGCTAGCTGTCTGGATTTACCCTGCAGAGATCTGAGGACCAGGTAACCATAGTCCTCAGATTGGACAGATAGTCTAGATAGCTGTCTGGATTTACCCTGCAGAGATCTGAGGAGCAGGTAACCACAGTCCTCAGAAATCCACCAGAGAATAATGGCAACACAAAGAAAGAGGAAGGTGACAAACATCTTCGGCCTTCGGCGGCACCGGAGCAATCCCCTAAATTAATCGTTGCCGATATAGCCTTCAGTAGTAGCTTAGGACTTATAGTTTGAGTCTGAGAAGTCTTGAGCAAGCAAATTCATGCCGACTGACATCCTCTCTCCTCATGGTATTCTCTCTCTGTTTGTGTCCGTCTCTCTCTCTCTCCATCTGTCCGTCTGCCTGTCCTTTACCTCGTGTCTGCAGCTCTTCTTTAGAGGAGAGCCTGACCGTGGGCTGTAACGCAGGCTGCAGTTGTGTCAGAGAGCTGTACAACCCGGTGTGTGGGGCAGACGGGGTGATGTATTACTCCCCCTGCCATGCCGGCTGCAGCTCCATAAACCATACCGAACACTCCACAGGCAAACAGGTACACAGCAGGACACACACCGCCCCAGGTCTTGTGACTCTGACTAAAGGGAAAACAGACCTAAAGAGCACTGAGGGCAGAAAGCACAAAGATAGGGATGTAATGTTGGATAATGAATTGGTTAGAAATCAATGTAAATATTGTGTAAGGATTACACCCAGTGATAAAAAAAAAATGAATCGCAGTGCCATTTTTTTAACGGCTTAGGGCGTGATCTACTTTAGATTTCAATTGTTAGACTTTAGATGTCACTACGTCTTCTTAGTTCATGAAGAAATTATTTTTCTATTAAGTTAGTTATTTAGTTGTGGAAAAAAATGTATGAATTAATTTAGATTTAATTTGTGTTATTTACAATAAAATACCATGTCAGTTCAGTTGATATAGATTAGGGATCTTGTGCCCAGTACATCCACAGGGGATTGAACCAACAACCTCCTGGTCACAAGCTCTCTCCTCTAACCCTTAAGCCACAACTGCCTCAAATCACAACTTTTATCTTTTTTTTTTATACAACTTTTTGTGTGAACTTAAATCAACGTGATTGAGTAGAGGACACACTTTTCAGTTCTGATTATATTTCTAATATGATGTTTGCGGGTGATTTATGTTCCTGTTACCACTGGCACAATGGAAGCACTCCCAAAAACATTTTGTGAGAGTGATACATTCTGGGCTGTAGTACTTGAGTCGAGTCCGGACTCAAGATGTTTTTCTATTGTCTTGGACTCGTCTTGGACTCGTTGGTATTTGGACTCGGACTTGTCTCGGACTCGGCCATTGGACTTGCCAAATATTCTCGTCGGTCTCGACCGAGTCCAGCATTACATAATTTTTTAGTAGCTTCCTTGTTCAAAAACCAAACAAGGTATTTTTTTAAATTTATATCTATCAGAGTAAAAACACATGGGGAAAATGGGAATAGTGCACTACAGCTTTAAAGTGACTTAAGTGAAATTGTTATACTTAAAGTAATTAATATTTGACCCTTTCTTTCCTTTGACTTAGTCTTGATTAGGACTCAAACTTCTTTAAACTCGGTAATAACTAGGACTTGAACCTTTTTGGACTCCGTCTTGACTCGGTCTGGACTATTCCTGGTATTGGACTTGTCTTGGACTCGACAAAAGTGGACTTCACTACAGCCCTGTCTTATTCTTAAATTTATGTAGAGAACTGATATCAACATTGACCTTTTGATTGATGGGAACATTACACGTACTGTATGTTGATGTCAATGTATAAACTGGTGACCTCATTATCGTTCAGTATGTTTAGAGGTGACAATATGTGTTTTCAGGTGTACTCTGGCTGTAGCTGTGTGGTGGGTAATGTGTCCTGGGGCGAGGAGGGCTTTGCTCTGACAGGGAAGTGTGGCAGCTCCTGCCACCACATGCCAGCCTTCCTCTCCTTCCTCTTCATCATTATTTCCTTCACCTTCCTCTGTAGCATCCCCGCACTCACTGCCACGCTCAGGTGGGTGGACACTGATCTTTACAACCACCATTTTGTGACATCTATGAAAATTATTTTATCAGGGCCGTCTTTAAACTGAAGGAATTATCATCACGTCCAATGAATCGCGTGATTGAGGTCCTTAGGATGATGAAAAAAATTTGCAGACGCACTAGGTCTGGTGCAAAATTTGAAATTTTAAGGGTTTTGTAATTAGGTGGGCCAAAATGGCTTGCTAGCACCCCCTTATAAAACTTCAAAAATTGAGCCCCTGCAGTATTTAGTACTGAGCACCTTTTTTATTGGTGATGGTTTTCTCCGCCCCCTATACTTTAGCCACACCCCCTTTCATAACTAATGATCAGTTTGATGTGGAGTCTTGTGTAAGGTATCCTTGAACTCAGCAGAGTTCCTTGTTCATTGGTGATGGTTTGCCCCGCCCCATATGCTCTTTACAACATTTGCAATACATATACATTTTCAACAATGCACACTCCACACTGGAAGTAAAGTCTTACCAGTGTGCGCGGTGACGGTAGAAATTGTATGGGGGCCAATCATCAGTCCAAGCTGCAGACAAAACAAAAGGCAGCAAAAGAAGCTGAAAAAAAATATCAACCTATGTCGTAATGAAGTGTGAGATCCACAATGCCTGCATGTGACAAACCGTGTGTTGTGTAGGTGTGTGCCAGACAGCCAGAGATCCTTTGGCCTTGGCATCCAGTGGATTGTGGTGCGCACACTTGGTAAGTCCACTGTATTCTTTCACTAAGTTTACTTTTACCTTTAACCTCTGAATTACAACCATTTTTGCTTAACTCTCCCCAGATGGATGCAATGATCTTGTCCAATCTGTGTCGCTGTTTCCCCATAGGTGGGATTCCAGGACCCATAGCATTTGGCTCTGTGATTGACATCTCCTGCTTACTGTGGCAGGATAAGTGTGGTGAGCAGGGCTCCTGCTACCTCTATCAGAACTCCGCCATGAGCCAGTACACACTAGTAGCTGGCATCATCTATAAGGTAACACTACACTAATTTTTGTACGTGACAAAGTATGCTTGCGAGAAAAGATATCTCTGCTTCACTTCAAAACTGAAAAACATAGTTTCGTCATACTGCCTTAGGGACTGTAAGACATTTTTATGTCGGTAATATGCATGTTTAAAAGGAGTAGTCTGACATTTTGGCCAAAGTCTAGATGAGTACATACATAACATTCTCGTGTCTGAATATTATCTTTTGAATTTAAGCCAGGGAGTCATTAGCTTAGCTTAGCATAAAGCCTGGAAGCAGCGGGGTAACAACTAGGCTCTGACCCAGTGCACAACTCTGCCTACCAACACCTCCAAATGTTACTAATTAACATGTAATACTTTGTTTGTTCAATCCATACACAAAAAGAAATGTAGAAAAGACAGATTTCAGATTAATGGAGAGTTACGTTCTGTAACTACATTTTAGCGACATTCACGGAAGTGACTGTGTCCGGCTGCTGGTCGTCAAGAGACAGTTACAGTGCCTAACTCCTCGTAGGACCAAAAGCTGTGTTTTTTTTACATTTCTCTTTGTGTCCAAATTGTTAACTTTCCATTAGGGCTGCACGATTTGTTAAAGGCAAAATATGTGTCAAACCATTGTGAATAAAGTATTGTGGTGCTGCAGAGACATCCCAGTCTACAAATCAAATCCTACAGACTCAAGAAAAAATATTTGGTACAGATCCTTGCAAAAATCACACTATAATCATTTAAAAATGTTTAATATGTATCAAAGTAAAAGAGAATAATTATGCAAAAATGATCATTCCCTCCAATATCATGAATCATATCCCATTATCAGTCACAACTATCTTATGTTATTTATTTTTTATATGTAGATATTCTTCTCATATCATGCAGCCCTACTTTCCATTTAAAATGTACCTGGAGGTGCTGGTAGGTGTATTTTATAACTTAGAGAGAGACAGGCTCACTTTTTTCTCCTTCAGACGTTATGTTATGCTATGCTAAGCTAATCACCTTTGGGCTCTAGCTTCTATCTTCAAATATCAATGTCAGCACAGTGTGGGCAGTGTGTGCAGACAAACGGCGCCTGTAGCCACCCTGCCAGCAGCGCTTGCAGCTCTTTGCCCCGTTTAGATTTTGGCAGGGGAAGGAGCAGGGAGCTCCAGGCACTGGCAACTTGGAGGGAAGTCATACTCTGTTTGTCTGCACCCACACACTGCAATGACACAAAGCCAGTTGAAACAAATCCCTTTAGCTTCAACAGACATGAGTGATATGGATCTTCTTCTTGAACTCTCGGCAAGAAAACCAAAATTGTTAAACTAGTTCAACTAACTAAACTTATGCAAGCAGACACAGCTGATGTAGGCCTGTTTGCGAATTATTGTCAGCTTCCCTTTAGTAAAACTGAAAAGCAGATCGGAACAGGAGACATGCAGATGAGGGAGTGGGGAAGAGTCCAGGTGGGTTCCGACACAAAGAGCAGTGAGTCTTGATCCGAACAATAGTGATCCAGAGGGTTTGGGTAGGCAACGGGTTCTCCAGGTCCGACATCAGAGAATCCTTAACTATGAGAGAGAGATCAACAGGCTGGTATTTAACACTATACTAGTAGCTGTTTGAAAGTACGCAGTACTTCATACTGATCCGGCAGCGACTGGATGTCTGGGTGTTCCTTAAAGGTGCACTATGAGTCCCTGCATGGTTTTAGCGCAATTTCATTTTTGTCTCAAATTGTAGGCATCTTTCCTTGATCCACTAGCTGCCTGCCCCCTGAACACACTGTGAAAAAGCCCGGTCTCTGGAGACAACAGAGGGGTCGTAAACGTCAAACACTAGGGGCACAGGCTGTGCACCAACATACAACAAACCCGTTCCACCCAATCACCAACAAGATGGTTTGGAGGTGGGGGTTAGTCACAGTTAGTCAGTTAGGCATGACAGTTACGGAATGTTACAGTTGTTTGGTATTTACTTGGAACGTCAGACATCACGTTATGCAGTAACTCATAGTGCACCTTTAAGATTTGTTTTCGACGAGCGGATGAGGTTCAGGTGTGGTGTTAGGATTAGCGGCAGGTGTGTGGACGACCCAGGACTGCTAGGGTAGAGATAGAGGGAGACACACAGAATAGATGGACCCCAAGCATGCTATGGATGAAGACAAACAAACAAACACAATCACTCACATACAAGTGTCACGGCCGGGGATTTGTGACAATTATTTTCTGTATACTATTTATTTTGATGTTTGACTTTCTTTCTTCATTACTATCATCCGTCCTCCTCTTTTTCTTTTTCTTTTAGGCTTTAGGGACAATCTTTTTCCTTTTAGCCAGCATCCTGTACCAGCCTCCCCCCGGAGTCGCCTCAGAGCAGCTGTGAGAGCACCGACCACGGACTAGGAGACATGGGGGACCTGCCTGTCAAAGACCTGCCTGAAGACGGTGTCATCGTCAACCTGCACGCCAGGTTATGACATCAGAGACCCCCTGACCGCTGAACGCCTCTGACTGTCCGTCCGTGTGTGTGTGTGTGTGTGTGTGTTTGTGTAGGTTCTCCTTAGCACAGCGTGTGAATGTGTTTTCAGGTGGTGAAAGGGGGGGGGGGGGGCTACCTTTACACCGACTGCCTTCTCTCAGCCATAATAGCACATAAACATACGTGCAAGCAAACACATGGACAGAATTACAGTAATGCAGACACACAAAATTAAACAGCCCCCGGATGCCTTCATGCACATCTTTCACTCACACGCACACACACACACACTCACTTTCTAGAGTACACAATTACATCTAACATGCTGCTCCATTGGATGATAATTCTGCTGTGACTACTCGTGTGCGTATCTGAGTGTATGATTGATAGGGCGGTGCCACACAAGTTTTTCACAAGCATTTCTACAGATATCCCATTACTATGTTGAATCAGTACGTTTTCAAAATGTAAGTCTGATGACGTTTCCGTTTCATATGTTATGTCATTTTCCTTTGAAAGACAATGAAACAGCTGAGGCCTATATGGTATATGCCAATGTGTATGAAGCATTTATGATGTGGACAAAAAAGGTATTTATATCCATCCTCTTGTCCTGTTTTTCCCCCCTATTACTATTACTGGAACATACAGTTACATTGCTTTATTTTCCACCCAGAGTAAAAAGCCATGGTATACAGGCCAGTAATAATGAAGCCAAAACATTTCATATCATATGTCATATATTTTACGCCAAGAGTATCTTAAAGGCACTTATATTAATATAATGTGAATATAGACTATTGGTCACAGTACAGCAGCACAAATATATTTTCAATTAGAAAAGCACATGTGTATTTTTGATTGCCACCTGGACACATGTACCAGAGATTTATGACTAGTAATTGGCTTGCATTTAAACGTGGAAATACAGAGAAGAAAACCGCATTGTGTTTGTGATCTACATGAAATGTATCTACAGTGGGTACGGAAAGTATTCAGACCCCTTTAAATTTTTCACTCTTTGTTTCATTGCAGCCTTTTTCCAAAAATCAAAAAAGTTCATTTTATTTCTCAGTAATGTACACTCAGCAACCCATCTTGACAGAAAAAAACAGAAATTTAGAAATTTTTGCATATTTATTAAAAAACAAAAACTGAAATATCACATGGTCATAAGTATTCAGACCCTTTGTTCAGTATTTAGTAGAAGCACCCTTTTGATCTAATACAGCCATGAGTCGTTTTGGGAAAGATGCAACAAGTTTCTCACATCTGGATTTGGGTATCCTCTGCCATTCCTCCTTGCAGATCCTCTCCAGTTCTGTCAGGTTGGATGGTAAACGTTGGTGGACAGTCATTTTCAGGTCTCTCCAGAGATGCTCAATTGGGTTTAAGTCAGGGCTCTGGCTGGGCCATTCAAGAACAGCCACAGAGTTGTTGTGAAGCCACTCCTTCGTTATTTTAGCGGTGTGCTTAGGGTCATTGTCTTGTTGGAAGGTAAACCTTCGGCCCAGTCTGAGGTCCAGAGCACTCTGGAAAAGGTTTTTCGTCCAGGATATCCCTGTACTTGGCCGCATTCATCTTTCCCTCGATTGCAACCAGTCGTCCTGTCCCTGCAGCTGAAAAACACCCCCACAGCATGATGCTGCCACCACCATGCTTCACTGTTGAGACTGTATTGGACAGGTGATGAGCAGTGCCTGGTTTTCTCCACACATACCGCTTAGAATTAAGGCCAAAAAGTTCTATCTTGGTCTCATCAGACCAGAGGATTTTATTTATCACAATCTTGGAGTCCTTCAGGTGTTTTTTAGCAAACTCCATGCGGGCTTTCATGTGTCTTGCACTGAGGAGAGGCTTCCTTCGGGCCACTCTGCCATAAAGCCCCGACTGGTGGATTGCTGCAGTGATGGTTGACTTACTACAACTTTCTCCCATCTCCCGACTGCATCTCTGGAGCTTAGCCACAGTGACCATTGGGTTCTTCTTTGCCTCTCTCACCAAGGCTCTTCTCCCCCGATAGCTCAGTTTGGCCGGACGGCCAGCTCTAGGAAGGGTTCTGGTCGTCCCAAACGTCTTCCATTTGAGGATTATGGAGGCCACTGTGCTCTTAGGAACCTTAAGTGCAGCAGAAATTTTTTTGTAACCTTGACCAGATCTGTGCCTTGCCACAATTCTGTCTCTGAGCTCTTCAGGCAGTTCCTTTGACCTCATGATTGTCATTTGCTCTGACATGCACTGTGAGCTGTAAGGTCTTATATAGACAGGTGTGTGGCTTTCCTAATCAAGTCCAATCAGTATAATCAAACACAGCTGGACTCCAATGAAGGTGTAGAACCATCTCAAGGATGATCAGAAGAAATAGACAGCACCTGAGTTACATATGAGGGTCACAGCAAAGGGTCTGAATACATATGACCATGTGATATTTCAGTTTTTGTTTTTTAATAAATATGCAAAAATTTCTAAATTTCTGTTTTTTTCTGTCAAGATGGGTTGCTGAGTGTACATTACTGAGAAATAAAATGAACTTTTTTGATTTTTGGAAAAAGGCTGCAATGAAACAAAGAGTGAAAAATTTAAAGGGGTCTGAATACTTTCCGTACCCACTGTATATACATATAGATATATATCTATGATTTCTGTGTTTAGTAGAAAGAGCTTTGATGCTTCTCTTCCATAGGAATCGCATAGCTGCACTTTAAAACAAAGAAAAGCACTGAGAAGCTTGGAAAGCATGTGTACACACGATAAAGGCCTGGTCACACCAGCATTTCAAATGTCAAACAAACTAATATTATTTATTTTCTAAGAAATCAGTTTTTTGTGGGTAAAGTAAGTCGGCGCACATTTTTTGCCCCAAGTTCAACTCTCGCAAGTGAATCTGTGCCATGACTAATTTAATCCTCTGACAAAAATCTTACTAAAAAAACAATATTACAAAATTTCAGACATTTATCTATTTTTTTATCATATATTAACAGTACTTTGTGAACCTAAACATGGTGGTAAACTCATTCCAAGCACCAAAAGTATTCATACAAGACCTCCTTAGTTAAGGTTTTTAAAAGAGATATGATGGATTTCAAAAAGCCAACATCAATGCTTCAGCTGTTGCGCCAAAATATCTCTTTACACATTGCTGATTTGAAACCGATTTGACATTTGAAATGCGGGTTGTGACCGTGCCTTTGAGTGGGATATTATTGGAAGCAGTTTGTACGTTGGGCATGTCATGCCAGTAGAACAAATCAGCTCTGTTATTTGGACCTAATCATCACAGTACTCTAAGTACACAAATGTGCCAAAGCAGCCTTGCCTAACAACTCTTGTGATAATGTTTTACCATTTACCTTATTTATAAAAGTAATTTATTTATAATATTTCAGTATATATATATATATATATATATATATATATATATATATATATATATATATATATATATATATATATATATACAGTATATATATGATGCCCTGGCTCTCCTCCCGTCCCTTGTCCACTCCTCTTGTCTTTATTGTTTCTGTGATGTTGACAACCTGCTGTATGTTGCCTGTGTTGTTGTCATGTACTCTGCTCATGTAAGAATTGACCCAAACTGATGATGTTGATGACTTTTGATCATGTGAATGTGTAAATGACGTCCTCCTAGTAGCATTTCATTCAATCCTGAGCTTTGACAAACCACTCTGTAAATTGATTTTTATTCTTTTTTTTTAATTTTGTTTTTGGTACTGTATGTTTTTAAAAAAAAAAAAAAAAAAAAGCAGTGGATTTAAAATCAATCAATTATCTTTTTATGGAATGATTCAACGATGTCAAGTGTTTTCTAATTACAATTGCTAAACAGTGGATTACTTTTTGTGTGTCGAATTGTTTTTTATCGCACGCACGTGTGTGTGTGTGTGTGTGTGTGTGTGTGTGTGAGTGGCAATGGCGCAGCGGATATGACACATGCCTTTGGTGTGGGAGGTCTAGGGTTTCATTCCCACTGCAATACATCAACCAATGTGTCTCTGAGCAAGACACTTAACCCCTAGTTTCATATAAAGCAATTGTAAGTTGCTTTGGATAAAAGCGTTGGCTAAAATGACGTGTGTGTGTGTGTGTGTGTGTGTGTGTGTCAAAGATCCTCCTGAAAACAAACAGGGACGCCATATGCAGGAAGCACAACAAACACACAAAATAAGGAATGAAAGAAACAAAGTGCAATGCCAAGCATTGTTCAAACCTATAAAATGGTCAGGTACGTTCATCCTTTTTCCTCCAATCACGTGTCTTTACAAACAGATACATAATAAACAAACAACATTGTCATAGAATTTTGGGAAAATACTATAGATCTGAGTTATATATGAGGGGAATTTAAAGGCTGTTAAACCTTGATGCAGTGCTTTATACCTGTATGGTCAGTCGTTTTCTGGTTCAATGCCCATCTGAATCTGCCCCACCGCCCACCCCATATACTCCTAAACTGAAGGCGACTGGATTTTCCTTTGACCACTGTTGGATCACCACTCGTTGAGTTCCACTCACTCCCTGGGTTCCTCGCCAACATGTTTTTTAATGAAGCCTGCCTGCGACACACACACACACACACACACACACACACACCTACACAGACCACTGAACACCACGAGCACTCTGACATTAACTCACATGCACTCTAATAAAAATAGCACGTGACTTAGGGTGTTTTTTTCAGAAAAGTTGAACTTTGTTTGACTTCAAAACGAAGCTCTGAGCGCCAGAAAAAAAGTCGATGGTGGCGTTTAAAAAAGCATTCACGACTTTTTGAAAACATGGTTTACTCTATAGGATTATAATGTAAAACAGACGCCGGCAGCTTAAAAATAAGCCAAGTGGAAACATAGCCTTAAGCTGTACAATTTCCATCTCTGCCTTGTCAATGCTGCTGCTGCCCTGCACCTGTATCGCTGCCTGCTTTCAGCCCCAGCATCCACCTGAAGGCTGTAAAGTGTCTTGAGATAATTCTTGTTATGATTTGATACTATAAATAAAATTGAATTGAAAAAAAAAATATGTATTTCCAAAATACCCTTTGAAACCATTGTCTCTAATATCTCAACAAAAATTAAAAACAAGAATGTTGAACCTGGCTTCACCCAAGGTTCAGATGTCTCTTTTGGGAATGTATGCAAATTAGCACACATTTAATAAGATAATGCCTCATTTGCGTATTTAAACACACAATATCAGAACAATATCAGATCACAAAAACAGAATTGAAGTAATGTAAGTATTCACTTTTGGAAGTTTCATGGCGGTTCAAATTGTAATCCTTTCAACTGTAATGTCTCCCTTTAAGTAAAAGTACAGCTAAATGTACTTGAAGTTTCAAAAGTCAACATTTTTTTGAAGATAGACATCTGACATGGCATGTTATCATACAATTCATAGTAGATTGATATTATTGATGTCCAATTCAGACCACCAGGTGGCAGTAAGTCACCATTTCAGCAGCCTCCGTCCCATCACTGTATTTGATGTGTGCCCCGACCTTCACATGTGTGAAAAAATAAAACATATAGTTATGTACTTTAATGTTACTTGTTATGTTGTCATGGTTTTGAATTTTGAAATCCTGTATTATACCGGCGTCTAACTCTGCTGTCATTTTAGACCCTGCCACTCCCATCTGCCCGTCCTCCCATCACTTGATACACTTCACCTGCTCATCCTCCCCACTCAGCGTTCACTGGGGTGCGTGCATAGACTGTTAATATGAATAATATATCAATGTCAATAGTATATATATCAATAATATACAGTCTATGGGTGCGTGTTCTTCTTCTTCTTCTGTTATATTGGCGTTTAGCATAACAACTTGTTGCATGACTGCCACCACCTGTTGGAGCATCAGGTGTGTGTGTGAAAACATGGAGGCCACAATAACAAAGATTCGCTGCTGTGTTCTTATGTGAGCACACAAACAGACACAGACACGGGTAATGTGTTGTTTTTTTATACATAGGCCTATTTGTGTATAATTTGAAAGATGTTATGTCTGTCCACAATAAACAGTTTATTGCCATTGAAATAGTTTCTGTGAAGCGCATTCGCCTACATCAAACGTCCCACCTCTGATTCCCACAGGAAGTGACGTGAATGGTGACGTTTTCACTCGGAAAAAAAGTTTTTCAAAACGAAAAAAGATCATTAAGTTATAGCCATTTTTATTAAATGTTTAGGAATAATTGGTCAAAGTACAATACCGAGCAGTTTTTGCTCCATTCCTATACAAAGCAGGGATTTGAGATAATTTATTCTTTCATTTGGACAAAGTTGGACATCTTCATTCTTCACTGAATTGTCGAGTTAAGACAGTCAAGACTCTTCCACATCTCGCCTGTATTCCGGGACCGGTTCCTGACAGGATGCTTTTCTAAGGACTGTCGTTGTCTGCTGGCTTGATTTGAAATGTCTGTTATAATAATGATCTCTTCTTTTTAAAAAAGATTGTCTCATTGCATTTGTCCTAGCGTTTCAGTGTCTTGTTTGTTGAACTGTACCTCGTTTTTGATGATGGTAATGCTTTTTGGGCCTCAGCCTTACCGTTTTTGTACTTTTGCTTCATGTAAAAGACATTTTGCCTCTACCTTTTTGTGCTTTTGGTTCCTTTATCTCAGATCCCTGACGTATGTACTGTTGCGTTATTGTTGTCAAGCAAATATAAATATAAAATGTCACTTCTTTCTCTTGACGCCATGCAAGCCTTTGACAGACTTGAATGGTCATTTCTATGGTCAGTCTTAAAGGTGATGGGCTTTGGTAACACTTTTATTGGCATGGTTAAAGTTTTGTATTCTAACCCCTCAGCCCAAGTCTTAACCAGACGCACCTCCTCCTCTTTGTTTCCAGTTTCTAGATCTCCACGCCAAGGCTGCCCAGTCCTGCACTGTTTGTCCCCTCTCTAGAGCCTCTGGCTCAAGCTATTCACCAATCGATTATGGTGTCACCAATATGTATTTGAGGTCTCACCCTCACCTTTTCTCGTTATGTGTGGAGTATGGAAGCTTATCAGGCTAAAATGAACTGGTCTGCACTACGTCATTTTAATGATTCTGCTCACAATTCAACCATCTCTGCTAACATGCCCATTGATAAGCAGTTTAAATATTTAAACATTGAGGAATTCCCCTGCTTAAACATAACTATTCTGATGCTCTGAACAACGTTTTGAAAGATATCGAAGCATGGATGGGTCTCCCCATGTCAATTCAAGACTGTATCTCTGTGGTTAAAATATTTTACCCAGAGGTTCTGTGCTACCTCATTCCCCTCCTTATGGTAATTGGCATACATTACAATCAGCGGTATCTAAATTTATCTGGAAAGGCAAGCGGCCGCGACTCAAGATCTCGACTTTACAAAGGAGGAGAGAGGATGGTGGCCTCTCAGTTCCCATCTTAACACATTATTTTTGGTACTTTACCTTACATAAGAACTTACTTGGTTTAGCCCAGATGTGTCTGTCTGCTGGTGTACCTTAGAAAGTGCTATGACAGAGCTTTGGTCACTCCACTCTATTTGCCAATGTCTCTCATAAACAGTGCCAGCTATGCTTTGGCCCCGTTATCTCTCATTTTATTAAAACTTGGAGATTGGCTGAATTTCCAAAAATGTTGGCATGTCCGTGCGTCCCAGATGTAAAGTTATGAAAGCTGTTTATATTATACAAAAATTTTGAAATGCCAGGAGACATTTTAGCTTCTGTGCACAGGACAAGGTCTATGTGAGTTACAATGCACATATAAAGCGCCCAGCTGCAATGGCTCCAGCACATACAAAAGCCAATATTGCCTCCGCAGTCATGTTGCCCGTTTCCACATATCCTACATCCCGTTCTTTCAATGTGCCGTTGTGCCGGTATCTGACGCATACTGTCACTAGCTCTCTTTTTGACAAGTCTTTGCACTCATCTGCTAAAATAGCATAATATGTGTCTGGCTCATCATGCAAATCTGCCTTTATTTTTTTGACTAGGAGTGATGCTGTGATTTCCAGTATCTCATTTTGTATAGTGTGGTGCAGTAGTTTACCATTCTTGGGTAATTCATCCAGTCGCCTTTTTTATTCCTGGGTTCTATTTGGAAACCAGGTGAAGTAGAAATCCTGGCACCGCTAGTGCCTATATGACTAAAAAACTCCTAAAAAAACACCATATCCATATTGATAACTAGATAGGCTATAATTAACTAGAAATACTCTTAGATCTTCACTATTGAGGCAGTTCACTAAAGGAGTTATGGACAAAATGTGTGATTATGGAAATACCCTTGCAGTGGAGGTAGAAAAGGCTCAAAAACCCACTCTCACAGAACATGAAGCAAAAACTTAACATAGAAAACTGCTGCTTTAATGAAGAATGGACTATTACGTTTGCATTCATATTGCCAACTTTCAGTAACGCTAAACCTACTCCATAACACCGCGGAGGAGGGTCTGGCTAGTCCACACGGCATTCTGGGATGGGAAAGAGATGTGCTCTGGTTTAATTTCTTTAAACCAATCACAATTGTCTTGGGCGGCGCTAAGCTCCGCATGGAGCCGCTGTTAAATGGCCTTGGGAAGGAACTTGAAGCAAGGAAAAGTAAGACTGGACAGATTAGATTAGATTAGATTAGATTAGATTAGATTAGATTAGATTAGATTAGATTAGATTCAATTTTATTGGCATTACACATGTACAGGTACAATGCAACGAAATGCAGACAGTCTAGCTAGCTGTCTCAATTTACCCTGAAGAGATCTGAGGAGCAGTTAACATTAAAAAAAAACATGGACGAATATTGGTACAATTGTCTTGCATCCCCCAGGTAACCATGGTAATATTCTGAATACCCTCAATATTTACAGATCAAGGACCAAGATAATGGCGAATGAATATCCTGACGTAGGACTGAAGAGCCTGCATGTGACCTTTTCTTCAGAGGAAGACATAAGTGTTTTGACCTTTTCTCTTTGTCTAGCACTATAAAGCAATGAAACTCTTGAACAAAAATATAAACGCAACACTTTTGTTTTCCGTTCTTATTTTTGAGTTGAAATAAAGAGGTGCGATTTCTCTTCTTTTTTTCAGAACATTTATTTAAATCTGTGTAATGTAAAGAAATTCCATCCAGCTGACAGGTGTGGCATAACAATATGCTCATCAAATGGCATGATTGTTACACAGCCTTGGGCTGGTCACAATAAAAGGCCCCCTTTAATTACAAAGCAACATATGTCGCAAGATTTAAGGGAGCGTGCCATTGGCACACTGACTGGAGAAATGTCCGCCAGCGCTGCCATGAGAGACTCCCGCAACAAAAAGTTCTTTTAATTAGTACATATCAATTTAGTTATTTTTGATGCTGTTTCAGTCTGAGTTAAAACTGCAACATTAGACCAAGGGAAGTCAGTATATTTAGCCGTGGCACCCCATGAGATGAAGACGTGAGATGTCTCCCTCTGTTGCTAAAACAGGGTGAAAACAGGATCTGCAGCAATGTGCAGTGCCAGTAAAAATATGGTGTTTTTTGAGAATGAAACCATGTGAACCTATTCTGGTACAACCTGAAAATACAATTATGGACCTGAAAATGAGCAGAACATGGACGCTTTAAGGAAACAGCTCAGTATCTCACTACAGCGCACCTCAGAGTGCATGATGACAACAAGACCAGTATAACCAAAACTACTCAGAGGGTCCATGTCTTGTTCATCATCAGTGTAATTAAGGTAATTAACCAGGATTGGGGACAAACGCAGGGTATTCTAAAGCCCTCTTATTCAATCTGTATCGTTTGTTCTCTGACCTTCCACATGATTCTTAATAGAATCATATAAAAAGATCCTGTAACCATTGTCTACAAAGAGGCTGCTTTGATTACTGCTTTACTACAATCAGAGGAAAGCACCATCACTTTTTACCTAATTTTCTTACCTTTAGACGTCTTCCTAAATGTTTTGATCAGACTTTTGCCTTTGACCAAACCTCAGTCACCGCCATTAAACACATACCAATCCACAAGGGGAAAGTAATACGTGTTACAGCCCAAATAAAGTCTTTCAGACCTTCAACATGTCTATCCATTTCAATCTTCTTTCATTGTCTCTGGGCTCGACCCACACACACACACAGTAAATGAGAGTTTTGAGCTTTTCTCCAGATCAAAGATTTTCTCAATTGTTTCTTGGAGAGCTTTGTCAATTGACATGTTTTTCCATGCATATGTAAATCAACGCATATCAATAGAAAATGTCTGCCCACCTTAAATATCATGTCTGAGTTGCCATTTTTTTGTCCACCCATATTACATGACAAAGACAAAACAAAAACATAAAACCAGATTCAAATTGAAACTACTCACCACCTCACTAAGAGAACATGGTGTAACTCTACAGTCCTGCAGTATGTCTCAAAGGTCAACTTGAACGTTGGAGTGGAGAAGGAAATGAGGAGAGTAATGGTAGAGGTGGAGAGGAAGAGGAACATAAAGGAGATGAAGCGTAAAAAGAGAAAAGGCTGATATTAGAAAAGGAACAAGAAGTGCAGCAAGAAGTACGAGAGCCGTGAGGGAGAACCAAGCATGTAGAACTCCACACAAACAAACATTAGGACTTCTTCCAGCTGTAACTTTGTCTTTTAGTCCTCATTAGCTGCAGGTGAAATTACTGTACATGTAAATGGAAGGGCAATGTTCACACAAGAGTGCAGGAAAAATGGCTGAATAATTATTACTGTGCTGTTAAAGGAGCCAAAAGTTAAAAGGAACACAGTATCGCTTTCCTCTCAATTAACATAAATAGAGAGTAGGAAGTCATCATGAAATTCAGCAGTGGCAAAGAGGACATTCTTTGTAGAGAGTGTGCTGGATTGTGATGATTTGTCATAATCTGATTGCTGATGAGCAGAGGTGTCGAGTAACAAAGTACAAATACTTGGTTACCGTACTTAAGTTGAAAGTTTGGGTGTCTATACTTTACTGGAGTAATTAGTTTACAGCGAACATTTTTACTTCTACTCCTTACATTTTCACTTTCGCAATTATCTGTACTTTCTACTCCTTACATTTTAAAAATAGCCTACTTACTCCTATTTCAGTTTGGCTTGTTTTCATTCTGGCTTGTCATCGTTCAAAAAAACTAAAACCTATCCAGATAAATCGCGTCATCCGGATAGAGTGAATTTGATCGTGGTTGGATCAGAAGTATAATCATATACCATTCCAACACCCTATTGGTTTGTACGCGATCCATCGCACCTGCACATGACACAAATCACGTCACACTCTAGCAAGGAAATAGCAGACGTATGTAGCCTAGTACGAAGATGTCTGTGGCAGAGACTCAAGAGAACTTGTGTGAAATGTCCCAACCAAGCACCAGGAAGAAGGTAGGTAGCCAGGAAGACCAGCCAACACTGCTCTGGCCACTTTGACTAATAAGTAATCTAATACATTCAACACATCAGTGTTTCATTGAACAAGGCAATTCCCAGTGGTTAGTTCAAATGTCTGTTAACACAGTGCTTCCCAAACTTTTTCTGTTGCCTCACAAAGTATTAAATGATGATGATCTGGCTTATAAACAGATTGTGCTCAACATCAGACAGATACAAGGACTGGGGGGAGGGGGAGGGGGGGTGGGAGCTTTTGACATCTTCAGAAGATCTGCCAGAGAAAAACATGTACATGCTTCTGGAAACAACACAGCAGAATACTTTACAGCAAGTGAAGACTCAAAGAGAGTGAAAACTTCAAAGCCAGGGAAAACTACAAAGTAAGGAAAACAGGTTTTCTTACACACTGCAGAAATGCATGCTTAATTGTGCCTCCTCATCTCCAATTCAAACCTTTTGTTGGGGAAGTATTATAGTTACTTTAGCCCCTAGATGTCAACTGGTACTGTATAAGCCAAATGAAACATGCACGCCTGGTTGTAACAGCCGCATGTTGATTGCCTCATTAATGCGGGGGGCTATCTGTCTTCCTATCAAAGGCAGTGATGCACTGATGCAACTCTGGCCGTTGTTGTGCAGCAGTAATAGACTTCACTGTCGTATATGACACATACTGTAGAACTGAGTACTCAGTACTGATGGTGAACAGCTGGTAAATATGCCTCTACAACAAGCTGTTCTGAACTTATCTGTAAGTAAGTCAGTACATTGGGCAAAGCTCAATCACTCCTTAGAAGTGTCACATTTCTCTAAATCCACTTTTGATTTTAAAGGCCACGATTTCTTTTTTCAACAAATGGCAATGCCACAGAGTGACTTGATGGCAGAAGGGTACTTTGCTACAACAGTTTATCAGTTTGCAAGATGCAATTGATTGCGCAATGAGTTTAACGAGGTGTCTCTGAATGCACCATGAAGAGACGTGACTTTGAGCTTTGAGTGAATTAAGGCATCTTTTCATCTAGCACCATCATGGAGGGAAATCTATTTTGGAAAATGCATTTTCATTTCTTTTTTTATAGTTCTCTTGATGGTACAATTCTGGGCGATCCTAATCTGGTGAGCATATTATAGTATATTTACAGTTGTGTTAAAAGGAGCAAAATGACAGCTATATTGATACGGAGACATGTACATGTTACACTGTTCATTCAATCTATATCTAGGATTGGTTGGCAGGCGCTGAGCATCACCATGGTACATTGCTAAGAATGTCAAAAAAGACAGCTGACGTTTCTGTTTAAGCCATTAATTGTCACTATGCACACATTTAGAGCAATGATTTAAAGACATGAGGCTTGATAATATTTGGTCATATTTTTTTTAAATAACGCACAGCCATATGCTGCTTCGAGTTGCTGCCAGCCATCACCTACAGTTCACACCTACAGTTCATCCTAAGGATTCACTGTGTCACATGTATGTTTTAATATTAAAACATGATTTATAAAATCATGCCAATAATTATTAGGCTATTTTAATAGCTTAGTATTATATGTAAATAAAGGTATGTTAAAAGGTTTTAGGCTGCTCTACACATTACTGAAGGCCCATTTTAGTATGCAGCTTCATTTTCTAAAATATGTGGTAGGGGTCCCTGCTATGTCTCTCAGTTAAGGGGTCCTTGGCTTTAAAATCGTCGAAGACCCCAGGATTAGACCATTGATTAGGAGTGAGTGAAGTCAGGTGAGAATGGGTGGATCTATGCAACAATGGAAGGGCTTTATTCCACACTGTTTAAGAAGCAATACACGCAGGTGAAAAATGCACGTGAACAGTTGAGGCAGAGGCTTCCTAACAGATGGACATCCCATATGGACTATTTATTTTGTTTTGTACTTTGCAGAGGATGTTCTGTACCTTCAGAAAACAAATTATAATTCAAAAAGGATCTGAACAGAAAAAAAAAGTATGGAAAACAAAGAATAAGAAAAAATTAAAATCTTTGACAGCATGACGTACTATATTTGAGTTTTCTGCCAGTCTCGGTGGATATACTGCCACTGATAAGAATTCAACTGAATGCAGTGTCTTTATCAGCTGTACTCTGAGTGTATTTGATTAGTATAATTACTTCTATTTCCTGTAAGAAGCATTTGTTTTACTCTCTTTGTTTAATGTTGGAATGTAAAACATTTGTCTTGCTCTGAATAAGGATGAACAATGTTGACTGATGGTTTTTCTTTCAGTGAGTGCATTGCACTGCATTGTGTCCTCTAGAATTGTTTGGGAGCTCCGTCTTTATTAAAAGATAAGACGGAAAATAATATGATACTGAGAGCAAGAGAGAACATTCAGGATCCGGATGTTCAGATAAATCAGATCATTTCATTTATAGATGACAAAAATAAATGAAAAATAGCTGCTTACATTAGGCTGTCTTTATGACACTGACACAGCGGTAGGTGAAATTTAAGCGGGTTTATTGTCAGCCAATAGGGAATTAAGGTGGAGTAGAGGGAAGAAGATGGATGGCTGAGGCAGACTGGCAATGGTGGATGGCAGATGGGTGGACAAGGGTGAGTGCATGGCGTGGGCAGGCTGAAGTTATCAGATGATTCTGGCCAACATATTCTCACTCCCATCGCGTCAAACGGCTACGCTTGGTCAGGTGCCTTTTGCATTTGTAATCGACACAAAAAGTCTCCTTTAGCGTCATATTTCGCTAGGTCGGGACTCTTGGCGCCACTATACAACGCACTTGGGACTCGCGTCTAGCCCTTTGGCATCATATTAACCCTCATGTTGTCCTCGGGTCAAATTGACCCGTTGTCCTATATCAATGTTCTGGGGGACGCAACAACAGGGAAATGAAACATCACACACCGGCCACAACAATGGGACAGTTGTGGTCAGAAAGAGAACAGGTAAAAGAACTGCAACATGCGGGACGCAATCTCCAGTCTCCGGGGTGAAGGTACTGTGTTGTTTGACCCATCCACCGCCCCGATCAAATTCCCTGCGCGGATATTCAGCTTTTCAATACTACTTGCTACCGTAATCGTTCTGTAATCCCGAAATAGGATTCCCATTGAAATACACTTCCCATTGAAGTACATTACTTCAACATTCCACATAATCAACACATGAAAATAACGACATTAACGTGACCTGTATACAAATCAATAGATTAAATTACGTGACCATTTCACAAACTGCCATGTGACTGGGCTGGTATCCAGGACGTAAAACTTGTTGGATAGTCAAGTTTTGGTATCACCTCAACTCGCTTGGAAACTCGACAGAGGTCAGGTGATACTAAAAAAAACCTGTTGGCAGGTACCAGGGACTTTATTTCATAATGGAAAACCAAACCACCTATGCCTATTCACAGTGCTGTGGAGCAAGGTCTGGCTACACCACAGATACATTGTTCAGTGTTCAGTTCAGTAAATTACCACCTGTGTGTGTTCTTGTGTCTTGCAACACTGATGTACCTGAGACCAAGAGGGCCTATTTCATCCTAATTACAGAGGAGCTGGAACAAATGACATCGAAAAGGAGAACTTAATCATACACTGGCAATTCTGATCCCTAGACAGAAGCAGCAGCTTCATCTGATTGATAGTCTGTATTTTAGTATTTGGCTGCAGCCAGTGAGAAGGACTGCTTGGATTTCTTTGTATAAGAAGAGATTCCTTAAAATCCAAATGCATGAGCCAATAGTCAATAAAAACCATCAACAGGCGGCTGAAAGGATACTTGAGGCATCATTAAACCTTCATTACCTCAAAAGATTTTTGAATTTCACAGACATGGTGGAAACACAAATACGGCCCATCTTCATCTGAGTCTGACTTGTTCAAGCACTGAGAGCTTTCATGATGCTATTGATCGTGTGATCTCAGAAACCTTGTAGGACACAGGTGCACTGATGCAGCAGCGGACAATTCACAGGTCTGGGAAGAACTACAAAGGGCCTTACACGCTGAAATGGATCAAGAAGGATCAGAAGATGTCAGCGTGCCGTCAATATCCAGCGCACCAACAGCTGAGGAATTGCAGCAGACAGCATGTTTTGATTAAAGCAATCACTTCAAAAGATAATAGTGTTACAAAGCTACGCTAATCTGGGCTCGTGACACAAAGGAACACAGCATTGGACAAACTGCTGGACATTACTGGAAATGCCAGCCACCCCCTGCACACCGTCATCATATAGGACCATACATACATACATACATACATACATACATAAATACATACATACAGTCATACAGTACACATACATACAGTATACATACATACATACATACAGTACACATACATACAGTACACATACAGACATACATACATACATACATACATACAGTACACATACATACATACATACATACAGTCATACAGTACACATACATACAGTATACACACATACATACATACAGTACACATACATACAGTATACACACATACATACATACAGTACACATACATACAGTATACATACATACATACATACAGTACACATACATACAGTATACATACATACATACATACAGTACACATACATACATACATACATACATACAGTACACATACATACAGTACACATATATACATACATACATACATACATACAGTACACATATATACATACATACATACATACATACATGCATTCATACATACATACATACAGTACACATATATACATACATACATACATACATACATGCATTCATACAGTACACATACAGACATACATACATGCACACCTGGACTTAAATTCACACCTGGTCACTTCATAATTTTAACACTGGACTCAACACTGACACTTTAATAATAATTTATGGTCTTTTCTTTGTTTACTTGACGAATGTTCTTATTGTTGTTATTATTATTATTATTGTTATTTTGTTGTCTTTATACTGTCTTTTTTTATCTATTTTTTATTTCTTTTTTCTTGCTAAAACTGCTGCTGGAACTTTCAATTTCCTTGCGGGAGTCATCCCAAAAGGATTAATAAAGAGAAGTCTAAGTCTAAGTCTAAGCTAAAAGGCTAACCTTGAAACACATATCCCCCTGTCTCCTTTTCCTGCGTGTTGCGTTAAACGTGAGAATGAGACTAAACTTGCCTGTATTTTTATTATTGTTATCACAAACACCAAATTGGCATTTTGTGTACAGTATTTCTTGTGTCACACACTCTGTTAATACAATTCATAGAGCTCTATTGGCATTTAGAAAGTTCAATAACAATTTTGCCAAAGCATAAAAAAACATTTTCCTCCAAATATTCAGACAGTACACAATCAAATTAACTAAATCACATCACAAGTTAACTTTCATCATATGAATATGTCATGATCATATAGGTGTCATTCACACATTTATCCGGTGTGTGACCACTGTAGATAATATTTCAGCAACTACAGCATACAGAGGATTTCCACCTGCCTTTGCAGCAACCGGTCTGTCTCTTCCATTCTCACAGTACACCTGAATCTATAGCCCACAACCTTGGTGTGTTTCCTGATCACCAAGTAGGACACATAAACACACCCTATTCAAAACACACACAGCCACCCACACAGACAAGGTTGGTGGCCAAAGCACTAACTCAGTTGGAGCTCTCTCAGCCATACCTGTCCCCTGTCTGTAGAAGAATCTACTCACCATAGTCTCTGGTTAATCAATAATTCATGTAACAGTGGACCATTTCAAAATGCTGAAATGTCAAGTGGATGTTATTGTGGCACTTATTGAAGGAATATCAGCAGCTATTCTGCTATTTCACATAAAAGAGCCATGACGCACTTGTGCTGTACATTTCTCAGATAGGTCCTGCTTTAGACCTGGACAATTCTTTAGTCTTGCTGATGCTATAAAGCATTTGACAATTTGTGAGCCTGTCTCTGTATCATCATTTTCTTCAATGATTTAATTTAATGATTTCAATTAATTTGGAAAACAAAAAAATGGATCAAGATTTTGTTATTTTGTTTGTGTGGGTATCGAAAATGTCTTTTTTGAAGTGGGTAGTCTATATGCACGACCTTCCACTTCCAGGATTGCTCCAGTACCACACAAAAAAACCTTGCACTTTCTTTGTGTTGTAATTTTGAACTGCGATGGATTTATGAGGACTATGGTTGACTGATCCTCAGATCTCTGCAGGGTACCTGAGTTTTCTGTTGCACTACTAAAACAAATTTTGAACGTACACATGTTCCACCAACACAAGTTCCTTCCTGAGGCTATTTTGCAGCGGCACCAGGGCTCCATGCTGCACTTAACGCTGCCATGACGATTGTAATTTGTTTACTGAAGTGTCATTAACAACGACAAAGGCACCTGACAAAGCGATGGGAGTGAGAATGTGTTGATTGAGTGGGCAAGGGGTTTCAGAATGTGCTGTGTACTCTTTTAGTCACATTGTCTTTTGAGGTTGCAGTTTGGCCACTTTCAGCTGGTCACAGATTCCATTGAGCTGACTCATCAACTTCTCAATCGCATGATACTCTGAGCTCCACCTAGTCATTGAAGGTACCAAACATCTCATTTGGGCAATTTCCTCAATTGAATCAGCAGCACCTGATGATCGATGCACCTTATTTCAGATTGCAGCACATTTTGACATTGCACTTCTGTATTATTTTTGAGAAACCCCCTGTGAGGCAGCTTTGTCAAGATCAGTTGTGGCAACAAGATGCAACGCATGCGCGGCACATCGATGGTGAGATGTCCAAAAAAAGTTTAGCTCCTCTTCCTCTTTTGTCCTCCTGAAGACCTGCAGAGACATCAGCAAACTGCACATCATCTGTGCTATGCATCTCTTCATCCATTTCCCACCCTCCATATTCATTGAATGCCTTAACCAAATTGCTACCACTGTCAGTGACTGTGGCACTGACTTTGCCTTGGATCTGGAATTCTGCATGAATCTGACTAACTTTGGCAGCGATGCCATCATAGGTGTAGCGGTCCCTTATCCTTTCACATGCCAACACTAATCTAATGTCTCTGGCTCAATCCAGTGGCACGTGATTCCCATGAAACTCCTATGATGAGCCGTCCATATATCTGCTGTTGTGCACACGGTTTGACCATCGTGAAGAGTTTCAGTAAGTGCCTCCTTCATAGTTTGAGATCCCCTTTCAATGCACTGCATCAATGTTTTTCTGCACATGGGTGTCCTACCAACCCCTAATTCCTGCAATCATCTCCCAGAATGAGACATTCTCCACTAATGAAAATGGCTGTGCATCTACAATTATGAACTCAAGAACCATGGAGTTTACTTTCCTTTGGGTGATTGCTGAGTGTTGCGTATTTGAGATTAGGTGTGGTGGGCATGGCACTTTAACCACCATCATCTGATGCCATTTCTGCTCTTTGCAAGACACTGGAATGCTTCCTCTAAAATAAAGAAAGACAGAACATAAATTAATAACACTGAAATGTTTTAGCACTACTGTTTTAGCACTATCCTGAACCCATTTTGCTAGCCAAGTGGTATGAGTATGCTATTACAACAGGAGCATGCATGCATGCATGCAACTAAAACCATGTGGAAGCATTTAAACATAAACAACATAAAACAGTAGCGTTACTAACAAGTACCTGAACAAGCAGATAGATTTTTGTATTTGTAGTACTAGTCCATAACTGCATACTGCAAAAATCTAACCGCAGTCTCAGATACCACGAGCTAATTTTAGCTAACGTTAGCTAGCATGTCAAACAGGGCTAGTCAGTCTTTCAATGGCTCTGGGGCTAGTAAACCAGGAGAACGTCATACACAGTGTTGAACTGATGTGGATGAAAATGAACTTTTTTGCCTTTTTAACTTTTGATGAACCACTAGTCGTTTAACTGTGAAGAAATGCTGTGTGTGTGTGTGTGTGTGTGTGTGTGTGTGTGTGTGTGTGTGTGTGTGTGTGTGTCAGAGAGAGTTGGGGACCTACTTTGCTTCATTGGTCCCAGCAGTGGCAGCTACAAACTAACCATTAAAGGAACATTTCTCCTCTGCCTGTCCAGTGATAATATTTCTCCACACTGAGACTGGATCATTAGAACTGAAGACACAATCTTATCTGCCTCCTAACACAATCTGATATCGCCTACTGTAGTGAAGTCTCCAGCTGTTACCTAACATTATTTCTTTGCACTTCTTTGTCTGGGTGAGAGAAGGAAAGAGAGAAGACGGATGCACAGCGTGTGTGTGTGTGTGTGTGTGTGTGTGTGTGTGTGTGTGTGAATTACTTTATTTAATATAAATCAATAATTACATAATGTTTGTACTGATTGAATATTTGGAAAAATGCAGAAAAATATTAGTGAATATTCTTAATGTCAGTATAGCTCTATGAATTGTATTTACACATACACACACACACACACACACACACACACACACACACACACACACACCACCACCACTACCAGCACTACAACCAACAACAACAAATGTTGTATATGTAATTAATATAAACCGATCCTAATGTGTTCATTTTTATGCTTTATATTTTTTGTTCAGACACTTTGTATTTTGATGCTTTGGCAACCTTGTTATTGAATCTTCCATGCCAATAAAGCTCTTTAAATTGAAGCGAATGGGTTCTGGGTATCAAAGGTACAAAAAAAAAAAGTTTAAAAAAAAAATGTATTTGTCCTTTTGCGTAATTTTTGGTTTCCAAGGTAAAGCATGAATTGATCAAACACCGGCTGCACTGACTGAACGGCTGTGCGTCAGAGCAGCAGGTCTAACAGCGAGCACGCCTCCTGTCCTGGCGAATATAAAAAGCTGCTCTGTTCCGACTTTCGGAGACTGAACCCATTTTTCCTCAGGTTGTCGAAGAAGTGAATATGTCCACTCAGTGCAACCAACCATACTTTATATGTAGGCCTACACGTTTTCACATATAGAACCATCATGGATTTAAACTTCACGCTCTCAGGGCGCGACTTGGCCGGCTTGGGTGCGAGACTCTTTGGGAATAACTCACTGTTTCCATTTGAAAACAACACCACCGATTCCAAAACGGAGGAGGAAGACTTGGAAGTTAACACGGACGTTTACTCCAGGGTGATAGTCACTGTCATCTACGCCGCGCTGTTCGCCGTGGGCACTCTGGGGAACTCCATCACCCTGTACACCCTGCTGACCAAAAAGACCCTGCAGAACCTCCAGAGCACGGTGCATTACCACCTGGCCAGCCTCGCCGTCTCCGACCTGCTCATCCTCGTCCTCTCCATGCCCATCGAGCTCTACAACTTCATCTGGTTCCACCACCCGTGGGTGTTCGGGGACGCCGTGTGCAGGGGTTACTACTTCCTCCGGGATAGCTGCTCGTACGCCACGGCGCTCAACATCGCCAGCCTGAGCGTGGAGCGTTACATGGCCATTTGCCACCCGTTCAAAGCCAAGAGCATCATGTCCCGCAGCCGCACCAAGAAGCTCATCAGCGCCATGTGGCTCGCGTCCTTTGCGCTCGCCACGCCGATGCTCTTCGTCATGGGCCAGGTGATGCGTAAAGGCGAGAAGATATGCACCGCGATCGTCTCTCCTGTCACCATTAAGACCGTGCTGCAGGTGGGTGTCACGTCGTTGGTTTGTGTGTTCGCTTTGCAGATGGATCCACAGTTGTTCTTTACGCACTGGGGGTCGAGCTTGTTTCTTTTCATTTATCTCGAACAACATTAACATACTGTTAAAGACGGGGAAAAATCTGATATAAACACAAAAATACAAGAAAATCATATACAAATCAATCCAAATCCCTAAAAAAACAAAGAAGGATGAGTTTGAGGAGCAGGCAGAAGCATATTGCTTATAAAGACCCGGGTCTATTTTACAATATCATATTATTAGAGAAAAAAACTAATAGATATATATATAACATACATAATTTAATAATAAGTCATTCAATAATCCGATAACTTAAACAACATACTATACACTGTGTGTACGTTCCCATCTATGTATTCAGGTCACCTTTCTGTGTTGGTCAGGTATTGTTTTCTTGAATCTATTTTTGAATTGTTTAATATTATTATATAGTATATATAGAGAGTAGTGTATATAGAATTAAAGGTGTAATATTAAAGTGTAATTCTCGCCAAAATGCAACCTAGGGTGTTTTTGTGAATGTACCCGAGTCAAACCTTGGTTTAAAAGCCTAATAAGGAAGAAAGAGAAACTTTTAAGATTTAAAATCTACTTTAAGATGTAAGATCTGCTAAAGTAAGAAACCTTTGTTTTTAGTAAACTCTGTGTACACACACCATGTTCTCAATGCTGGAGTTCATGTGCAGCGCCCCTGGTGTTCTCCGTTCTGCATTTCTGCTTTCAAATACAACAATTTGCCTTTTGAATTTAAAACAAATGAAAGTAAATGTCCAAATTTGTCAATTAAACATATATAAACACACATATATGTAAACACACACAAAACACGTTTGTGTTTATTTGCTGTGCTTGTACTTCACAGTAACAAGCAGCTAACGACACCGTTGTGCTGCTAAGGGAAAACATATGAGCAAGCTATAAAGGGCACATGGTTCTCTATGTGTAGTTACCATGTTTGTGTCATGGGTAAATTGTATTTCTGCCCTCCATTTTTAGAGCCCTGGTCAAACCATCTACGCTTCAGAGAGCCACTAATGCACTATCTCAGCCTAAAAATCGATTGTGCATTCAGGTGAACTCCATACACTCTGAAATAAAACCCACCAAAAAATGACATGAGCTCTTTATTTGAAGAATAAAATAATTGAATTTTCAACAAAGAAAATACAAGCAGTAACCTCATTAAGATTTGGGGTTTTATCACCGATCCACAATTACAGTAACTGCCATCAGTTTTTGTTGAGCATTGGTGTACTAGGTCTTTTGGAATACTTGAACAACACTGAGGGAGGCACTATGTTATATTATTATGTGGTTTATCCATATGTTAAGTATTGTAATATAGCTTTGAAAAGCTCTCATCAGACCAGACCTGAGCCTGTTTACATCCTCAGCAGTGACGTGCAGTGATGTCAGTAAGAGGCTAGGCACTGAGTTATGAAAGCCAGCTTACTTAAGTTATTGTTTAGGCTAATATGTCAACAGTAAAACACAAGCGCCACACACACACACACACACACACACACACACACACACACACACACACACACACACACACACACACACACACACAGTCCAGCTTTAGAATGCAAACCATCTTCATCCTTAAAGCAATACTATGTAACTTTTCCCTATTCGGACCCCCTACTTGTGGTCTCATTGGAACTACAGCTTGCACGCCCCGCCCCATCAGTCCCCCTGTAGGTTGTCGGCTGTAGTTCCAATGACACATTGTCAGTCAGTCAGCAACAATGAAAACACACACTCCTCAATTGAATATGAAGGCAAATGGCTTGCCATCGGCATTAATTCAACCACACTAAAGGCTTTTTTACAGTTACTGCAGCTGACCTGGTGCACACCAATGTGACATCAAAATGACGTAGATCTCGGTAGCGCAACACTTTTTATTTATTTATTTATTTTTAGCGGCGCTGCACAAATCGGAAACATGGACGAGTTTGAGGGCAACCGGATGCCAGGACTCTGAGTGACTGCAAGTCTCGGTTGTAAACCTACTGGGTGACGAAGTACGTCATCCAATCAAATCGAAGCATTGACGACAATGCTGCTGCCTGTTCTGCCGTTGTTGACCTTTTTCTTCTTCTAGTCCGTAATAATAGAAAAGTCGGTAGCCTTCCTTTATGCCACTTTTGTTCAGGAGAAGACTGCAACTAGTGTCGCGACCACCACGCGGGAGTATAAACAGTTACGGCGCTCCCATAACGTCACATTGGCGCACAACAGGTTGGCTGCGGCAAGTATACTGGACACTTTATTAAGTCAATATTAAGCCCAAAATAGTTTCTGACTCACCAGTCGGTAGATTATTTGTTCATAAAATCCATCTGCCGCTCTTTCCTTGTGAAGATGTCAATCACAGCATTGTAAAACTCGTCTTTACGGGCCGTCAGTTTGCATAGTCTCTGGCTCCCAATCGACAGAATGGCAAGGGCTGAAAGACGTGCCCAGTCCGGTCCGGTCCGGCTTGCTATTAATTCCTTTTTTTTTAATGAAAATCCAGCTTGGAGAAATTCCTCAACTCTGTGATATCGGGGGACACGTCATTTTGACTTTCCGCGGGGGTTACGCTTACAATGTGGCTGGTGTAATGACGTTAGCTGCACAAATGTCCAGTAATAGCTTGATTTTAATTGGTCCATGTTTGATATGTAACAAAGATCATTACTGGCATAACATCTTTACGTGTAAAGGCACAGCAAAGTTGTGCTTTTTGCCGTATATTTTGAAGAATACAGGATCAAAGTGTGCATGTGCATGGGTTTTTTGCTTGTCAAACACAGTGAATGGACAGTAAAAGCAAAGCTTATTCCACCATTTTTTTTTGTATTTGATTATGTGCAACTGCTACATTTTTCATCGTAACGTCTAAACAATTGGAAAAACACATTACATACATAAATCACATGAATAAACAGTACAAATACAAGTTTATTACATTTAATTATTTAATGAACATTTCTAGGTTTGAATCTTGGCAAGGTTGGCAGAGCCTAGCTCGCTGCCCAGACTGCATAGCTGTGATCCTCAGAAATAAGCACTAAGAATAATGTGCACATCAAAGCCCTCTCAGCCATTTTTGTCTTCAAATAGGTGTCTTGTGTATCGAGTGCTCCATCTCTGGATTGGTTTATTTGTTCACAGCTCCTTAAAAAGAACCATTCCACCATTCATCTTTTAATGAGGTATTTGCATACAATTAACCATTTTACAAGTAGCTGTTGCATCCCTGGATCTCCTATTTCATGTATACTTCAGTTTAGTTTATGTGGATCCTGAAATTACTTATTCTAATTAACTGATATTTTCCATATGGACTGCCTAGACAAGTTGGGTCCTACCAGTATTTTCAATTTTGTTAAAGGACCTTTATGATTATCCCTTGCTTTCAGATGGGTGTTTATGGGATGGATAATTGTCAATGTTTCTATTTTTTTACTATTTCGAAAATGATTGGTTCATGGAAATTGTGTATTTAAAATTGCCATGATTATTACCTGTAATATGCTGCCTGACGAATGCCACTTGTTATGCCTCTGGAGGTCTTTTTGCAATTCCCTTCAACAATCCTTTGCAAATTATATGTTGTATAATTTTGTTTATCAGTGTGTAAATAAAGAAACAACAGCGTTTTTTTATTCTATTGATTGTCATAGGCATTTTTACTATCTATGTTTCAGACATACTGTACCTGGCAAAGTGCTCAAAACTGCCTTTGTGGTAATTTCCTGCTACAGTACGGGTCTCTAGGACACTAATGTGTCTAATGACACACACACACACACACACACACAGATGTTAAAAACAATAGCGTCGCTGTCACGGCTATCTTTCATCATAATCACAGAGTACACCTTTAGGGAGGCATGTGGCGTAATGTAAATTAAAGAGCAAGTGATTCATCAGCAAGTGTGTAAGTGAGAAACAAAGAGATAACACACACACACACATATTTGTTCCATACTGGGCAGAGCAGCCCGCTTGATGGTGTTTTTTGCCTCCAACGTCGCCTTCAGAGAAGCTAACCCTAAACCATAACCTGGAAAGAGACGCTGGGGGCAAAAAAAAAAAATACCTAAGCTGCCCCCTCTAACATAAACACAAAAAAGGCTATTTTGCAAGTTTTTCCCTAGTGCTCCCCAAGAAAAATTGAACGTGTTGCTCGGTAGGTCACAGTTTGTATAAACCATTGGGCAAATCTGCCTGGCTTTGTTTACAATGCACAACCTTGGCATTGACTCCAAATCCGAGGTGTTTTGGTGATTTAGGTAGTGAGAGCATAGGAGACCATCAGTTGATGTGTTTTGGGGCCGCACTTTCACTGCGGTAAACCTTTACAGACACTTGGCATGAGACAAAAGCAAAATTAAATGTGACATCAGCTGCAGTGTATCTAAGGTAATCATTACACTCATCACCATCATCACTTGTATATGCTGTGTTTGGCTTTACTTTATTATTACAGTACATCACACTGCTATTTCTCCATCTGTTTTTCTTGTCTTCTGATTGTCCTTTCAGGTCTTGTCTTTTGTTTGAGTTGATATGTCGGCTCTATTCATCACTCCTGCATGTCAGTAACTAACCGAAGCAGTGCCAAGGCTAACCATTTTTATCTTCTGATGCTTTGAGGCTATTGGCATTCGTGAGCCAGCTAGACTCTAGCAAAATACTGTGTCATATACTTCTGTCAGTGAAGAAACATTTTCCCACTCAAGGTCTTACCCTATAGAAATCACACAAGACTTTATTTTTTGCCACTTGATGTAAAAAAACAGAACAATGAATATGTTAGGAATGGGGACATTATATGACGCACGCTGAAAAGGAAGAAACCATTACACTGCTCCCAAACCTTTTTAATGAATGCAGGTTTGTGAGGTAATTGCACAGTGCACATGCATATGTAAGACGTGCCCTGCTGCTACGGAGGATCCCCAAACACTCTGCCTGTTTTGACAACAGTTAGTGACACTGAGGGGAGAGAAGGTGTGCGTGTGTGTGTGTGTGTGTGTGTGTGTGTGCATGTGTGTGTTCCACCTGCAGTGCCAGGAGTAAAACTGTCTTCTAAATGGCAAATATAAATAATGCAGAACACCTTGAAAACTAGTTCTACTTTCAAAGGCAGACTTAAAAATGTTGCCAGTTTAAACTTATAAGCTTACTGGTGAATAATTAAGCTTTTTTCTATCATGCCATGAGTAACTGGGATGTGATGCTGAGCACAATGCCAGTAGCTGCTCTCTGTGGCTGCTCCTTCTTGTTCCATTGCTTAATTATATATATATATATATATATTATAATAATTCGAATTGAGAACAGCTGGGTGCATTTCCCCTCCTGGCCAATCAGCGTGTATTTCTATAGGGCTTAACAATGGTGGGGAATTGCACTACCGGATCATTCTTTTCCTTTCTTGCAGGTTTGATGACTGGTTTTGTGGGAACTTTTGTGAAATAATTGTAATAAACGTTGCAATGAAATTAGGGGAGATGGGAAAATTGTGAAAAATAGGGAGAATAAAACTACTCTGGGCTGAGTCTTCCTAGTAACCTTTCTAAAAAGGCTCGGTATGCTGCAAATGCTGGTGTGAATATGGCTGGTGGATTTATGACCCAACATAATTATTTTCAATTGAGTGAATTCAATTTGCACATAGGTCAGCGGCTGGTTATTTTTCACATTAAATAAAAAGTAAATTTCACAACCTGGTCTGGGACACATTCACTTAAGATTTGATATAGTACTTATTGGCCTTTTTAACTTTTTATCTTTTTTTAACTTTCAATAACGAGCGTTGCTGTCCTCTACTCATTGTTTAACTACTATCTCATCCTGTGTGTGTGTGTGTGTGTGTGTGTGTGTGTGTGTGTGTGTGTGTGTGTGTGTGTGTGTGTGTGTGTTTCCGTCCTGCCCGCTGCAGAGAGCAGGCAGGATTGAAATGGCAGCAGCTTTTAGCTATTTTAGAGTTAAAATAATAACAACATGCTTTGATGTTAAAGGTCCTATGACATGGTGCTCTTTGGATGCTTTTATATAGACCTTAGTGGTCCCCTAATACTGTATCTGAAGTCTCTTTTATATAGACCTTAGTGGTCCCCTAATACTGTATCTGAAGTCTCTTTTATATAGACCTTAGTGGTCCTCTAATACTGTATCTGAAGTCTCTTTTATATAGACCTTAGTGGTCCCCCTAATACTGTATCTGAAGTCTCTTTTATATAGACCTTAGTGGTCCCCTAATACTGTATCTGAAGTCTCTTTTATATAGACTGTATCTGATCTGAAGTCTCTTTTATATAGACCTTAGTGGTCCCTAATACTGTATCTGAAGTCTCTTTTATTAGACCTTAGTGGTCCCCTAATACTGTATCTGAAGTCTCTTTTATATAGACCTTAGTGGTCCCCTGTATCTGAAGTCTAATACTGTATCTGAAGTCTCTTTTATATAGACCTTAGTGGTCCCTAATACTGTATCTGAAGTCTCTTTTATGTAGACCTTAGTGGTCCCCCTAATACTGTATCTGAAGTCTCTTTTATATAGACCTTAGTGGTCCCCCTAATACTGTATCTGAAGTCTCTTTTATATAGACCTTAGTGGTCCCCTAATACTGTATCTGAAGTCTCTTTTATATAGACCTTAGTGGTCCCCTAATACTGTATCTGAAGTCTCTTTTATATAGACCTTAGTGGTCCCCTAATACTGTATCTGAAGTCTCTTTTATATAGACCTTAGTGGTCCCCTAATACTGTATCTGAAGTCTCTTTTATATAGACCTTAGTGGTCCACTAATACTGTATCTGAAGTCTCTTTTATATAGACCTTAGTGGTCCCCTAATTCTGTATCTGAAGTCTCTTTTATATAGACCTTAGTGGTCCCCTAATACTGTATCTGAAGTCTCTTTTATATAGACCTTAGTGGTCCACTAATACTGTATCTGAAGTCTCTTTTATATAGACCTTAGTGGTCCCCTAATACTCTATCTGAAGTCTCTTTTATATATAGACCTTAGTGGTCCCCTAATACTGTATCTGAAGTCTCTTTTATATAGACCTTAGTGGTCCCTAATACTGTATCTGAAGTCTCTTTTATATAGACCTTAGTGGTCCTCTAATACTGTATCTGAAGTCTCTTTTATATAGACCTTAGTGGTCCCCTAATACTGTATCTGAAGTCTCTTTTATATAGACCTTAGTGGTCCCCCCTAATACTGTATCTGAAGTCTCTTTACCAAAATTTAGCCTTGGTGCAGAATTCCAGCCACTAGAGCCAGTCCCCCAATGAGCTTTCCTTAGGATGTGTCATTTCTGAGTCTGTAGCTTTTGAGGAGGAGAAGGGGGGGAAGTCACTTTGCTCATTTGAAAGCCATGATGTCTCTCTCTCTCATGGGTGGGCCAAATTGTCTGGGCGGGCAAAGCAGAGAAAGGGGAGGCAGATCGGCCCATCTGAGCTTTTATTTTCTTGAAGGCAGAGCTGGACACCCAGGGCTCGCCATTTCTATCCACTGGGGGACCATAGGCAGGCTAGGGGAACGCATATTAATGTTGAATTTAAAAGTCAAATTTTCCTGCCATGGGACCTTTTAAAACATATGCAGTTTGGCAGGACAGACTGAATTGTTTTGCATGGTTTTTCGCTGTACATTTGTTGGTAAATGTGAGATGTTCGAGTCACACACATCACGTCTTCATATCAGAAACAATGAAACTAATTTGTTTGAGACTTGGGCAAAAGTGACAAAAATGTTTGTAAAAGTGCCAAAACATTGAAAAAGCAACAGAAACTGAGTGAGATAAAATGTATTGAATTCCTAAATGGATATGCGGGCCGGATCAAAGTCTGCGAGGGGACGGATTTGGCCTGCGGGCCTTGAGTTTGACACATGCTTACATGTCTGCTTACAGGGCCAGGGATCGAACTACCGGCCTTCCAAATTGTAGATGACAGTCTCTTCTGCCAATGTGTTATCGCGATAAGGCCTTGACATTTACACCCACACAAAAACACACATCATGTTATGCAAGGTAGCAGAAGAAAAACGTTTGAGCCTCCAAAAATGTATATATACATTAAAAAACACCTAAAGCATCTTATTTTTCTTAATGCGGGAGCAGCAACTTATTTTTTTCAAGGTTTTTCCACTGATTTCTAGAAGAAAATTCTGTAAAATTAGACAAAACGTGTGTAAACTATCTACTAACACACAGGAGGAGTGTATGAAGGAGGAAGAGAGCATGTGAAGGACATAATGTTGAAGGACATAATGAGCAAGAGAGGATTTGTATTTAATTCCTTGAAGGCTTTAGGATGTATCAAACTGGGAGAGAAATTTACTTATTGCAGTTTAACAATAAGCTCAAGATATTTCTAGTACATTTAAATTGTACATACCTCTGTGTACCTGTGAGCTTATTTGCAGTTGTTGCACTGAGTGGCCTCCTGCTGTTCAGTATCGTCTCTGCTTGGGTTGTACACGGTCATGCTGTAGCGTAGCAGTAGGAGTTAGTACTGCAAAACTGACTGATTCATCCAAGTCAATTTTATTGTCAATTCTCTCAAAATACCAGACATGAAATTGAATCAAGAAATGTTTCTCTGCAACCCACGATGCAATATATCCAAAATACATACAATACCATAAATAGTGCAAAATTGAGACTAAACCTAGCAGTATAACAAACGAATGAATGGGAAAACGTGTTCCTGACTCCTAATTTCCACCGGTTGCAGCTGAGTGTCGGCTCCGTGCTCCGCTGCGTCCGTCAACACCCACCAGGTCCGGATTTGTTGCAGCCATGACTGACAGCTGAAGTCATGAGGACCCACGAGATCTTGCAAATTCATGTAGAATAGAACCACAAAACCAACGACAGGCAGAGGAGTAGAGGGGTAACAATATGAAATCTCTCAATTAGTTTACACACTGTTCTTTGAGTCATATACTCTCTCTCACTCACTCACTCACTCACTCACTCACTCACACACACACACACACACACACACACACACACAGTGACCATACACTAACTATAAACCCAGCCCTACATCATATCACCATATATAGAGTATTCATTAATCCACATGCCCCCTAGCATTATAAATACCAACCATTAAAATGCATACGGGTACCGTCAGAGCACCAGGCTGACTCCAGAACACACACACACACACACACACACACAATTTCTGTTGACAGAAACATCTCCCCTAGAAATTTAGTCTAGAGATTGAAACCACATGCCTCCAGCAACTCTGCAGGTAAAATGGCGGGGTGTGTGTGTGTGTGTGTGTGTGTGTGTGTGTGTGTGTGTGTGTGTGTGTGTGTGTGTGTGTGTGTCAAAGCCCACCTGCTCACCACAGCCTACGGACTCTATAAAATTCTGTTTTACTGGCAAACATTGCTACCCCTAAACCTTTTTTATTTAGTTTTGGTGGTTCTGTTTGTGTGTTACTTTTAATGCCTTCATGTCAAACGTCCCTTGAAAGACACAATTAAAATCTAAGCAATTATTGACATTAATAATATTCAAATATAATTTAAACACGGAGTTAAAACCACAAACATGTAGTGTAGTCTTTTAAAAACCTTAAACCTTAAGCAATCTTAGTTCTTAACTTAAACTATGTAATTTAAAGAGACAATGATTACAAAAACGTTCATAATCAATTGCACTTTAGCTTAAATTGAACTGGAACAGTAGCACGATCTCCTGATTTGTGCCAAAACCAATCCCTCTTTTTTGTCACGGGGTAAAACTCAGTGTTGTCTTAAGCGTTAAACTGTCATTTAAGCATCCTTCCTGTTTGGTTTTTCCTCTTTAAAAGAAACCAGCCCAGACCTCGGAAGATCACAGGCAGAACAGAGCCTCTGTTATGTACACATGCTCAAAGCCTCAGTAGCTGAACTCAAAGTGATAACTTGAGCTTCAGCCTCACAGACAAAATGTCTACCAGTGCATTCAAGTAATGTGCTGCCTTGATCCCCTGCATGTGTAAGATATTTTTTTGTTTTTTAGCTGTGTTCATCCTAATGGTAAAAAACAGCATACAAATAAGTGTTTGATGCATAAACGCAGCAGCCTGCTGCAAAAAGGTGAGATGCAGTCAACTTTTGGAGTAAAGCAGCCCGACATCACCCTGCGGTAAACATCACTGCCTCTATCTCTCTGCCTCTATCTCTATCTATCTCTCTGCCACAAGAACGTTTTACAACACTAAGGGGGTAAAACAAAAAATGAAACCCAAGCACTAAACTGCCCAGGAGATTGTATAACTCATGGATGGATCGCTTTGCCTGATCTAAATGGGCCTTTGCAGAAAATCGGGTGCGTCGGGTTAGTTTCCTGCCCCCAGTGGATTGAGTAAATGTCATTTAATGTCATTAAATGGAACCCTTGCACTTAATAGACACTCTAAGGTCAGGTTTGTGTGACGATGTCTTCAAGAGAACAGCAGGGCCAGCATGTGTGTGTGCGTGGGTAGTGTGTGGTAGAGAGAGTGACAGTAATTAGCTTTACCCAGTCTCGAGGCATAGTGGGAGAAACAAAGTGTCTCCCCTGTGCTTTCTGACCACGGTCGGGAATCTGTAGCAGGCCCTCTCCTCGATTTCATGTTTATGGAGAAGGAGGACCAGGAAATGAGTAGAGGGTAATGCTATGGCCAAGCGGGCCAATCACAATTGTTGTGGTCTGCGTCGCCGCGAGGTGTAGTTACTTAATTTTTAGAGGTGCACGTCAGGCTACGGCTGGTCTGTTTCTATACTTACCTATGTAGGTACAGTACCTAGTAGGTACTGTGAAGAAATAATTAAAATGAACATCCTAAAGTGTCTTAATATGATAATGACATTACTAAATGTGGGTGTAGGTAAGGAAAAGGTGTAACTGTGCTCATGTCAAATGTGTGTGAGTATGCTTCAGTAGATCAAAGGTGCTCTGTGCAATATGTGCGTAAGATTTTTTTAGATCATTACATTTACTGTTAACACATGGTGAGCTGGTATTGACAGGTTACCTTAGTATGGGACAGTGGAAAAGTCCAATATACCTAGAGACAGGATAAAAGACATAGGTTGTGAAACAACTGTTATGAGTGAGAAGTCGTGTAAGAGTTACATGACTTCTAGGTACACTCCCTCTTCAGAGGGCGGCTGAAGAAGTTATTGGACAAGGGGGCCAAAAGAACCCAATGGCCCCAACCAGCCAATGGGAGAAGACCACAGCCGAGTAGAATAGTATATTAACTGTCTGATTCAAGAAGAAAGCGGCCATTCTACGGAGAGCCAAGTTGAAGTAGGGTGCTCTACATCGATGCGTGTCATGTAATCTTTTTGTTTTATTCCCTGTATACAAGTTACTTTTATTAAAGGGGATCTGAGCAATGTTGGGTGACATTACTTCTTGTTGACATTCAAAGTATTTTCAAACAAAACAAGACTACCTCGCCCCTTCCCTCCTCCTCATCCCCTCCCTTCTGTGCTTCCGTGCACTAACCCCCCCCCCACCCCCACCCCAAAATCCTACTTGTCGGTTACTGGCTGGAACACTGTTTGTGTATGCTTCGTGGTGCAGGTGGGCACAGTTTATTTTTATTGCCGTCTGTAGACCCTGGGCTGTCTACAGAGACCACATTTTTTTACAGTGTGTTCTGGGGCCAGGCAGCTCGCGGATAGTGAGGAGATGTTTGCTACTGTATATGTGACAACACATGTTGTAGCCTAAAACACTTTTGACATTGCTTAGAGCACCTTTAATCCAAATATAATAAACCACCTCAAATGTGAGAAGTTGATTGTCTTCTGTCCTACATGACTAATTGGACAGCGTCAGTACCCACGGCGTCAATTTGACACAGGACCATAAATTGGCCATTAGCACCAGTAACCACCAAATCAACTAATAATTCCACAGTTATCTGGTTAAAACATATGTAATGGTATGGGGAGAGGGCAGAGTTGCATACAATTATGGTTCATTACATTTAAAATTGTTCACAATTAGTGTTGTAAATATCTGCACATTGCAGGTGAAAACATGTTTGGGTTCTCTGTTTTGTGGATGTTAGAGATGACACAAGAGAAAAGCCAGATGCGATTGTTTCTGCGTGAGATCATAAAACACGACGTGACATGTGGTGTGTAGCCTGTGCAGAGACCTTCGTCTAATCAATGTCACCATGATGCAAATATTTGGATTATTCCCTGCTGAAAGTGAAACAGAAATATGGCAATTATGAGAGTAGTGTGCCGGAGGAAAAGATAAACAGGCGCTCTATGCAAACACTCACTACACGGAATTCAGTTATTTCAGGGACCCAAATATTTTTTGAAAGGGTAGTAAAACTTTTTCCCATTTCATACAGAAAAGCATATAAATAAGGACATTCTGTTTATTGTTTTGGTTGTCATGCAAATTTTGGAAATTTGTATTGGGTAATGTTCACTATTATCTGGACAATTTCCTAGATTTTGTGCCATTCTTAGTGTAAAGATCAAGTAAAAGTATCATTGATTTTTTTTTATTTCTTTTTTATTGCAATGTGTTTAGCTAGAACATTTAAAATGCGAGAGTTCTAAAAATGTTCTGTTGGATCCACTTTACACTCCTTGTTATAGAGCATCAGCCATTGCTGATGTACATATTTTGCTTGAGAGAGAAAGACATGCTGCGGTTACTTCAGCTTAACTGGGCTAAAATCCATGTGAACACAGCGGACCTTGTAAGGAAGTGAATGAGACAAAGTTTCTTGAGTGAAGAAGTCAGCCGTACTGTAGATCATTTCATGTTGATCCTCCAGCCATTTGGGGATAAATTGGCCTTCTGGTCTCCCTTATCTGTTCCTGTTTGAAAGAACGTTGAACAGCCGTGGTGAGAAGTAACAGTTGTGTCATTCCATTGTATGAGGAAGACAGTCAGAGAGAGAAGGATGACAAAGGAACTGAATGCTATGTTATAAAACCTTGGAAATATTGTATAAAAAGGATCAGCAAGGATACAAAATATTGTAGACGAATGCACAGAATGTCCTAGCTAAATGAAATTGTATTCTTGTGCAATGTCACACCAGAAAATGTGTGGTTACAGATGAAATGACATGAGGTTCTGGTAAACAACATCGGTCATTTACAACATACTTTAACTGAATTTGGACTGGATTTTCTGTCTAGCCGTCTTTCTATGGCAGGTAAAAAGGTTAAAAAAATAGTACATTAAAAGGCTGCGTGTTTGTGTGATGTTGATTTCTTTCTTTTCTTTGTTCAGATTCCTAGCTGGGCTGAAGTGTGAAAAATTGTGGGGGGTGGCGGTGGAGGAGGGGGTGTGCGACAACACTAAATATAAATACATAGTGCATGGTTCTACTGCACTGCTAGCAAAGCGTAGAGGATTTTGCAAAAACGGTGACTCAATTCATTTAAATTGAAAAGGGCATTATTGGCATTGGAAACAGACGTTTACATCGCCAAACCAAGTCTGATCCTTTTGATCCTTTTGAAATTGAAAATATTTGTCTATAAAAGTGTGTGTGTGTGGGGGGGGCGTGTAGAAAAAGTTTCGGAACCACTGGATGAGACAATCATCAGAGGATTGGGTCTATCAGTCCACATTTATGCTGGAAGAATGCCAGCTCTAGCCTTCGCCTTGTGCCTCAAAAAGTATTCACAGACCATTCAAGGCTAACTCTAGCTGATAGATAAATATTAGCGCTGCCTTACCCGTATGGACAGCTCGCAGGAATGAAAGCAAGTCGGTTAACACGGACCAAACATCCACCGTCTCCGTGAGTTGTCAAACTGATAGGAGGTGAAAGCAGAGCTGTGCGCCGACAATATCGAAATGGTGTGAACCACAGTGATCACAACAGTGTATGCGTGTATGGTGCAGTCAACCTTAAGCTTTAGTTTTCCCTTTTCTCATATAAACCGCACATGTGCCTACATGCCAGCTAACAATTGCCACCACACTTAACAATGAACACAAGGCATATACAAGGACACACAAACAACCATGCAGGCTTGTTTATTAGTGTTATTCTTTATTGAAAGGATCCCTTCCTGGGGTCTGCATTAACACACAATACATTACATCACAGAGATAACCCATTACAACAATATATGTAAAATCAATGTGCAATATCAAGCCCCCATACATACACATGCAGTTGGAAACCCGAAACATACACGCATGTACTGAACATTTCTGTTAAAACAAAAAGATCAAACTAACAGTCTCACTCAGGAATTATTTCATTTTAAATGACCCACTAGTCTCGCTTTGCCAGACCTTCCTCCACAGCACTGCAGAGGATGGTCTGGCGAGTCCACACTCCAGGATGGGTGAGAAACGTGGTCTGCAATAATTGGTATTTTTATTAAACCAATCACAGTCGATATGGGCGGTGAAAAGCAGAGGAGCAGTTAACATAGTCCTCAGAAATCCACTGGAGTTTATAACGCCAACACAAAGAAAGCAGAAGGGAACGGACATCGGCAAAAGACTGCGGCACGGAGAAATCTTGGAAGTGAAACATCATGGACATAGACTAATAACCTAGCCTGGATGCCAGCCAAACTTAGCCCCGCCCACAACATTCAGGAAGTTCTTTTTACAACACCGGCAAATATCATTTGCACTCCTCCTCTACGTCTTCCAGCAAGTGAGCAGTTGAGTTTTGTTGCTGTTGACAACTATGCGTCGCTCAACATACATCAAATACTCCATTGCTCTGATTGGTTGTAGGTCTAGCCAATGAGTGAAAAGGAATTTTCTTCCCTGGTTCGGTTGGAACACACCCCATAATCACAGCCCAATGGAGCAGTTTCAGACTCCCATTCTGACTAGAATCTGAGTATGATGACGTCCCACAATCTAAAACCTTTTTGCATAGAACAGACATGTTTCATAGAAAAACAATTAAAAAACAATAGGAATATATTTGTATAAATCCTTTTAAGAATCACACAAGACTAATACAGTTACTTTCCAGTATTCAATCTTAAATCTGTGTGCCAGATAGATCATATACTTTTTTGAAAGATGATTGAGTGTTGACCAAATACAAAAGGGTAACTTCCACTTTATGGCTCAATACACAACAGTTTGTTTTCAATGAGCCAGTCCTTAGGCCAGGTACAACAATATGACCATTACTAGTAAATCTGGTGTTTTGGCTATGCATGTTATCACGCTTGTCTGTTTTCCTTTTAAAAAGGATCAAGACTGACACGGTTCCCAACCATAAATTGAACAGTGATTTGAAAAGTCAGCAGGCCATAAAGGTTTAGTTAAGAAACGATTGCATTAAAAGGTTGTTTGCCCTCCTCACATCAGTAATGCTTTGGTCCAATGCAGGATGGATACAAATCAATAATCTTATTGCTTATAGTGTTCCAATTTGTGGCACACGTTGTTTTTATGTAAAACTAGAAGAGGGTAGATTTCTATATCCAGTTACCGTCTTTAATGGATATCCCAAGTGAGCATTTTTGCCAGAAGGCAGACCATGCAAGGTGCTCAACATGTGTTAGAAACGCATTAGCGCTGTCTGTTGTTTGTGATCAGCTGCAGCTCCCTCACACCTTCGTTTAGCAGTCAAACGGCTCAAGTTGCAGACTCTCAGGGTTTACACCCACACATTTTGAGCAGAGCATATTATAGCTGCAGCTGTGTAGATAACGCATTATAATTATGCACATTATGCTGTGAAGAACAATCTCAACAACATTAACAGCATTTTGTTCCCAAGCTTGCTATCAACCCTAACCCAATGAAGAAATCCCTTCATGTCACATATGTCTTTAACATGAACTGTATAACATAAAGGTTTACAAGTAGCATGAATTTATTTCAGCTTCTGAAATTAGCTTTTTTTGAAGTTAGCTTTCCAGCTTAACCCTTGCATTAATCTTGGGTGACCCATTTTAAAGGTTTTATATTAGAAGGATGGGTTTCACACAACCAAATTTCCCCAAAATAACATGGATGCATAGATGTATGGTGTTTGGAAACCATGCAACATATTTGCAGGTAAAATAAATGATTACTTTTATTCGAAGTAATCTTTGAATGAATTTTGGTGTTTTATTCAATTTCATAGCATTTTCATTTGTTTTTAAGGGACTGTTCATTTTTTATAGAAGGTGCTACCAGAGGAGTTTTGGGGTCTTTAGTCTAAAAAGACTTGACCCTCACTCTGCTAATAATACAGTTTTCAATGACCCTCCCGAACCTTCTGTTCTGGTTTGCACTAAACAAAGATGTACAGGTACCCATTGTTTTTGACAGCCATGACATACATGACTAACCTCTGCCTTCTCATCTTACACATCACTCTCCACTGTTATGGTGGTCAATTCAGTCGATTTACTCACTAACATTGTTGTGGAAACACAACAAGTATGGAAACTAAATGCACACTTCCTTCATTAGTGCATTACTAAACTAGTATTTACATGAAATAAAACATTGAGACCATTCAACAAAGCACACTGGGTGACATGTTGGTTCAACATGTGAACTGGTTGCTATGGACTCGTCACTAGGCTTCCTTCCTCACTGTATATTTTAGCACAGGTAAAGCTGCCGAAGCTGAACATTATCCAAAACTCCATTTCTCAGTCAATTTGGGAGCACTCCTTTCTTCTCAAATGACTTGAAAAGTTGTTTGCACAATTTCACAAATAATCACTGGGACCAATATTTGAGTCGGGTAGGGCTGCAGCCTGGAGACCTCCCATCTCATGCCCTCCCGTCTGTGTGCTGTCCGCGAGCTTCGACTTTTCAAAATAAAAGCTTGCGTCTGGTCCGCTATGTTTTCGTTCGTTGGTGTTTTCAGTGCTTTTTCACTAAATACCACGGTAATCATGCTGATGTATAAAATTAGTTTTTCAGCAGATGGAACTAGCAAATCAGTTTTGTGTTTATATGTGCATGAGGGATTAATTGAGTTTGGGAAATCGCACGGCCTCTACAAAACTACGGCTCAAGTTTTCTGGCTGACTAAACAGGGAGGGACCCATCTGCTAGTGATGGGGGGGCCGAGGCTGAGAGAGCTACATGGAAAAATATGCACCAAACAAGCCACGTTGAAATGTTGCTGTTTTCATCAATACAAAAGTTGGGTGACCTTCCACCCTAAGCTAAAAAACGGTGACCTTCCCCCTCAACAATGAATAAAAAGACATCACCCTCCCCTTTCCTCTGGTGGCCCATCCCATAAATACCGATACAAAATGGTTTAAAACCGTATCCTAACTCAACATCCTCTGATCTTAACTATTAGTCAAAATAATTTATAATGATGGCTTTTCTTTTACTCAAAAAGTAAGTATAGTGTCATATATATTGATATAGAGCCACTTGATATAGAGCCATGTTTATCCAAATCATGCCATTATACTTACTGTACAAAGCATTTAAGTTAAAACAAATGTTGAAAGTATATTGACAATATATTACCCTGCCATAGTTTATTGTGGCCGTTCTAAAAGGGAGTCTAAACACTACCATTCTATGGTTTGTTATGCAAATGAAAGCAAAAGGGCACATAAACAATGCAAATGACCTTAACATATCACACACAAATAAATGCACGTGGCTGAGGTTGCTAGGTGACAGGGTGCTGTGCTAAGTGATGATGACATACAGAATTGGATAACAAAAACCTCACAGCTGCATGGTTGAGCCAGAGGAAATGAACAGCCTGATGGAAATACAGCATTGCCCTGTTTAACACAACATTTAACTCAAAGGTTAGGTTTTACAACCTGGACACTGTTTTCCCACGCATTGATGTCTAAGTGACTAATTTGGACAAGAGCCTTGCAAATGGGTCCAGTATTATCCAGCAAGCGCCCACAGCTGTGAACTTGGCTGCAATGTAATCCCATATAAAGCAAATGTGCATCGTCAATTTTGTTGTTGTTTTTGCCACTGACAGGCTCAGATTATTATTCCTGGCAAAATGGACAGGATCCTTATAGAGATATATCTTTTTGTTAGAGAGTGAGATCCTTTTTGTCTAACCAGAAACGGCTCCAAAACCAACATTGCCAAACCACTCACCCCCCAAGTGGACCAATATTAAAGATTTGTTGTTCCCATCGGTCACTTAGACACAAAAAGTTTACAGGTTTAAAAATACATAAATAATGTACACAATTACCATTTAATGGCCAGTTCATTCATTTATTTATTCATTCATTTTATTTATTTTTGGGGTTTATAAATAATAGACAAGTGATTGACAGTTAAAAACATACTGTATGAGACATGACAAGGCAAGAGAAAGAAAAAAATGAACATTTAGAGATATGTGTAGGTTGTTTTCATGCACATGCACTGTGCATATATGATAGGCATCTGGATGGTTCGCACAGCTAGATCCTTTCAAAGCAGTTTGTAAATTGTGGAAGTCCAAAGTGAGCCAAGGCGCCGACTTCAGGCAATACAGGACAGCAGCACTGCAGTCACCCATTAAGAAAATGAATTGCCCACTGATGCGGTCTCACTGTTAACCTATTGAGGATGGAGGGCTCCTCCATCAATCAAACAAGCTCCTCAGGACAGTGTGCCTACATAAGTGGCCAGAAGTGTATACTTGTGCGTTGACGCGTGCGTAAATCTCTTTAAGAGAATAGCAGTGCCGGCATGTGTGTGTGCATGGGGAGTGTGTAGTAGAGCGAGTGAGAGAGTGACAGTGATTAGCTTTGGAGCAACCTTAAAGACATAGTGGGAGAAACAAAGTGTCTCCCCTTTGCTTTCTGACCAAGGTAGGAAATCTGTAGCAGGAAAAGTTAACCCTCTCCTTGATTTCATGTTGTTTATGGAAAAATACATTTCCTGCAGAAAATGAGTGGGAATGCTGAATAGCTGACTTGCTAAAGCTAAACTGGATGAATAGCTCAAATCCGTGAGAAGACGTTGAAGTAGTGAGAATAGCTGAAAAAGTGGAAATCATTTTAATAAGTTTGAATTTCATTAAAAAACATCAAAAGCTTATGCTAAACTGAAGTGTTGACTTTAAAAGCTGAATAATGAGAAAAGATGAGTATATTTATATATAACTGATAATGAATAAGTAGAGAAGAGAGAGAACAAATGCAGAAATATGAAACAAATTACTAATCTTTCTTTTGGAGTGAGTTTTGTAAATGTCCTGGAGTTGTCCTGTGCCAATTATTGTAGCTTCTGTCTTTTACAGTCCATTCCCAGGACACTCTCAATGGAACATCAGTTAATGTTCACAAGTTTTTAGCCTCCCATAGCAAAAGGTCATGCACCGATTGGATGCAGATTTTGGATACTGACCCAAATAGCAGAATCAAGCTGATCTGTTCCATTTTATGTCCATATTATGTTTTGCCTCTCCACCCTCACCAACAGGATAACTGGCTAGTAAAATAATCTTCGACGCGTACAGTAGGCCTTAGCTTGTCGTTCTGCTTTGTGCATCCCTGAATCATGCCAATCTAGATGGGAACATGACAAATTCAAAAACATTTACTCACGTTACTGTGTTGAGTAGTTTTGTTTTTTCGAGTTGTTTTTAAAATCGGTAATTTAAAATGTACTTGATTAAGTATTGTATTTCGTGATGCTACATTACATCCCATTTGTTACCGAGTAAAAAAAACAAAAAAAAAACATTCACCAAAAAAAACCGAAAGGATGAAGAAAAAAATTTGTCAATGTATGGCACTCTCACTTTCAATGTATTGTTTGAAAACGTTTTATGGGATGGTCTGAACTAAATTTGCACATTATACCTTTCTAAGGGCCTTAAATGTCATGTGTGACATGTGTTATTACATGTGTATACATTTGTATAGATGTTTATACATTTATATAGCGTTTTCTTCAATTAAAAACAAAATAGTTTTTGATTTATGACCCCTTGTCCTATTTTCACTACATGGGAGAGATCCCCCCATGTAACTTAAACATAAAGTACATTTATATGAGCTACTTGTTACTTTTACTTGAGTAATTTTTCAGATTGGTCATTTAAAGGTAAGGTAAAAAAAATACTTGTACTTGAGTAATATTTCATCAAATTATTGGTACTTTTACTTGAGTACAATATTTTTCCTGCATGAACCTTGTCTCCTGATGAGATCCTCAGCTCCTGCGACTTTTTTTCACCTTTTAAAACTCAAGTTCCAAAAGAAGAAAAAAAAAAATTACTAAATATATTGGGTTTCTTATCATTGTGGGAATCTAGACTCACCACTTACTTCAGTCTCATCCAACAAAAAAGACAAGTGCTGCAACAATTAGTTGTAACTCTCTGATGAATTGGGTTTTCAACTCTCGATAAAAGTTAACCTATCTATTGTAAACAGTCAAATATATATATATTTTAAGATTTTGGAACCATACCCCTGCTGGGTTTTAATGCATGCATTAAAATGTAGTTTTAGTTTTTAATGTTATCATTTCTCCTCCAGTCATTCCCACCCAATATCTCAATTTCTTTGCATTTCAGTCCCAATTATCCACATTGGCTCTGCCAGTTGTTTGGCTGCTTTGCAGATTTCTTTCTCTCCGACATCCCAGAAGTTTTATCTCACTCTAAAGCCGGGGTTTGCCTTGCAGCTTTTCTTCCGCTCTCCTTTTCAGCTGTAATCGATCAACAACGTCTAGGAGGCAGGGGGCCCTCAGAAGTCAGCCAGCCTGTTCATTAAAGCCATTAACATTTCTCATCCATGATTATCCCTTGGAAAAACAACAGCGCGTGTGTGTGTGTGTGTGTGTGTGTGTGTGTGTGTGTGTGTGGGACGGGGGGAGGGAATGCTGTAGGAAAGAACTGATGTAAAATCTGTTAGTTACATTGCTTAGGCAAATATATACACATTTTATTAATTAAAACCTCAAACATACATTCACGTTTTTTCTTGTGAGCAACTTTTCACACCGGCTCCACACGGTTCCACAGTAGCTCTAGTAAGAATTCAGCTGTCACGAGGGACGTCTAACAGACTCTCTTCTGATTTTGCTTTCAGCTCTCACTCCATTTCTCTCAATAATCATTGCTTCTCACTTTATTCTCCCACAAAATGTGTCTCTTTTATGTTCTACCAGCTATGAGAAAATGGTTTCACGTAAAACTTCGGAATTTGATCAAAGTTGGCACTCATTAATTCTGTTTCTCGATGGAACTGAAAAAAGTGTAATGACTGGGAAGTCAATATGTTTTCATCATTCCTCTGCCAGGGAAAGGACACTCTTGATGATATGTCTATTGTAAATTGATTTGATCAAAGGACTGCATTGTAGTATATGGTTGTATAAAGGTTTTTAAAAGCAGAATAACTGGCCAACTCAATTAGTTTTGCTGCATCCCATGATTTTTTTCTCAGATGTAAGAGATTTATTCTGGTGTCACCTAGTTCGCCTGCAGAGATGGCAAAAGTACGCACTTCCCGTACTCAAGTAGAAGTACAGATAATTGTGTTAAAAAATACTCTGGTAAAGTAGAAATACTGATTTAAAGTAAAAGTAACAAAGTACAGGCTTGGAAATTTACTTAAAGTATAAAAGTAAAAGTAGCCTTGCGAATGACAAAGCTCCCTGGACCAGATGTTAGTAGAGAGACGCTGAGAAACTACAGTGGACATGGAGAAAAGGCTCTTTATGCCATTGGCTACATTTGAAATGTCTGTCTGCCAATAGGCCTAAAACATATAGCTTATTTATTGTGACAGAGACTGGGACTCCAGGTTAATGAGATTCTGACCGAGTGGCAAGATATGAATTCAAGTGTGATTTTATGAGAAGTCTGTGCACAGTATATTCCCATCCAATTAGATTCAATTTGGTATTGCTGATGCAAAAATAATAACTAACTCCAGTGAAATTATTTTAAACTTAGTGAGGACTAGATTAGGACTGGATTTAAAGCTGGTTCTGGTTCCCAACTTCGGCCCAGATGTGTCTGTTAAAACACGGACGGAGACAACTTCTCTCTGTTGATGCTTTATTACAATCAAGCATCAGTATAAACATGGGGGGGGAGCTCTGCTATGGCTGTTTGTGTGGTAATAAAATAAATAAATAGCATTGTAAAGGCTACCATATACACTGCATAGGAATCATATATGCTAAATAATAACAATAAACCCACTATTAATTACATTATCTTAATGAGCACGTTCAACAATCGCCATTATATCGCATCAACAGCCAGGTGTAACCTAGGTAACAGGTGAAGAACACAAACAAGCTAACTTTTAAATTTGGAAGAACTATAGACCAATACAACAACAGGCTTAAATGAACTGAGAACATTTAACGTTATATGACTTACAGTTCTCAAAGACGCACACAATCTCAGCTGACTATCCTCCGGACAGTTAGTTTATCTTTTCTCTCACCTTTTTCTCTGTGTGCGGTGCGTGTCTGCGCTATTCTCCAACATGCACTCACAATCACTCCTGATAGAAGACCTTTTGTACAAAACTTAAGTAACGAGCCAATTCTGTAAAATGTAAGGAGTAGAAAATACCAATATTCGTGTTAAAATGTAAGGAGTAAAAGTAAAAAGTTGCCAAAAAAAATAAAAAGTAAAGTAAAAATATCTGAAAAATCTACTTGAGTACAGTAACCAAGTATTTTTACTTTGTTACTTCCCATCTCTGTTCGCCTGTATGCTTGCTCTTGGGGGAATTACTACAGTTGTTGGGTCTTTGTAAATTATAGAGTGGGGTCTAGACCTACTCTATCGGTAAAGTGTCTCAAGATGACTCTTATTATGATTTGATACTATGAATAAATTCAATTAAAACTGTACCTCTCATGCCCTCTCATCCTACTTGCTGTATTCTGCCATTTTTTATATATACCCTGTCTATTATCTCTCTCTCTCTCTCTTTCTCTCTCTCTCTCTCTCCCAAGGTGTCTGCGTAACATTTTCTAAGTAATTTTCCATGATTCAACAGTGGTTGCTTTTGAGGATTTTTGCCTTTGTGTTCTTGTTTTATGTGTATGTGTTTTATTGTTGTACCTCATCTATTGTTTTAAGTCATCAACCTGCTAGGGCCTGCAAATGAAAATTAGCCTTCATGTCAAAATGTGACACATTTACATTTTGTGCTCTGTGCTTATGTTGATTAATGTGCGGTGTCTCTTTTAAAAAGAGACAGAAACATATCTCTGACAGTATGAGGTACTGTAGTTATTTTATGTACAATCAAACATTGGTTTTATCAATTAGTCAGTGGCCAACTATTCTGATGGGACAAACCTCTGCTTTTTAACCACTTGATATAGAAGCGTGTTTGTTAAAAATAAAATCTGTGTTGGATGTGATACGTTTGATTTCATGCTAACCAGTGTGTTAGTTCAACATTCTAACCTCTTCTCCCTGCACAGGTAAACGCCTTTCTGTCCTTTGTGATACCCATGGTGGCCATATCGGCACTCAACGGGGTCATAGCCAATCAGCTGCTGCGAATGTTCCGTGAGGCAGAGCAAGAAAACCGTGTCTGCATCATTGGGGGGAATCCCACCATGCTGAACGCCACCACGGAGCCCAACCGCGCTCGCTCGCTTCGCCACGGAGTTCTTGTTCTCCGTAAGTACACACATGTACTGTACATGATATACAGAAGGAGAGTTGGTCATTTGGGTTGTCGTTGAGTAACGAATAGCTTTCTGAGTTAGGTAGCAAGCTATTTCCCTGGATGCATGTTGCATTTTGCTAGCCTGCTGTAGTTTGGTTAATAATTAGACTACATGTAGTAGGGCCGTGCAATCATTCAAACTTTTTCATCACTGTTGATTTGTTGAACAAGTTCAATAAATGCAACATCTTTACAAAAGACAATGAGTAATCGTATGAAATAATCGTGATTTCAATATTGACCAAAATAACTGTGATCGTGATTTGTTTTTGTTTTTTTTCATAATCGAGTGCATCTTAGTATTTTAAATTGATGAGCAATACATTTCAGAACACAAATACTTCTACTCCATGTATCTCTTATTCCTCCTACTGTCATGGTAACATCCAAAGCTGCACCAGGGGTGTTCACTTACTTCTGGTTTCTTTTTTTTAGTGGATAACAATTTTTTTTTTTTTTTTTTTTTTAACAACATACAAAACATTACAACAACATGAACACTCCCCCCATACAAACACCCACACCAATCGTAATCACCACCCACCTAGACTAAAATTTAAAATAAGATATGACGCAGTGACTTCAATATTAAAGACATTCAACAAAATAGTAACAAATTACTCAATAAACCATAAACCAAAAACACACAAAGCACAACACCATACGCCCATCATACCTGTCTCCACAGCAAAAAGCTTCTTCAAATCCCACTACAAAGTGCAGATATACTTTCTTCTGCTTCCTGATGCTGACCCTTTCCAGAATGTCCTGAGTGTTTTTAAAGATACACAGCAGGTGCTCCATCTAACTGTCAGTGAGACGCACTTCACTCACTCCGAGTGAGCAAATGCTCCATAACAAGCATATGAATCACTGTTATCGCGTCAGTGATGCAGTGGCAAATCAAATGTGGATAAACTAGCCAAGCAACCATCATTTAACTTTCACATGCTGATTTCTTCCTGAAAAGCCAGTCGTTACTGGGCCGAGACGACACAAAAGCTGTCTACCGACTAAAGCTGACTCCAATGCTTCGACTCTTTGAGTGTTGCCGTGGGAATGGATGTCGAAATTAGTATCAGTATCATTCCATTTTTTTATTTTTTTTATTAGAATGCATTACCCCAAAAAAATCCAGAATAGCCGATGGAATAAGGAATGGTAATCCCACGTTATTCATTTATAGTTTTCCTAGGAAAGGGAACTTTGCTTTCTGGCTTGAAAGTCTTGTATGTTAACACCCACCCACCCACCTCCTCCCTAAGGACGCAAGCCGCACACAAAGCGGCCGTCACTGTGGTGAATACAGCAAAGAAATGTGGAATGCTTATGAATGTTCATAGCTTTTTGAATAAATGGTTCATTGGAACAAGCTATTTGGGACACAACTTTAATCTTGTGTCATGAGTTGCAAAGTCTCCAACTTTGTTAAAGTCCAATTGAACAGGAAGTCTCATAATATTAGTTAGATGTTTACATTTATTAGCAGTGTAGGCCTGTTACATAATCAGTCTCTAACTGATGCACATGAGCAATTCACTTGCATATCTGGTGTGGATTAGCTGTGGTCAACACCTCTACCTGCTCCTGATGATGGCTTTAACGATAAACCCATAGCTTGAAAATGCAACAAAATGCCCTTGTCCTTTTTTGGAGATTAACTGTGTGATCATATGTTTTAATTCAATTCAATTTTTTTTTATAACATCAATTCATAACAAGAGTTATCTCGAGACACTTTACAGATAGAGTAGGTCTAGACCACACTCTATAACAACAAGGACCCAACAGTTCTAGTAGTTCCCTACTGCGTTTGTGTGTTTACTACAAATAAATATATCTGTGTAAGCTCTGGTCTTATGTTTAATCAAAGGCATGTGTGGTAAACTGTCACAGAGCTCGGCTTGACATTTCTGAAATGTCATTAAGGATTTGGATTAAATGCATAATGTCTGTCTAAATTGGTTCTGCTGCCATTGTCTGACCTCTGTCATCATATCACCGATTGAATTTGAAGCTTAATTGGGTCGAAAGGAATTTAGTAGCCAGATGGGTCCAGTTTTGTCTCTAATACCCCCAATTACAGGAATCATATCACACATATCCCACATGTGTCATGTAGAGATTGACTAATATTCACTCTTATGTTCCTCATGTTCTGTACTCAATTATGAGCTGACAGAGACTAGAAAGGTCACAGATAAATTTACCATCTCAACCCCCCGATTCTCTCTTTCTCTCTGTCATTCTCTAACTGAATTAGACCTGCTTTCTAGTGTGTGTGTGTGTGTGTGTGTGTGTGTGTGTGTGTGTGCACCTTTTTACCTATCCACCAGGGGACATTTGGAGGTCCACTGTTGATCATGCATTAGAGGTATAAGGCGCCAACTAATAGAGGCTTAACTGCGGTAAATGTCCTAACTGGTTTTAAACTTCACACTACTGTAATGAGTTACCAAGAAGATGACTTTTACCAATGTTTTAAAATCATTCAGTTTAAAAAAACAAAACTAAGCTGTTTCACCCTCAGGACATATTTGACCCCTTTAAAAAATGTCTATATCTGAAATATAGGTTTTTGACCCAGGAGGACAACACAAGGGTTTGCGAGGAACAAGATTTCAATCAATCAGTTCTAAGAAAACAAAAACAAACACAGCGTCACAGTGTAATGTTAATTTACCAGTAGCCTGCGGCTGCTCATTTCCAGACACTGTGGACACTGCCGGAGTCGGAGAAAATGGATAAACAACAGAAATGTAAAATCCTCCTGCTTCCCTGGAGTCACCAGGTTGGCAACATTTAGCCATACGATAGAAATATATTTGAATTATTTATAAGTCACTAAGAGGGTCTGAAAAGTCTCTGAATGTAGCAAAAAAAGTTGCCAAGCTGGCAACACTGTCCACAACGTTACTGCTGCATCGTTTCCTGTTTTCTCGAACAACGGAGCGACATCACAGACCGCGTGTGCAATAATCACTCGTGACAGTAAAAGGGATTTGCGTTAGCTCGTTATTATCGCATTCAATTTAACAGGTCTAATTAGGACATACTTCTTAATTTGTGTTTTGGAACAAAGGCAAGCAAAATTGCAGTTGTAGTGATGTCCTTATTAAAAATAAAATTAAAATTGGGCATATTAACCAGACATAAACATCCGGTTAATATGTCCAATTTTAATTTTATTTTTAATTTCAAACAATTTGATTTGTCACATGAAATCCTACTAGGTACAATTCCATTTGAATGATATCCCATCAGATCCAGGATCCAGCCATGTCTCAGCGAAAGGACATCCTGCTGGAAACCAACGCAGCTCACTGTTCGACGTCGGTGTTAATTCCTCTATATATTAAGGAGCTGTGACGGCAGAGGCTGCTTTGCCAGAGTTTCTGATTAATGGCTGCTTGAGTCTGTGTAATGACCAACTGGCCAATTGGGACCGACTAACAATGACAAATTGTGAATGGCAGAGTGCTGAGGACAAAGCTACCATGCTGGAATAGACTGTGGGCAAATGGCATCCCTGAGTGGGTGTAGAACAAACACACACACACACACATATTACCATTCTAGCTCTGTCCTCTGCCACTGTTCTCACTGCTTGAGTGTGTGTATTTAAGCATTCCTTTGTATCTGTTGATGATCTTCAATAGTTCACGTGAACCTTTTAAGATGTGTTGACATTTCAGCAGACCACATGGATAGATCCACTAAAGAATAGAAAGCAATCATGGTATCATGGATGGTATGAAAAATACCATCTGTAGAGAAGCTCAGCACAGAGCCACGAGAGAAAAGAAGAGGGAATGTACGCTGATGTAATCGCTCCTGTCAGGCATACAAATTGGAACTCAAACATAAGTGCCTCTTTTCATAGTTGTACTGGATGAGTGTTCTGCAATGTCTAAGATTGGACCTGGACCCAAAATAGGAGCATCCAAGTGAACCATGATGATGTTCTTACAGTAGTTACTCTGCCCTGTGGTGACAGGATCGCATATGCAGAGATGTTGCCTGTTGTTTTCTGCAGCGTACTTTCAAAAAGACACACCGCGAGGGGTTGAAAGTTTTCCTTGTAATAGCGAGCTTACACTATACAATTTTAGTCCTGATTTTCAACTTGGATATTGCAGACACAAGCCCCTGATCAAAGGCAAATCGGCGCTCGCTCCTGTAAGCGACAATTGTGAATGAATTTTCAAAGATTCGATCTGAGAAAGGCACCCATGCGTCATGGACGCCTAAGAGATATCTTGCAGGTAAATATTTTATATTTAGAATATTTTCTCTTGCACAGCAGGCAACCTGGACAGTGACTGCAGTTTGATACTGCCAAAGATACAATCTAAAAAAAGTAGGCTACATATTCATATATTCATACATTCATACATTTAGGCACTTACTCAGAGAATACATGCTGTTTTGTAGCCAGCATTACTCACTTTTACACCTAGAAAACTTAAATGTTGGGTGTTTTGCCAAAGAGCACTTTGTCATTGTCTTCACAGAGGGAGACAGTGATGCACATTGTACAGGCGTGATATCCACAGCTGTTGTTGTTGGGAGCTGAACAAACAGTAAAATCTTGTTGGCTTTAAGATGTTGATTGGCCACGCAGTACCGTAGTGGTTTCAAACGTGTGCTAAATTACATATTTTAACATGAATTGAAGTGTTGGAGCCTAGTCTTCCAGTGGTAATTTTAACCGGTTGTGGCCAAGGAGCACATATGGAATTTAGTGACAGTTGGGACCAAATTTCTTTGATAGAGGTGTAACGAGAGAAGAGACAAAGAGGACCGAGCTCCAGTTGACTACAAGACTACAATCCGTCCTCTGACACAGTACCACATTGTCATCCATTCACAAGAGAGCGGATCAAAATGTTGTTGAAAGAGAAGAAAATGAAAGAAAATAGACGCCCTGAGAACACCTGAACAAATCTTGTAAAAAAAAAAAGACAAAACATCTGTTTGAATAAGATTTGTGCCAACTCGAACGGTTCATTTACAAATCCTTTAAAACAGGATTTCCTCTAAAATTATGCTTTTTTTTTTTTTTTATTGTTGATCTGTGTGTACACAAGGTTATTTTTGAATGAGAAAATGCTTTCATGCATCATACTCAGGATTATTCAGAAACAAACATGTATCTGAATCTGAATCTGAACATGTATCTGAAGTTTTGGCACACAGCTCATGTAGGAGATTTAGGTTCTTTAACCCATTGCGCCCACTTGCCTCAGCTTGTGTTACACACCTTTTTCTTGGAATCATCACTCAGTCAAATCTGAACTTACAGATATAGAGATGATAGAGATATTTTTAGCTTCACTGTTAGATGTTCTTCCCTGTCAAAGTAATCTGGTGATATTTGGATGTCTGTACATCAAACATTTTAAATTGAAATACATTGATGACCTAGTACATCTCAAATTGGCAACGTGAATATTCAGTTATGCTACTGGGACAATGTTCTGTGAAAAACCTGAAACAAAAGACTTTAATTGGTTGCAAAAAACAGAAACACTTTGTTTGGCATAATAAGGCAAAACTAATAGCGTTTAAATCATCCTTTAAGTGAGGCATGGAGTACTGATCACTGGGATTTGTAGTTGATTTGCTGTCCCTGGGCCTTAACAACCATTACTCATAGAGAAAACAATGAAAACTAAAGTTTCAGGGTAGCTGTCAGTCATCTGATGCTTAATAGAAGTTGAATAGAGTTGTAACACCAACACAGGGGAACCAGTCTAGCTATCACCAGACCAAGCCAAGCTCAATAGATCTGAGATTGAGTCTGCCCTGTATTTTAACTCTGTACGCAATTGGAAAGTCCTTAAACCAATCAGATCAACGATCCGGGTGACATGGCCTCAACTGGTTGCTGCGCTACGGTGGCATTTGGCGGCCGCTATGTTGAATGTAAACATAACTGAAGTTAAAAACATTGATTAAAAAGCATCGACAAAAGTGTTGATCTTCATTCATTTTGACGGGAAGACAACACAAGGGTTAATGTTTAATGTCACACTGATAAACTTGTATTGAGCATTATACTGTGTACAATGCTCCTTTATTATTCTTTTTGTCCTCTGATGCGCTCTCTCTCTCTCTCTCTCTCTCTCTCTCTCTCTCTGTTCAGGAGCGGTGGTCATAGCCTTCGTGGTCTGCTGGCTGCCCTATCACGCTCGCCGCCTCATGTTTTGCTACGTCTCTGACTGGTCCGAGTGAGTACCGATTCTTCTCAGCCTTCTCATGCGAGAGTTTGTTTGCCCACTTGACCTCTACCCCTGCAGTAACACACCGGTGCTGCATACACTTACACATGCATGAGCATTTAAACACACTTTCACATATGCAGGTACCCAAATATGTGCATGCAGATACTGGCCTGTAGCCGACATTTAGAGGGCCATCAGTTAAGGGCATCTGACAAAGAGGAGCAGTACAGATGCATCTTCCTGATTAGATTGCCTCCATTTACCATTCTCATCTCCTCTCTCTCTCTTTTGCGCTCTCTTTCTCTCTCTCTTTTCCCTCTCTCTCTGATTTAACGATTATCCCATACAAACTGTATATTGTTTCCATAATTAAATCGATCACACACCATTTAGGTAAATGAGTGTGTAATGGGAAAACGACATATTTCTACTCTGTATGAAGGACGGACCAACAGGTTCTTGTTGCTAGGGTTTCCTCGGATCCTCTCGGCCGCTGCCTGCGGAGGAGCACTGAGCTTAAAACACATTGCTTATTTGCCTTCTAATGTAGATCCCAGCTTCTCTGTGTGTCTTCAGTTTGTGCAGTTTTGTCCGTTTGTGCACAGCTCAAAGTTCAATTTAATATGTGTGCAAAGAAAGAGCAAGCAAACTTTGTTTTTCTGTATTTTTTATGACACTGCAAGCCACCTGAAAACATTTCTTCTCTTTTGAGCTTCAATTTCTGATTTCATGAGGCAATACAACAGTAATATTACTCAAATTAGTTACAGTACAATTAGTTGCATTACATACTCATAAGAAATGTGTGTGATTATTGTATCACATCACTAAGATACTACTCAATTAAATGTTATTTTTAGTATCAAATCATACCAAAAGTTATCTTAAGACACTTTACAGATAGAGTAGGTCTAGACCACACTCTATAATTCTAACAATTGTACTAATTGCCATCCAACACTGGCTATAAAAAAAATATGCTCAGCAGATTAATACTGCATAAGTGTGTTGGTGTGTGTATCCCGCCTGCAGTGGATTATTATTATTGCTAGACAAGCACAGTTATTATTCAGGCACCCAAGCACCCACATTGTGAAGCATTAGCAGGGACGTCATGAAATCACTGTGAGTCACTCTCCTGCAGGACAAAAGGACAGCCTTCAGAGTTATTTTGGAAATATGTCTGTCCTGCCTGGTGAAAGGCAGTGAGAAAATAATAGTATGTAGGAAATAACCCAGAAAATGCCACGTATGGAGGTTGGTCTGTGGGGGGGGATGGGTCAACCAACACAGGGCTTTCACCCAGGAGACCAGGGTCCATGTCCTGTTCTTGTTCTGAGTGTCACTCAAACGTACATTCTGTAACCCCACCCACAATCTTTTCCTGTCCAGCTTTTGTGGCGCATGTCCGTCAGTACGTCCTGACCCAGAGCGACAAAAAGTGCCGCTAAAACACAAAGTGCAGTTTTATTTTTATGATAATAAATGACTAAAATCATTTTAAAATAATTTTTTGGGTCAAATTATTGATTTCTTTGAGAAGTAGACGTGTAATAACAGAGTGAGGCGTGGTGTCCCGCATCGCACTGTGGGGGGTGTTTTTTTGCTATGACTGTTACTGATGTCCAAGACTTGGTACAAAATCTTTTTAAAACCAAAAAGTCTTCAAGTTCATTATTGTCAATGTTCAATACATTTTTTAAAAATCCAAGTTTTTTTCTTTTGCAGTTATACTTTAAGAATATATACATTCATCCCTGCAGCATACAGTATATATCCTAATAGCCCACATTGTACTGGAAAAACATGTCTATAACTTCTGCATAACTGGGTTGAGACTATATAAGCATTATTACACAAGGAAACCCAAAGATTGAAAAAGAAATGGCTTAGACCCCACAGACAGAGCCCCCCCAAGTACTATACTAAAAGAACTATACATTTCCTGACAGTTAACACTGCATGTCCCTCATTTTCTATCTTTTTGGTTCATGTATTTGTATTGGTTCATTTATTTATGGTGATTAACCAATAATAAATTAATAATTTTCCTTCCTTCTGCACACACTTGTCATGCATTGTGTCACTCGTTGTGTGTGCATGGACTGGCCAAGTACAATAAATTATATCTATTGTAAGTTTCCTATACTTGAGTTGAAAGGCATCTGATTCAGTGGAGTGAAACCGGGCAAAATGTTCCAATTTTGTGAGGTGCTCAGGGCATGTTTAGAGAATTTAGCTGATTTAATGCCAAGAAGCACCCAGTGCAGATGGATGTGGATTGGGAGTAGTGGGTATACGTTTGTGTTGCAAGGACAGGTAGCAGTCACGACCAGAAAATCAGTCCTCTCTGATGAATTCATGACAGCGAGATTTGTCTCCTGAATGAATATGCCTCTAGGGGAAACTGACTGATGTGCATGGAGCACAGAATCACCACATTTGAAAATGCTGCACCTGTGGTCTACATTTTGTCCATGTCGCGTGTAATTAGGATGGAAAATGTCTACAGCTTGAGGGATTCCTATCAAAAATGTTACCACAGCAGACTGTCATCCTCCATTACAAAATCAAAACCCACGTATACCTGAGTATATGTAATGAAAAGGTCAACTATCCTTGTTGACCCTTTCAATCCTCCCCTCATTCATCTTTAATGGGGTCCCTGTATGCAGACAGACATCACTGACTTTCTGCACACTTCAGTGACCCTTTTCCCTGCCAGAGCAGAACAGATCAATACACCAGGTTCTATTAACTGAGGTGACGTTCGGAGTATGTACACTATGCGTTTCTGTCTGTTGTTTGCGTGTGTTAAATTGTATTTTTTGTTACATAACCTCCTATTTAGTATCCATTCATCCTTGCTTTGACTGTGCACAATACAGTACCATACTAGGGCTGCAGAGATTGATCCCCATTCATTGATTCCAGCTTCTTAAAGCTTCTAGTTTCTTCTCTCCTCTATGAAATTAAACTGACTATCTTTAAATTGTGGACAAAAAAAACTTGTGACCTCATTAGGAACATTGACTTGAATCAGTTTTTTTGGTAACACAGGAGCATAGTATCGTCAACACTTCAAATGAAGAAGCAAGAGGGTGTATCTGATCACCCACAATGCTGTTAGCCTTTTTCAGTGTTCTGTTTGTAGATGCATTCCATACTTGGAAATGTATTGCATATTGCATGCATTGCATACACTGACATTGTATTGGAGTTTTTGTTCTGTGCTTCAGTGGCGTTGCTAAACCAACAGATGATTCCAAAAAAGAGAACGCTTTCAATAAAAGTACAAAAAAATGTTTGGATTATAATGGTGCTGACATTAAAAGACAAATATTTAAAAAATAGAATATTCTTTCTTGGGACTTAGCATTCAATCTGTCAGTCCACCTGTCTCATTTAGGCTTGTGGTCGAGCACAATGCCAAAGTACTAGTACTCTGTCACCGATTGTATAGGCTCCCTATATATAAGAGTATCTTAAAAATCCACCGGCAACTCCTTTGTTTTGGAAGTATTGAGGAAGGTTTCACAACAAGAACTAAAGCCAGAGGCAGGTGAAAGGCTTACATTTCAAACTTGGAGACTTGTCTGTAGTTAATCTGTTAATGACTTTGGAATATTTTCTAAAAGCTGACCAGCAAGGCCTGAAATGAGCAGTGACATGTAAAGAAAAGATTAATGGGTTAGTATAATAATACATGCTCAGCAGCCATTAGTACTCACCAGGCATCACTCGCTCTCTCTGGCTGGCTGAACAAATCTTCTTAGCATGTCGATTCTCAAACCTTAATTATGTGCCCAGTGGAATAAGGCTAGGTATGATTTCCACTCATTATACATTCTTAACAGGAGAGGCCTTTTTAGGACCCTATTTGTAATTTTTTGCCAAAGTGTGTATAAGTTGATAATCATGCATTGCCATTTAATATGCCACATATTTAGATTAAACACATGCAGTATGTTAAATAAGTCACACATAACAATGTTCTCTGTCTGGTTTTTTTCACAGTGACTTGTATGACTTCTACCACTATTTCTACATGCTGACCAACGTCCTGTTTTACGTCAGTTCGGCCATCAATCCAATCCTGTACAACCTGGTGTCAGCCACCTACCGCCAGATCTTCTTCTCCACGCTGCGCTACTTCTACATGCCCTGCCGTCATTCACCTAGGAGGCGCCCCCACCCTCTAACCCGCCGCTCCATCAGCATCTCCAGCAACCACACCCTCTCCACAAACATCATCAAAGAGACGGCGTCCTGATTGGGCTGCAAAGGAATACACTTTCTCAAACCCACCTGCTGCCACATTGTGATTACTGGTCCAACTTACTTCATCAATGACATTCTGGAACTGGTTAAGAGAGATAACTAGGGTTGTTATCATGTGGGGCCAGATGCACATTTTATTATGTTGTGTCATTATTCATTGGCACAGGCAGATCCAGAACTGGGATCACCATCATTGTCGTGTTTGTCTTTGAGACCACTGTGATTTCATTTCAGATGCACATATTTTTTTATTATGTATTATCATTAATTGAAGTTTGTAAAATCAAAAAAAAACAGAGTGAAAGAGCAACTTTTAGAATGGAAATGTGATATGTAAATGTTTTATACTATGTATTTCTATACATGCTTTTATTGGACCAATCATTCAGCATTGGTGCTGTACAGTGTACTCTACTGTTTCAGTGTTTTTAAGATTCAACTTATAAACATCTTGAAAGTATTTTCTCCATGAACATGGCCTTTGTTGCAAAGGTTCTGATGTAACCCTCACGTAAGAGGCAAAGAGTTTGGATTTCTCTTTCTTGAATCCAAGTTGCATTGATAGCTGTATGGGAAGAATCTCTTGCATCATTACCACACTTGCTTCTCTTGCCTCATCGGCTTTATCCCGAAAAGATTTGAAGCAAACATTTAGTTGAGGTTGGTGGTCCTAAGACTCTGGTCCATGGAATTTGTAAATAGTGCAGACAAAGATTGAATTAGATGATTAGTTCTGGTAATAGCTTACTGCATTCATTTAAAAAAAATGTAAGTAGTTAGCAAGTGTATTGACAGAGGAAGGTCTGTGATTGATTTTTTTGAAGTATTATTGACAATGTGGAGCAAATAACACATGTTGGAAAGTAATTAGTGAATAGAAAACAGCATGCATTGCTGAAAAAAGGAGCCCTTCAACAGACAGAGAGCCCCCACTCCAACACACAAGCTGCTGGCAGGGAGAGATTTCCAACAATAAGCTGTTAAACAATCTGGACTCTCTTATCAGTTATTAGATGATTGGATTTGATCTACATAATCTTCTTCCAGAACAAGATTTTAACTGTAAGGGGTTATTATCCCATATACATCAATATTGGGCAATTCTACGCCTCATGGTGTATGTCCATCGGCGTCAAGGTTTGGTGTCAAGTATTGTGCCCTTTAGCATGGCAGGAAGTGAGGGTGTGGAGGTCCAGGTGCTAACAGACCTGTAGCTATCGTTTGTGTGTAATTTTTAACAATTACCACCATCTTGCCCTAACTTACCCTAACCAGGTGACGGTGAGGTTGCCTAGCCCTTAAACAACAACAAACCCCAACAACACACTAACCTTAAAAGAAGCCTAAACAGCAGGAGTATGCTGGAAACAAAAAGTGGTTATCTGTGTTTTAAGCAGTGACACTGAAAAGGTGAAAAGCTAGCTGTCTTAGAGAGGGGAAAGGCCTTGGAATCATTAAAATCCGCAAAACATACTGTACCTCTGGACAATTTTTCCTTTAAGGGATAGTGTTGCAAGTGACAAGCAAATGTGTAAAGAAAGAAAAGGAGAGAGTGAGAGAGAAGTTCAATCGTTCTAACCTCTGCACGCCTGGCCTAGAAATGTCTAATGTCGACATTCTTGTCATGTAATGGTTTACGTATACATACAGAAAAAGCCACTGAGAACAGGTAACAATTCTTATCAAATAATTTCCAATCAAGGGAAAGTAAAAATGAATTCAGGACCATAAGTGAGAAGCTGTTTTTATTGGGTCATCATAATCATATTAGTTGAAATCGGCCATGTTTTCCTCTGTAGAAAATGAAGTGTTTGATGCTTGTGTTGTGAGTATTCTGAGGCATAGGTGTGTACAGTATTCAGTAATAATGTTAGGGTAATCCTTTCCCCATGCGTGTATGTACCCCATAGAGTACATGTAACTTAGAATTTATGGTAGCTAGATAGATAGATAGATAGATAGATAGATAGATAGATAGATATATATATATATATATATATATATATATATATATATATATATATATATATATCACATATACATAAGAATAAAAATCACTCACAGAAAGGCAACGACCATGTTAAGGGAAGGTACAATGGTAGATTGTGTGCAATGCTGATAGTTCAAAAGTGAACAGTGCAGTAGATCATAAATAAATATTAACTATGACATATTAACATCATTATCTATAAACTGACTGACTGAATAAGAACACTGTATAACAGGGAATAAGTTACAAGACATAAGATGTAGATGTCATGACCACAGTCCAGATTATGTAGGAGGGCTAATATAGCCTATAAGACAGTTGTACAGCAGACAAGGTGATATAATGGTAGGGGCTGAGAGAGACAGGCTCATGATGAAAAGTCATTTCTCCCCTCCCCCCAAATCAATGGAAAAAAAAAATCTAAAATACAAAAACTTCATAAAAAAACTTTGAAAAAAGCAACAAAAGCATTGAGATAAGGACAAATGTTTTTCATGGTCAAAGGGAAGACAACACAAGGGTTGATGCTGCCTCCCCAGCACACCACAGCATAGAACAGGACGCTGGCAATGACTGACCGGTGAAACATCCAGAGGATGCAGACATTACTGCAGACATTGAATGACCGCAGCCTCCTCAGGAGCCGACTCTGCCCTGTCCGAACAAATCACAGATTATATGTTTCGTTGATTTAACATTAACAAATAGAATATTCAGCTGGTGATGACAGAACGTAGCCTCTTCTTTAATTTATAAGAGAAGTCTTTCTACACTGATTTCAGGTCAATACAAATGGAAATCAATGGATTTTATCATAAATTAAACTGTACCAGGGTGACAGCAGCTCATTCATTCAATGTCTGCACTGTTTACACTGTTACTGAAGGCCTGCTTTCTATTTTTTGTCCCATGGACGAGTATAGTCCATGTATAGCTGTCTCTATAAAACCGTCTACTGCAATGCAAGTGGCTTTTTGAGGCTGTATTTGGGCACAGGGGTGCTTTGAGCTAAACGCTAACAGCTTGCTAACACGTTTCCAGTGACAATGCTAACATGTTGATGCTAAGCAGGTAAAGTTTACCAAAGTCACCATCTTAGATGTTGGCATGCTAACACACAAAGCATTTGCTAATTAGCATTAAACACAAAATACAACTGAGTCTGATGGACATGTCATTCAAGTATTTAGTCATTAACCAGAGGATGGGACAGCTCTTAGTTTGACAGTATAAATAAAAAAAGCAAAATTTAAATAGCAAACATATTAGTCAATAATAAATAATACAGTCAGGTGACACTACTGTATTTACATATGGAGTTATTGCACTTTCAGTTCTTAGGGTTAATTGCAGAAAGTCTCAGAAATGAAGGGGGGTTCATTGTACTGCCTGTGGAGAAAAGCGGTTTGTTCTGGATCTCATTGTCCTGTATCTTTTTCCAGAGGGCAGGGCGGAGAACAGGTGATCTCCAGGGTGACTGGGGTCCTTTTTGAAACAGCTGGCTTTTTTTGGTATATGTGTGTATATGTCTCTGGAAGGGGGGTGGGGGCGGGGGTAGCGTGGTCCCAATGACACGTTCTCTCAGGCTACCGCCTAGTCTATATTGATGACGATTCATTTTGTGGATGGCTCAGGTGCCGCCGGAAGATCCACATGATATCCCTCATTTTCGGCCAGATGTCCATTACCTTCCGCTTTCTTTGTGTTGGCATTCTAAACACCAATCCTCAGATCTCTGCAGGGTAAATTGAGACAGCTAACTAGACTATCTGTTGATAGTTTTCTGTTGCACGACTAAAACAACTTTTGAACATGCACCACAATGACAATCCATCCAATAGCTGTTGAGAAAGAGTGATGGGATCACTGAAGTCTTTCTGGAAAAGAATATGTTCACAAAGGTTCAAGGCAATCTGTGCAATAGTTGAGATATTGTAGTCTGGACAGAACAACATTCATAGAGCATGCCACTAGTAAAATTCTGGCACAATAAGTAAAATACTTAGATTTAAATTCTAAAGGAAATTCACTTCAGTGTATTCAGTATTTACCACTATGATGCATTACACTTCATTTTGCACACTAATCCTCCAATTTCCTGGGGCAACTGTTAAAAATACTTGACACTGCTACAACCTTATAAATGCATAACTCAGCAGTTTGATATCTGTGTATTATTCTTATTACACCATGGCTTGCAGTTTTTAATATAATGTACTTTCTTATTATTGGTGACAGTTATTAGCTGTGCTTTGTATTGGTTGAGTATGGCTGTGTTTCTGTACAGTATCTATGTTCATGTTGAATCTTTGGACTGTATATACAGTATACTACATTTAAAGTCACAGCCACACATCAGATTCACCCAAAGATCCACCAGACATACTGAATGAAATATATGATAATGTATATCCCTTTAATTGTGCAAACCATTCAAATGGCAAATGTAGTTAATAACAGTTTTTGTTACTCTTCTGCACAGACTTGTACTGAATGGATATTATAACCTGAATGTGTCTCGACCCAGTGTCTATTGAATTGAAAGAAAAATGTTGATACCGATCAGCTATGTATAAGTGTATATGATGTTCTAACAATGTTATTTTATTTCATTAAAAAGGAACAATAAAGGAATGAAGATATTTAAAATATTGATGTGCTGACAGCAAGGACTGAAGTTAACTTTTTTGGCAGGTGGATTTTAAAATCCGCTAGCCACACAGGCTTTTAACCAGCCAATCTGTTTGACTTATAAAGGTGAAATACAGGAAATGCACAAGCATTGTACTTGAAATTGTGAAGAATACACATTTAGGTGCTGTCAAGTAAACAAAATGACTCTTATCAAACATATTTTTAATCTTTTTATTTAGTAATTTCCCCTGTCAGAGACAGTTTTCATATACTTTCTGCTCCTCTGAGTCCACAAAAAAGGAGCAGACACACTCCTCTTTCTCCACCTCTTTCTGTGAGCCATACACACGACCCTCACAGTAGTACATTTGTTCTGTACTGCCGTTGTAAATCAACTCCTAACAAACCTTGCCGTTTTCGCCAACTGTCCACTTGGTAATAAAACGTCTTCTTTTACTTTTCTTGGAATCATCCTCATCTTTTAATTGGTTGCTTTTTGTTAGCCTGCCCCTTCACTCCAGTAATGCACCACCACATTTTTAGCTCAAATCCAAAAAAATGGCGGACTGCTTGAAATGTGAAAGAACAGCAATGGGAAAAAATACAACTCTGAGGTACTCAATTCTCATTTGCTGCCAAGTTGGCTGGTAGATTGACAGTCTTAACCAGCAATGGCAAAACTCATCTGTATTTGGTGCGTGGTCGGGTGTTAATTTCATGCACTGGCTGATTGTATGTCTATCCTGTGTCTTATTCAATGCACAACCACACACACACACACACACACACACCTTAAGGGTGTTTGACTTTTTATAAAAATACACTCATGACAATTAACAGCTGTAGGCTTGCAAAAAGAAATGTGACTCACAAAGCACATATGACCAGAGAAGGCTGTTGACTTATATATGTCTTACTAATTAAGATGTTATTTGAGGAGTGACATGGAGCATTACCATGTTCTCCTCTGTGAAGAATCAAACCCCATAACTGTAAGCATACAGTACATGTAAGTTTCTGTGGTTGTAGTAGTGTTAATGCAGATTTACAGCAGCAGGCCTGGCCCACAAAACTACAGACACCACCTCCAAACACTCTTAACATTCTCCACTGGAAGCATCACATTGAATGACTGAAAGGGCAATCTAGGGCAGCGGTTAGCAAAGTGAATGAGTTCTCACAGGAGCACAATTTTAATTAGCTCAGCAAATTACTCTGGCATCGAGTAATGCTGCTAATTAACTATACCTTTGTAGCCGAGGTGCACCAATCACACGACAACGACAGTTTAATCTACCAGTTAGCTCCGCTGGTAGCTAAGCGTATGGGGCTATGGATAAGTCACCCAGTGTGTTGTTGTGATTGGTCAAAGTGTTATCCAATTGCATGCAGTAAGATTTTCAAATGCACGTTTGGAGCCGCCCCTTAAGATATATGAGATGGCCGACTTTCATTACTCAATGCCTGAGCCTTAATTCTTTTGGATTTGGGTCTGGATTTTCAGACTATCCATAAGTAACACATTGACATAATGTACGACTATTTTGGTAATGTGTTACATACACTGTATGTAACCAACAATCCTATCAGATGGATGATCCTTGGACAAAATCTTGTCAAAAGGCGATCCGTGGTGTAATTTTTGTCAGTTTAAGGGTTTCTGATGTGAAAAAGTTTGGGAACCACTGTTCTACTTTCAAATTCTTGTGCCGTAAAGGGCAAGTTATCATGTTTCATCTACAATAGGGACATCCAAGAGTTTGATGCATTTTTTCAAACACATTTATTCACATTTAGATTGTTAATCTTTTCAATACATGAGTTAACTGAACTAATTTGCAATATGTTTGACTGCTAAATGAGGCTTAAGCCCAGTTCCTGTATTTGATAGGACAGCTTAGACATGAAAGGGGAGAAAGAGGGGGAACATGCTGAAAAAGGGCCACAGGTAAAGACTTCCACTCTGTATCGGGGACATGCTGTACCAGGTTAGCTACCCAGGGGCCCCACAATTTAAAAGTTGTGACTGGTGAATTTAGAGATCTATTGATATTTCAAAATGTACCAATTACCCTTTTTCATTTTCCCTAATTCTAGAGATTTACTCCATCCAGTTTGATTAATAGTAAGAGATGTTTTTCCCCTTTGGCCATGAGGAGCTGGATGCGGGTATGCAATTACAATCTCCCTCGATGTCCACTCTATAGCCTTCTGCCAAATGGAAATTTAAGCACATGGCAGAACACAACTAACCAGTCCATATATCATTTCTGAGTGGAAGAATGTTTTCTTTAATGACCCGCTGCGCAATACAAGTGGCTGCATTTGAATTGGTTTATCCCAGCAGGCTTTGATGCACATACTGAACTTGATGCTTTGAGAAAGCGGTAGGAGAGTTTTCTATTACTCATCAAACCATGTGATCCAACTGGAAAAACAGCTTCTTACTCTTGATGTTGTGTTTTGCTTTCTTTTTTCCATCTCTTTTACTTTCTTCCCTTGGCTACCATGATCTCAAACTGATTTTGATTGTATATTTTTAATTAATTAAAATTTTCCCATGGTTATTTTCGATGCAAACAAACAAGCATTGGTTTACATTGACAATGCATCTGCAACCTGCAGAACAGTTTACTGTCAGGATTCTAAGAGGATAAGATGAAAGAAGACATGCTACTGCAACTTAAAATCTATAATATGGTTCAAGGCAGTGGCTGACTAGAATGTCTTTACATTTAGGTTGCTTGCTTTGAATGATGCAAGGAGAGAATAGAGGATGGGTCGAGAAGACTTAAATCCAATGCTTCCAGTTCTTTTATAAATATTTTGTTTGCTGTACTGCTGTACATTAGAGACCAATGTAACGCCGGCTGGTCAGAATGAATGGCATGACAGTTTATAAAGCAGCCTTGGAGCCAGTGAGCAGGGATGCACTGCCATTTGTAGCTGGGGACACGGGCGTGACACTCATGATGATGCATTACAGACTGCAAGTGGTGTTGCTCTGAGATACTAATCCATCCTTGAGAATTCTCATTAGATAAAAGACTGTAGCATACGCTTTTTCCCCTTTCTCTAGTGTAATTAATCTCCCTACTGGGGATCAGTAAATGTTCTTATACTCATTCGTTTATTTTATATATACAGTGGGGCTCGAAAGTTTGGGCACCCCAGGGAAAAAATTTTATTAATATACATAAAGAAGCCAAGAAAAGATGGAAAAATCTCCAAAAGGCATCCAATGACAGATTAGACATTTGTATAATATGTCGCAAAAAGTTAGATTTTATTTCCATCATTTACACTTTCAAAATAACAGAAAACCAAAAAATGGCGTCTGCAAAAGTTTGGGCACCGTGCAGAAAAACGGCGTCTGCATTTTCTGTATGGGAGTGTCAGTTTAAGTTAAAGCACCTAAAAGACGTTCTCAGATGAATCAATTAAGTGTAATTGGAAATGCATATTTGTATTTGAAATTACAGTTGAATATTAAGAGCTGAAAAGAAGTGAATTGTCAGGTAATTAGAAGTGAAAAATTGAAAAGCAGCTGAAATGTCAGTTGACCACAAAATGTGCATAATACGCATTAACCCGATAATAAGACCACCTCCTTTTTTCAATATTCATTTTTTGAAAAAGACTTTTTAAAGCCCGAATCTTGTTTGAGTAAAAATAAAAAATGATTGGAAGAAAAAAAACATGATAATGAAAACCCATTGAACAAACCAAGGTTGGCTGCTGTTTTTAACCATATTTTTAAAATACAATCATGTTATCAATATGTTTGAGATGAAAAAGTGAGTAAGGATTGAAAGCTGATGGGAGAAAAACGTGCTCTGGTTTATTGGCATTTCTTTATACTAATCACAATCGTCTTGAGCGGCGCTAAGGGCCGGACGCTGCCCCGGTGGCTCTGCAAAATAGCCTCGGGAAGAACTTGTTTTGGTGGAACGTTGTGTACGTTCAAAGTAGTTTTAGTCGTGTAACAGAAGACTCAGATTGGACAGATAGTCTAGCTAGCTGTCTGGATTTACCCTGCAGATAAGTGACATAATAAGGGACATCCGGTGGAATTTCCGGTAGCAACGGAGCAATCCCGGAAGTGGAACATTGTGAATATAGACTGACCCTCCTCTTATCCTGAAATGCACTAACATCTTTTACCCTTGGGCTCAATTTGACTTCATCAATTTAAACCTTGAGAAAATGATTGTAATTAAAATGATTCCCCAACTTTATGTGTCAGGTACTTCATGTTCTGTTGACTTCCTAAATACCCCTTAAAAGAAAACATAACTACCCATCTCCTATGTCAACCTAACCACCTTCCTCCCACTTAAATGCTTCAGCTCTGCGTAACTTAAATTCAAAAGGGTTATTATTGATTTAAAAATTGACTCCAAATCGTTCCCTGGTTTTTCTTATTGTTAAGTATCCCTTGGTACCTGCCAATGCAGCAAACTCCCGGTCTTTTACATTATACACGGCATTGTTTTTTTTCTCCAACCCTAGAGGACAAGTTCATTAAGAAAGTCCTGAATCATAAATCACGTCAAATCATAAGACTCATAATAGATTATATTATGAGATATTTCATCATCGTTTGTGTCTCCTGTCCACAATATGTTGTGATATCTTTGCCTGGGTGGGTGGGTGGTGGCCCGGAGGTAAAATGGTTGCCCTACAACCGCAAGGTTGGCGGATCAATCGCAGGTCAAAGTGTCCCTGAGCAAGACACTGAACCCCAAGTTGCTCCCTGGACGCTGTATGTAGAGCTGTCCACGGCTCCTAATACAAATCTCACTACATGGTACTGTGTGTATGTGATGAGAATAAGGTTTGATTCTTTGTCACATGATTACACAGCATTTTCCAAAACAAACACTTATGTTATAAGCAGTGAGGAGGTTTGGGGGATGGGTTTGGATGCAAACACTATGCAGCACATTTGAGATAAGTAGATTGATGGTCATGCCATGTAGGGTACTTAAAACATCATAATGTCCAACTAGGCTGAGGAGTTCGGCAAAATTGCATTCGGCCTGAGGAGAGCCAACCACATGTCATATATCCTTTTTATTTTCCTCACTAGCTGAGTGAGTAAGCCATAGCTCTCCTCCTTCTTCTCTTAATCGCTCTGGGTAGAGTTCTTCACAGGGGAAAAAATGACACAGCACAGACAAAAAAAATAAAACAATACTGCCTTGAAACAGCCAAAGAAAAAGATTAACCAATGCAGACAATTCGTTTGTGAGGAAGGTGTCAGAAATATAAAGCAAGGCATGAGTTAGGAGAGAGAAACAGGGACAGTCCGTTAACCCTTGTGATGTCCTTCCGGGTCAAAACCAACACTTTTTTGTCACATGCTGTTTTGTGTCGCTTACAGCAACCGGTACCGTGTATCCGCCTCTATAACCAACTTATTACCACTAGTTTTATACTTATGATGATGGCCAGCAAATCTTATTTTTATGAAATAATATCCATTTTTTGTTTAAAAAAAAGCAGGAATTGTAAATTATTTTAACTAATAAAATCAGATGATGTCCATGGATAATCCCAGACTGTTAGTTTAATCAGGCCAACGCAATCAAATTGAATAAAATACCCAAAAGTCAACAAAAGCTGATCCTAAGAGCATTTTAAGGAAACATCCATCCATCTTATTATTTGGGCAATTATGTAGAAGGACACATTTCTGTTATAGAATCTTTGAAAATGGGGCCGATTGGACCGAACAGGAACAGGAGGGTTAAAAAACAGGAACGGTAGGCGAATAAACCAAAAGAAGAACCAGGGAGAGAGAGAGAGAGAGAGATTCAGTCAAGCGTATGAACAGCATGTTAGTGCCCAGTCACCGGAGGAAGGTAAACCAGCACAGGAGGTATCCACATCCAATCTCTGGGAATTTGCACAACAAATTGTTTTCAGAGCCAACACAGGAGCTTAGAGATGTGTTTCCCACAGGTTGTAATGAGGGGGCCGTCGATCTCATTAGCTGCAGTCGGACAGAGGAGGGAAAGCAGTCAGATAGAATGGCCCGGTCACGGACAACACACCCAGTCACATTCCTTACTGTTCTTTCTTTCTTTCAATTCACTCGGTTGGACTACAGGTTTCTACAAGGTTGGAAAGTAATTTACATTTTCAAAATAATATATAACATATAGAATAATATTGCTGTTATATTGTAACATTTATCCAATATCTAAGTTCTAAAAGATTTTAACACTTGTTCCACCCTGCCGCCTATGGTTTACCTCGCCCCATCTGTCAAGCTTTATGCAAAATTGTATTATAGCCTATATTATTGTAGTTTTTTTTTATTTTCTCCAACTATACTGTACAAATGTAGCAATACTTGTTGGACATATGAACACTGGGTGTTTCTATAAGGCTGATTTTGATTTTCAGATCCTACCCAATTAGTGCTTAATGCAGACCAGGAAAAGCCGAAGCAAGCTAATGTTAGCTCATTTCAGCAAAGAGCATGTAGTATCAACAAAAGCACTGGTTGTGGCTACCGCAGTCTATAGACACGATGTTCCGTTTCCGGGATCGCTCCGTTGCCGTCTGAAATCCATCCTGGAATGTTGTGTGGACTAGCCAGACCCTCCTCCGCAGCGCTGTGAGGGGAGATCTGGCAAAGTGAGACTACCCCTACTACTACCATGTCCAAACTAACGTCATTCATGGCCCAATTGTTGGTTAATGGACCAAACGTTCTGTTTTCATTTTAAATGGCATGCTTTCATAAAAAGCTAACCAAACAACACATTCTTATGAACGGGTTTGTACGACATAGTATGATGACCTACGACACTAGGCGCTAGGTCACTAGATGCCGGCTACAGAGCTGAGTGGTGGCTGCTGGGAGTGTTTAGCTGTTAAAGAGCTTTGTGACGTTGGCTACAGAGCTTCGTATCAGCGGCAGTTGGTAGTAGGTGACTGTCATCTGGGTACAGGCAACGCCACACGGCAGTCTTTTCAGGGACCATGGCAGTTGAGTTTGCCCGAGAAAAAGTGAGCGTCATGCGGCGACGACAGCACCAGAACGACTAGTTAAGTTTGGGAAAAATATTGTTGTCTGGATTAAAACACTCCCAAGGAACTAACACGCGTTTCCTGGGTGAAAGTATTTTCTTTTCCCTCCCAGGCTTGAAAGCGCTGTGTTTTAAGACCAACCCAATGTCATACTATAGTTAATAATTTGCTTATTCTGGCCAATAGACCATATTCATGTAAAAAAAAAAGTATAATTACCATTGATCAAGTCAAACATTATACTACAAGTACTGCAAATTTAGAAGTAAAAGTTACAGCTGTGTAAAAAGTAAAGAAGTCTGTGTGTCCAGATCAACATTCCTGTCTGTGGACTGGGTGTGATTTTCAAGCTACAGTCTTCTGTTTTCATTGTAATAAATTCACATTTCACACACACACACACACACACACACACACGCACGCACACACACACACGCACACACACACACACACACACACACACACACACACACACGCACACACACACACACACACACACACACACACACACACACACACACACACACATGCTCCTCATGCTATTCTTAGTGATACATTTCTCTTGTTTGTGCATGGATAAAATAATAATGATGAGTTTGAATAATGGCCTTTACGCAGCCACTTTTACCAAACCCATGAAATCTTGTGATTGAGCAATATTTTCAATCTGCCACCTTTATATAATGGGGTTATTCACAGGTTTAATAACAGATCTCAAAGAAGCGGGAGTGCCACAGCACGCCTTTTGCAGCCTACTGCTAAAATTGATTGTTAAATGGATGGCATTTTTATGCTCAACTGGTCTGTACTTAAATGTAGTTTTTTAGTTTTTTCATTCCAATTTCAATACGGAGAGACATGTTTGCAGATATGCAAATGAGGTTTATTGCACAACTCAATAAAATGTCTTTTTCAATTAGACTCCATCACTATACGAATATTTTGTATATCTATATATAAGGGTAGAGAACCATCAGACCCCCAGATGGAATCTAGACACCAGACCGAAGGAAGCTCAGGCCGGGTCAGCCGGAGTAGAGAACTGGAGGTGGAAGGGGGGGGGTTGCACTCTTTGCCTGCAACGACAGCTGAATAGCAATGAGAGAAACATATTTATTTAAAGCAGGGTTGTGACTCTGTGATTGGCCCTTGTAATTTGTGTATGATTCTGATTGGTTTAGCAGGAAGGTGAACGCCTCAGCCAGCTGAATCCTTATAGAAAGAGAGCATTGATTAAATTAGGTCATCCTGAAAGAATTTACGCTGAGCTATATTTCAATCAGTAGAGACTAGTTGCAGACAGTTGACAGTTATAAACGGCAAAAAGTATATTTATTAAGATAACAGCAGGAACTGATTAGCAGTGCAGCGATTAAAAGTTAGGTATTATTTATGCTGAGCTACATAATAGGGCCAACATTGCTTAAATTCTACAATTTCCATTTGATACCCCAAAAACAAAATTCTTAGCTTTTGGAGGTATGTTTGCAGGAATGTATCTTTCGGACGTGGCAATGGAAAAAAACTAAGTTGGTGGCTCAACAAATTTTCAAATTACATGTGCATGACAACTAAACTTGTTAAATGCATTTCTCTCTTCATAAAACATTAGCAAAATTGAATTTTTGTAAGAATTTGAAACTAACATTGTTCAAATCCATGTGGAGGTATTTTTCCTTGCATTTGTCAGCTACTCTTTGACATGTTACTAAGCAGCCAAATAACGTTTTCTGTCATAAAATTTGGCTTCATGTTACATGATTCAGTAAACAGCAACTTTTTTCAAGAATGTCAATACAATGTGCGGGATATTGTTAAAAGTCTTCAACACAGCCCCATGATGTGCGACAGCCTCTGTTTTCAGTCAGTTGGGAAAATATTGAGGTATGTTTGCATGACACAGTCAAGCAAAAATACCAAGCTTACTTCATTAATGTGCAGAGAATTCATCTATTTCTAAACATCTTGGAAGTTCTTCCAGTGCAGAGGTTGAGGGACTCACTTATTCATGGTCACTTGTTTTATAGTCTGTGGCTGGAATGGAAGAGTGTCAACAGAAAACCAATGCCACTGTGCTCCAGAGATTTTCTTCCCTCCTCTCTGGTTCTTTTCTTTAAGTATAGCTTGTAATAAACGTCAAGAGACTGAATCCCAGCGAGTTTTATCTCACCCACAGGCTTCAGGAAGTGGACGCCACAACACAAGCTCCTCTCTCAGGACTAATTATTGTCTTTTAGCCTGGCGCTGTAGTGCTGCTGAAGCCGTTTTGTTTATGCAGACATTAAACAGCTCTCACAGAAGACAAATTAACAAATCACACACACGTCTCCCTCTCTCTCTCTCTCACACACACATACACACACAAACGCAGGGTATTCATTCTCAAACGGAAGCTGCCTCTCATCTACACAGACAGCAACACCAGCAAAGGCATGAACATCAACTTGTTACTTTAAAGGCAATATGAAGCAAAACAGTCTGAACAAATCTAATCTCCAGTCCTTAGATAATCAACATTTTAACATAAATTTTTATACAAGTATTTTAGCACCAGTAATTGTGAAGTTTCAATAAAATGCACTTGTGGCCTTGGTTTAGAAGTGACATGGTCCTCATCTGGAAATCAGCATGTCTCCTCCACACAAAGGTTAGTCAGCCCGGCTTAAAGTACAGTATATGTTATAATACATACTACTATATTATACATTGTATAAAGCCTCTGGTGTATGCTATGCACAGGGTTGCCAGCTTTCTTGCTAGATTTCAGACTTTTCAGACTCTCTTATGCTGTTTTTCCACTGTATGTTACCTACTCGCCTCGACTCTGCTTGCCTTTTTTGGTTTTCCATTACAAAAAAAAGTCCCTGGTACCTGCTTTATTGGTAGCATGCGCTACGGTTAGCCACCTCGTCTCAGCTAGTGACGTATAAAGCCGTGCAGCTCACCCGGAGACTGAAGGCAGAGGACATACAGAAACCCATATCTCACTCAAAACAGCATGGATAGTTTTTTTTTTCCCAAGTTTGTATGCCTGTACAAGCACAAGAGACACAAATAACACCCCAAATCCCAGAAAAAGTGATTTTGTTTTTCATAATATGGGCACTTTAAGGTAATTTTCTGAAAATCTTTTAATCATAAACAAGCATTATATGATGTTTTTTTTGTTTTTTGTGTTTAAATGATCTACTTAAAAAATTTAACCAACTAAAACAAAGCTCTTGAACCACTCACATATTTCATTTCATGAGGAGGTTACTATATATAACAATCAATATTGACATTAAATACCACCATAATTACAGAGTGAGAGAGAGAGAGAGGGAGACAGAGAGAGAGAGAGAGAGAGAGTGTGAGTTGTAAAACATGGTTACACATCAATGGACATGATGTGTGGTATTAACATGGCAGTTCTTTATAATCTGACACCTAGTCAATAACACCTTCCACCACCAGCCAGTCCGTGTTTATTGGGTTTTCTTACAGACTTGTTGTGCAGTATGTTCTCGTCGTGTGTAAGAACTGTGTGAACACACATTGGAAATGTGAAATGAAACTGATGTAACGAACAAAAGAGCTTGTAATCATGTAGAAAATATACCGGAAGAAGATTGATCTGAGCTCATCTGAAAAGTGTGCAGTCTTGAGACTCTATTTACCGCATCATTACATTTGGCTGCCTGGCTTTGCGACAAACAGCTTTTTTATTTGGAACGGAAGATGCTTCTGTTAAAAAAGCATGAAACCTTTTTTCCACTCCTCTTATTGCGACCCAAGAATGAGATTTTCACTCGGAATGGAATTACATTTTTCAAGGCCTAAAAAAACAAGCAAACAGGGTCAGAACATGCAAATAAAAATACAGACAGTGCCTGGGTGGCTCACCTGCTACAGCACGCCCATATGCAGAGGTTTAGTTGTTGACGTCGCGGCCGAGCGTTCGACTTCAACCTGTGGCCTTTTGCTGATATTCCCCCCCCCTCTCTCTCTCTCTCTCTCCCCCCTTTAATGTCTTCAGCTGTCCGATACATAAAGGCCTAAAATGCCCAAAACTAAACTTAAAAAAAAGTAAAGTGAGTGAGAAAGCAAAACCAGATTTAAGAGAGTTGGTAGAATTCATGACACATTGAATTCATGAGACATTGACTTCATGACACATTGAATTCATGAGACATTGAATTCATGCCACATTGAATTCATGCCACATTGAATTCATGCCACATTGAATTCATGCCACATTGAATTCTTGACACATTGAATTCTTGACACATTGAATTCATGACACATTGAAATCTTGACACATTGAATTCATGACACATTGAATTCTTGACACATTGAATTCATGACACATTGAAATCTTGACACATTGAATTCATGACACATTGGATTACTGACACATTGAATTCATGACACATTGGATTACTGACACATTGAATTCATGACACATTGCCATCCTTAAAGCACCAATGAGAGCAGGCCTCCAGGTTTTCCTGTGCAGAAGTAACACCTGCAACTGCAGAGGTCAGATAACAAATAAGCCTCAGTCTTTGTTTTTGTTTTTCAGTATTAATTTGACCTTTGAAACTCATTCAAATTGTTTTTAATTGCTCAGGAAAGTCCTTGTGCACTTTTCACCCAAGGTGACCTTGCACTCATGTTCATTTAATAAATATACAGTATTTAAACTGAAACTCGATTGATGCACTGATGACTTGATGCACCAAATGAACATGAATCATACTCAAAATATATCCATTTGCCACCTTTCAGACTCAGAGCCAGTTAAGTACCTTGTATCTCATGTTTTGATGAAATGTGGGGTGAGGCATTAGTGTGGTGGCTGTTTCCAGATCTGGCTTTGTTCCCCACATTTTCTGGAAGTTGTTCAACCGTCACCAGTTCGTTATGCAGGCTTGAACCTGAAAGGAATGTAATCTCAGAAACATCTTGGTACTTAGACTCTTTTTTGCAGGGTTCATTGTTATCATACGTAAGTTATTTCCGTTATGTTTTTCTCTTTGTTAAATTTGTCCAGGCGGCTGTCATGCAGGCCTTCTTTATTTGTGTTCAACCCATCATGTGTTGTTCTTATAAGTATTAGACAAGACCTTTACAGAAACTATGTGGGAAGAATTCTCACACTTGTTTTTCACATGAGTTGTATAGGCTACACTGTGGAAAAAAAACAGATGATAGGTTAACCAGTCAGGCTTTAAAAACCTCAACGGTCCCATGGCATTGAAAATTTCACTTTATGAGGTTTGTTTAACATTAATATGAGTTGAAAAAAACATACTTTACAACGGGTTTGTGGTGAAAAGCACCCTTCCGTGTCTGTCTGGAACGCACCGGAAAGTTAAGAAAGTTAAGAGCGACAACGGTAGCAAGTAGTAAGACGGACCGAAGTGCTGCAGAAGGAGGATGGTTGGAGTGGTGGATGGGTCAAACAACACAAGACTTTCACCCAGGAGACCGGGGTTCAGGTTCATATCCTGTGTGTCACAGAAACATATATTTTATAGCCCCGCCCCAATCTTTGGCTAAACCTAACTGTCCAGTTCTTGTGCCGCATGTCAGTCAGTGAGTCCCAATGCTAAAGGAGACTTTTAGCGTGAATAACAAATGCCTAGGGACGCCATGATTCCAGATACTAAAGGAGACTTTTAGCGTGCTTAACAAACGCTTAAGGCACGTGACAAAGCGTACGTATTTTACGCAATGGGAGAGCGAGGATGTGTTGCTTTGAGCCATCTCCAAAGCCGTGACCCATGGTAGAAAACCATTAGGGGTCTCCCAATTAAAACAAAAGACACTGGCTTTTCATGACGTCATAATGGACTAGTGTATGCATTAATTATATTATGTTACGTTACGCAAGATTTATTTACTCTGTGCTTTTATTCTAATGAAATAGAAGGCATACAGCAGCGGACTTGCTTAATAGTGGACCGATTTCAAAAATTTGTTCCAGTCACTTACACACAAAAACAAGGACAATAGGGTCCAGGTTAAAAAAACACCAACTTTACCCAGTACCCATTAGTAGAAAACCAATGAGTCAGCCATTAAACTCAAGAAAAAATGGATTATGACCCAGTACTTGTGTTTTATATTATGGTTACATTGCCTTGGGGTTGATTAGTGATCCAATAGTTTTACATCCATGGGTAAAGATAACACAGTATTGTGTTGATGCTAAATTGACCCAAAGTGGCTGAGTTTTTACCCAGTGATTTTTAGTGTGAAGATAAAGCTGCCGAAAGAGAGGGGGAAATTCATAGAAATAGACAGGCACAAAGGCAATGGGTATGAAATAAATCACAATCAAGTGCAGTCAGTCTCAGCAGCAACAGTCATACCAACTGTGTACAGATTGAATTAATGCAAATGTTTGGATATGCAGAGAAACAGATGGAAGAAGACAGATGACTCATCAATCAATTATAACGGCCCATTCTTGTCTAACCCCTGGACATTAAATGCATGGTTGACCTTCACTATGCCAGTCTATCTCCCATGCATATGGCACTAATGAGACAGTGACTGGTTGTGATGAATTGTGTGGCTCTGCAAACCAGGCTATGTAATGGACAATTAGAAAAAAGTACTTTAGAGCAAAACACATGCAGTAATAAACAACAAAAGCATATTCATAAATAAATGAGAGAATTGAGCAAGATAAACAGCATGCAGAGTGACATAACTAAACCCGATGAATACAAAAGTTTGTATTACAGATGTGTACACAAGCAGCAGTGGAAAGTCAATTATTAGACGTGTGTTGAATACTCTAGGGTGCAGTGTCACCTTTTCCTTCAGGTTAAAGGATAGCCAAACACTTGTTAGTACAAAGTGAATCTGACTTCTGAGCTGGGAAGCCTTCAGTTACAATGGGGAAAAGTCATTAACATTATCATAAAATGGTCACAGCCCTTCTGAATCTAATATTAATTTGGTTTTAATGGAAGTAAAAAATCATTATTGTGATAATTTAAGCATTTTTCCATCCACTTTTAAAAGCTCAGCTCTTATCTTTGATAAAAGGAGGCCATGCACAAGCAGAGCTGTGTGAGGCTTTATGAATTTTTCACTGACATAGACACAGACAAGGAATAGTGAATGGATCCCTTTCCAAGTCCATTTGGCCTGATAAATGATTATTACCAGCTTAGATAGTAACATGCTTGATCACAAATGGATGGTGAGGACTGATGAAAAGGGCCAAAACAACTGGAGTGCAACTAGAGTGCTAGATAGCCCAGATGTTCAAGATGCAGACTAGTAGCACAAAGGTTGCCAGTTTGAACCCCTGGTCAGAAACTGGTACTGGTATTTGATGTGCTATTTCTTCTAATAACACATTTTATCAACTGGGCAAGTTGCACATTTGTCCCTAACTACTGCCAGCCTTGTTCATGGATAGGACATGACTACAATGTGAAGGATTAGGCCCAAACTTCCAAAAAATATATATTGTAGGAACATACTGCTTTACTGGGTATATGTGGTCCAACAACACTCTATCTGGCAAGTAGTCTATTTCAAATCAAAATGAAGCCTAACAGATTCAGTCTTGACCCTTTCATTAATTACTTTGTCAAACCTCTTCATTCTAAAGGTGTCTGTCACTGATTTAAACTCTTTAACCCTTGTGTTGTCTTCACTGTCTTCCATGAACTTGTCATTCTGGGTCAAAATTTGTTTTTGTTTTTAAACATTTTTGTTCCTCTTTTCAATTTTTTAAATTCACGGTCAATAAACCTAATAAAATGACATCATACCTCATTTTTGAGTTTGAAAAAAAATCAGAATTATTTTTATTTATAATTCTTTTTGACAAATAGAATAGTAAAGATCAGAGGATGTTGAGTGAATCACAGACTGCTTTGGTCAGGATGTTGTTTTGAAACCATTTAATCATTTTTTTTTCAAATGCCATGAAATTAAACAAAACAACCAAAATGCAATGGAGGTAATTATTAATCTTACCTGTAAAGAACATAGAAGTATATGTTGTATGACTTCCATACAACGTAATGCATGCATCAAAGTTATTTTGGGGCAATTTGGTTGTTAAGAAACCCATATTTCTTATATAAAGAAACATTGAAAACCGGTTAAAGTTGACCAGAGGATAACACAGGTAAAATCTCCTTGCATCCACTCCGCGTGAGACTCAATCAACTACAACTATTGCTACATTGGGGGGGATAAAGAACACTACAGGACCTCACACAAATGGGCCATTTAAGTGACACTCTTACACTGCTGCACAACCCTGAGGCCAGCTGCTGGAGCGCCTGAGGCTTTGTTAAAGCAGCCTTCCACACACCCACACACACGCGCACACACACACACGCACTGAAGGGATGTGAGAGATCTGATCAAATATGACCCATGGGTCAGGGTGCTCAAAGTTAGGTTACACTACATTTAACATTTTGGGCAAGCATGACAATTGAATTTGATTAATTACGCATAAGAGGAATTTCTGTCTTGTTAGGACATCCATTTTATTGCACATATAAGAGTGAAGAAGAAGAAAATTATGCAAACCCTTTTTTGTATGCGAAAGTACACTCAGAAAAGACACTTTTTTTAAATCTTTGAATAGAATTTATCAGGTCTAATTTTTATTCAACAGAATCATGACTCTTTCTCTCCGGTAACATCAGCATTTTCAAAACATTATTACATAACGTCTAAAAGCGGTGTTTTTAGACAAAAGCTGCTCTGTTTCCTAATCTCATTCACGTTCCTCCTTTACTTTCCTTATATTCTCCCAAGTAGCTTAATAAGATAGGTGCTTATGAGGAAGATTAGGAGGAAATGAGCAAAAGGGGAAGACAAACAGAGCACACCCAGGGAGCAGCGTGCTAATCCCTGCAGTTAATGGATCTCTGCAGTCATCGGTGTTCCTGTTGTCCACCAAAAATGACCCAGAGCTTTCATTAAACTAGCAAAATAACATCCCCTTCTTGACTCTCAGCCCAGACAAATGCATTTCCCCTCATCTCCAAAAAGGCATTGTTGATTTTTCATGGAGAGAGCTCATACTTTTTTGTCAGCCTGTTCTGACTCTCCAGTCACCCGCTCATTGAATTTACAGATACATATTTTTGCAGGAGCCTCAGCCAATGGCATCAATTACATTTAAAGTGCACAGCTGTTCACCCACAATATAAAGCAATAGAAAATAACCACACACACACACACAAGCTGGTAGATTCTATCTCAGCCATCTCCCATGGTGCGTCAATCATGCAGACAATTTAATTATCTTCAACAGCAAGCCTTAAAGGCTAAAAATATTTAAGTAAAGGAATTCAATTACGATTTTATCATACACTGTCAAAAACTCTTCACACAGTCAGTAAAACAGAAGTCTATGTGGACCAAACTGTGAATCATTTTTCATTAATTTCACACAATTTCTTTTTTTTTTTACATTCAACTACTACATTTTCCAAAACCAGCAAGCTCACGACCACGCCCGCACACACACACGGCGACGCTTGTGCAGGCGCACAAAATGGCATCTGAAGAGGCTGTAATGAGTAGGCTATTTGTAAGCATGCACACACATGAATGTAATTATACGGCCATATCATTCATCGCTAATTAGAATTTTACTGCGTTCAAATTTCACTTGAGTGAACTGGATGAAAATAAAATAGTGGGAAGAAATGAATAGGGTGTAGGTGGAGAACAAAGGAGGCCAAAAGATGAGACACTGTGCTGATGAAGCCAGATTTGAATAACAATACTAATAATGTGTTCCTTTGAGGATATTTTGAAATATATGTAAGAATGTGCTATGTTTTATTGTTATGGCAGCTCATTATGAAAAGGAAATGCGAAGGTTGGTTGAAGTAAAATCTCTATCAATTCATCCCTTTTCCTTTTCACTTCTTTGGTATCAGAGATGTTGATCTGATACGTTTACTGTACAGATTTACATGACAGCATGCATTGAGATTTGAGGTTACTTTTGTCTTTCTCTTCTTATGTTTCCACTGACTGTTGCTTGTTGGGCATCCCTAGACTAAATCAGCTGAGACCAAAACGCATGGTCAGGCTCGTCTACAGCGTTTGCCGACTCAGGCTGTGGATTCATTTAATCTGAGATTGGTCCTAATCAGAGTTTAGTTAAATATGCAAAAACATAGTATTCCCAGTTAATATGGAGATGCTGGCTTACCCAAATTGAAATAAATGAATACATTTGCATGCTGTTCTGGATCTAGTTTGAAAGCTAGCTTCTCTAAAAGCTAGAAAGTAAGTAATCGTGGTGGCGCTGCAGGGAAGCTCCAATTTCTCTTCTTTGAGAAATATTTGTGGGCTGAAATAATGGCGCACCAAGGTCAAATAACAGAAGATTAAAAAGACTGTCTGGGAACAACTGCAGCTGGTTGTAACGGAACGAAGGAAGTGAAAGAGAGGCTCAGCCAGAGAAGCAGGTAACTAATCCTGATCCTTGGATTATTGGCCCTGATCAATAATAAGTAGTAAGGCCTGCCTATCTCTTTGCCTGTCCGTCATGTTCTTTTCTTCTTTCTTGTTCCTTCTCATGTTTTAACAGAGGTTACCCAGCAGTAGTCTCACATTGCCAGACCTTCCTCTACAACGCTGCTGAGGAGGGTCTGGTGAGTCTGTAGAATCTAATGATTTGTAACTTTGGCTTTCTTTCAACACATCATCCAGCATTGCTGTTCAGACACCACAAGTCCACACAACATTCCAGGATGGGAGAAAAATCCCAATTTCCTTAAACCAATCACAATCGTCTAGGTTGGTGCTAAGCACTGGGGAGAGCCACGGTGCCGCTGCAAAATACCCTCGGGTGTATATCCAAAGGTTGTTTTAGTCATGCAACAGAAAACTCAGATAAAAATGGCAACACAAAGAGAAACATGTAAAAGATGTTGTCTCCTACTTACATACGAGATAAACTTTAGGCATTTTTTAGAGTGAGAAGGCTGTGCAGAATCAAGCGCTCAGTGCCAGACACAAAGGGAATCGAAAGTTCAGCCAAATGCAGCATAAACATAAGACTTTACCTTCTCAGAGATAGAAGATAGATATGTAGATAACATCTGATGAAATCATATTGTGAAGAGACTTTGTGTTCCAACCTCATTTGTGCAGTTTTGTCGCTATAATTGCTTGAATAGGCTGGGAAGGGTTGTTTTGTTTTAAATGTAAATTTCAACACATCTCTGGTTTGACTTATTACTATATGCAGTCTCGCGTCAAGCCACACACTTGAGTAACTAGCCAATATTTGATCCATTTACCAGTTCACCAGACCTAAAAATGTAGAAAACCGATATTTGAATCTGTGTCTCATCCGCTGCCACAGTTTCACAAGAGCATAAAATAGTGAATTGTTACAAACAAGCTCAAAAGAAAACGAACCAGCTTTTTTTCTCTACCAGTGGTACATCCACGTGGCTTGATAATGGTGACGCAGTAGCAGACTGCAGCTCTATGAATGAATAACTATTTTCCTCATTAATCATGTATTATTCACCTACTGGCATTTGCTAATAATCAGAATGTTAATTCTTATGACCCAATCCGGCGTGTGTCCTGGTCCTCGTTGTGTGTGTGTGTGTGTGTGTGTGTGTGTGTGTGTGTGTGTGTGTGTGGTGTATTTGGCATTCTGCATTGACTCTTCTACAGCTACTTTGAGAAAGCTGCAATGGTGAATGTGTAAAGCCGGCCTGTTGGCTGGTATTTGAAATGGAAGTCCCATTCTCCACACCAGCGCCACTGCAAGCATGCCAGTGTTGTTTCAAATGCATAAAACAAAGGAAAATTAGGATGCTACAGCAGGGGATAGGTTAAACCCTGATGTCCCAAGAGCCTAGAAGAAACAAATTAAATTTGGGTTTACTTTTTGAAATTTGAATGTCCTTTAAAATGACAATCATGAATGATACGAACGGGAAGCATTTGGTCTGAAATGAGAGCTGAAATCTCTGCCAGAAAGTCTGCCAGGCTCCATCTCAGCTCCTCTGATCTCATTATGCTCTCAGGCAGGGAAGGGGATTAAGATTTTATCCTGTTTTCGAATCAAGGATGTTAAAATTCGACATCTAGTTTACGCCCCACAGATTAGGTTCATTCTTTAGCTTTCAACTCCCATCTAAAATGCTGAGCTCCACTGTTCTCAAGGCTGCCTTGCCCACCAAGCCAATGAGCCATATATATTACAACACAATCATCAAAACACAAAGCAAAAGTGTAGTGCCTCATATCAACATCTCTGTGCACCTCTTCTTTCTAATGTCCTTTGGTATTTGTCACATGATAAAAACGACTGCAGTCAGCACATCCAGTGGTTAATCAATGGAGCGGATTAAATAAAGGGTTTCACTTTATGGGTTTGTTTTGGCCATTAGTGCTGTCAAACGATTAAAATATTTAATCGCGATTAATCACATTAATATCATAGTTAACTCGCAATTAATTGCACATTTATGTCTATTCTGTCTATGCATATGCTATATGCCAAAAACATTGGCATATAGTCTACTGTAGTGTTCAATTTCATACAATAACATTCTCCCTTGGAGCAAATAATCTCTCACACAAATAATCTCTAACACTGTCCATTAATAAAAGGGTGAAAGAAATACTTTGACGAGGGGAGACAAGCTGTGTGCTTGGCCATCAAGTGGTATTTCAGACTGGACGCACTGCGATGATAGATCACTTTGGTCTTGTCAATAAAACCATTTGGCAACTTTTAAAAAGTAAACTTTCTATCCAGAATCTTATTGGCCTCCATTCCAGCGGCTCGCACTCGCCATCCACTCTAAATGTAGCATCACTACTCTTTGGCCGGCTCGCAAGCCCAAACAAGTGTGTGCCTGTTGTTTTGTTGCCGGTCTAGCTAGATCCGGGCCCCATTTCAGTGAGGAGGTTAATTAAACTCTGAGTCTACCCCTGATCTCTGAGTTGATTTAACCTGAGATGGTTTAATCAGTTTCAGAACAGCTGATATGAGTTCAATCCACTCTGACTAGGTTCACGCGCGTGTACCACCACATTAAAAAGGCAGCGTGAATGGAGCCATGATGCTACGATTTACCATGGTAACAACCACAAACAAATGGGTCGGCAGAAATACTCATGCACACATACAGTGAGTTAAAAAACAACACAACGGCTGCTGCAAAAGAGAGAGAATTCGCATGGGAGAAAACTTCTGCTAGAGTAAATGTGTATATTCCAATATAGTATATAATCATATTTAATCATATAGCCTAATATTACTGGTGAAACCTATTGAACCTATAATCTATTTCATTTAGGTGCAATACTGCCTACTAATCCCATTCTGAGGCTGAAGCACCATCGTTAACAGAATTATAATTCATAATCTTTTTTTCCAAAGGGTTTATTTCATTTACCTGCAATACTAGCTTTCTGTGGAACTCCTTTTATTGGCTCTTACTGGTTTGTGTCCAGGGAAATCTACAAAAACGTTTAAAACATGTTTCAAAGTGAGTTACAGTGGCTTTACTACCACAAATGTTGTAAAAAAAAACTGCTGTTTGCAAAAAAATTAATGTGTCACTATTAATCTGCTGGGAGAGCATCTCCAAGATGGGTGATGTTAGTGATATGAGGTAATGTAGCCTATAGGCTGCACAACAGACTGGGAAGAAAAATGATACCGCTCAAATAATTATCTGATTAAAATCTGGATTAAAATGTCGGGGCTTCAAGATCATCTCTCGACATATGTGAAGTAAAGCAGCTTTTTCATCAACGGGATTGTCGACACAAGGAAATGCCATATTTTTAGAAAAAAAAACCTTTTATAGTCTGCCTAACACGGTTCATAAACCAACCCTGTTTTTTTTTATTCATGCAGATCACAAACTGCGCTGAAATGCACCTGATACAGACTGAGTGAATGAATGAGGAAGTGAAAGAGTGCTGTGTCCGAGGGAAGAAAACCTGCTCCTGACCAGGTTAGGTTCACAGACTCAGTTACCATAGTAACTGACACTGAGGTGAAGTTACCACTCTTTCTAAAACTGAATGAAAATGAAAAGCCAAAGATGTCCTCATCTCAGGGTTAACAAACTCAGAGTTTCTAAACCTGCTTTCTGAAATGGGGCCTGGGTGTACAAAGTTTGCTTGGCCAAAAAGAACGTTGATCTCACAATAAGAAAATTGACGTCGTTAAAATGGGTTTGCGTTAACGTCGTTAATGACGCGTTTAACTGACAGCACTAATGTACATTCATGTTGAACACATTATAACCACATTTCTTGATTTACTCCAGCAGCATTCACTTCACCCACATTACATGGTAGCATTTCAAAAGGTGTTTTTGTATGCAATTGTATTCTCAATGATTGCCACTTACTTTGTTTTTATACACTTAACTGCAAATGTATCATTTCATGTAAATGAATATGAACCCCTATAAAGGCCTCATTATGGTGAGTATTCACTGTCTTGGTAAATACCTGGTTGATTGCAGTGACATGTCTGGTACATTTGCCGCTCTAATGACGTTTTATTCACCTTATGTCCATTTTCTCCAGGATGTATTCCCGCAGGTCAACCGCACATCAGGCTCTTCAGCCAGATTAGCTGATGTCACTGCTGGGATGTAACACATAATTAATAAAAGTTAGCCAGCAGTACATATTTCACTGTGAAAAATGTAGCGCCCCTTTGAACCACTCCAGAACCAATATATCACTCCATTTGGTCCATTAGTTGTAGGCGTCAGCGCTGTCTGTTAATTAGACATGACTGCACTCTAGCCTCTGCCAGCTGTGTTGTGTCAACAAATTAAGCATTTTCCCAGAAAATATGAAATGTTGTCCGCAAACAAATAACATGTACTGTAACCATTGTTTTTATATCGTAAAAAATGGTCGGGCACAATTTCAAAAGATGGGCTACAAACCAGTAAAGGCAAGGCAAGGCAGCTTTATATGTATAGCACACTTCAGCAACAGGGCAATTCAAAGTGCTTAAAAAAAGTGTATCTCACTTAACATGTTAACAAACATGGCTCCATAAAACAGATATGATCATGCGACTGCAAGCCCGGCTACAGGCGCCGCCAGATGATGGTGCTTTCAGGGACCATGGTAGTGACGTTAGACTTTAGCCAGAAAAAGATGACACTCGCTCCGAAGCTAATCATCATCACTCTCTCACTTCTGCCTTGCTCTATCACCCACACACACACACACACACACACACACACATGCCGGCTCGACGCACACACCAGCGCACAAGTATAAACATCAGGCCACTTATTTGCACTTTGAGTGTTTATATTTGTTATTTATTTTCGCTATAGTCCTTAACAAGCATTATATAATTTTGCCCAGTTGTGGAATGTTGAGGGGCAATAAATATTAAAAGTTCCAAAACATCTATTGTGTTATTTGTATGGATCCACAATATGAGCATAATATCAACGTACATGGCATTTGATTGGAGGCTGGTCTCACTTTGTCCCACAGCAACATTAAAACAGTTTAGATGTGTGTACATTGTTTCTGTTAATGATGTATTGTATTAAGTGTCCCCCCCCCCCCCAGTGTATTAAGTGCCCCCCCCCCAAGCAAGCTCAGTTATTGGACCTCAGAATTTCTAAAATGCTGGATGTGCACACACAAAAAAGGGTTCAATCAGAACACCAAATCAAAAACAGCAGCACTATTTGAGACATACAAAGACAGCAGTGCCCTCCATTAAGCATCACAACTGTGTGACCCAACAACAAGAAAGAAAGAAAGAAAGAAAGAAAGAAAGAAAGAAAGAAAGAAAGAAAGAAAGAAAGAAAGAAAGAAAGAAAGAAAGAACTGCATTAGTCTGGCACATACACATGAAAATCCATGCTCCCCACTGCGTTTGAGACCCAAGGGAAACTACTGCGTTTGAAGGGACTTTGATTTACCATGATGCAGTGTGTTTGTGTGTGTCTCAAGCCACAGTGAATTCTAGACACAATTATGGTTTACATACCCGTCTTTAAGGCGGAGGCTTCAGCCAAACGCTACTTTGTTGATGTCAGCTTTGATATATGCATTGTACAGCTGGGCTTAGAAAAAAAATCTCTGATTTTCTTTTTTTTTCTTCTTCTTTTTCTATTTAAAAACAAACTGCAACTGACCAAGAAATTGCTCAACACAAATGCACTCTTTATTTTGTTCCGATTTAGTTTAATCTAAATGTCCCCTTGGGGCATCAGTGTAACAGGAAATGAGATGGCAGGCCCTGCCATTGTAAACAGTAAATGTAGCTTATCAGCTTTCTAATAACTTCAAACTTACAGTGACACAATGCACCTTCAAAAGAAGTTAAAATAAAAATAATAAATAAACTTGTGTGTCCATTTTTGATGAAACACTTTTGGTCAAATAAATGTAGCAAAAATTACATCATTAGATATTTCATTACATTTAGCTGACATTTTTATCCAAAGCAACTTACAATTGCTATATATGTCAGAGGTCGCACATCTTTGGAGCAACTAGGGGTTAAGTGTCTTGCTCAGGGACACATTGGTTGATGTATCACAGTGGGAATCAATCCCTTGTCTCCCACACCAAAGGCATGTGTCATATCCACTGCCCCGTCACCATCCACTTGTTTCAAATATACATCATTTCAACAGTGGTATTCATAAAGTGCAAACAAAAATTCTGCTGAATCCCTGAAATTGTAAACAAAATGAAACATCTGCATCCATTACTTTAGTGTCAACATTCTTCTTTCATGCATTTTTAGCCAGAAAGACGAGGTTGTCTACTACCTCTGGCTTGAGGCATGCCCGGTTACATGTAACAATGCCCCTCCCACACTGAAAAGCCTCTCTGATTGGTTACTTGTAGCAGCAGTATTTTTTAGCCAGATTTCTGAGCCTTGGGAAGTTTGGTTTGTGACGCTTCCACCACTGTGGATCAGTGTCTGGGTCTACCCCAGGGGTCAGTAGGTTGGTTGCCAGGGTAACAGCCCCCAGGTGGTCAGATTAAAATGTTGTCCTGAAAATTACAGGAAAATGATGAGAACAGCAACAGGTACTGTATCCTTCTCTCCCTTCTGCCAGACTTTATTTTGCACATAAACATGTACTTTAAATATATTCTTATTTTCATATTCGTTCTCATAAGAACATCATAAAGTTCCCATAATCACCACATAACTTGAAATCCCAAATAAACATAATTTTCAATTATTTTCAATCAATGTGTTCTGTTTGGCTTCATATCCAAATGAAAGTAAAATACCCTTTTTCCAAACTTCTTTGGTCTGCTGTTTAACAACTGTACTAAACTAATAACTGCAACGTTAATAAGATTCCAGGCTATCATATTGGCAACATATCGTAGATTTTGAAATGAAGACGAGACGTTTGTGACTCAAACATCTCACATTTAACAACAAAACGTACAGCGAAAGACAGCGCAAAACATGTCAGGCCGTCCTGCCAACCTGTAAACATTTTAACATCAATATACGCTGTTAACGATGTTTCACTCTAAAGTCGCTGAAAGACGCTGCTGTTTCAATCCTGTCGGCTCTCTGCAGCTCATTAGTTCCCCCCCGCAACTGACACATGCACACACACAAACACACACCTTTGACCTTTTACATTTGGCAAACGCCCTTTGACATTTTAAGATTTACATTTTCCATTTTGATTTAGCGATTGGCATTTCGAAAGCGTATGTAAACGAGGAGAGGTGGCCCAACGGCTGGTGGGAGGGTCTGAAACGGAGCGGGGGCAGAGGCACCTTAGGGACAGCAGGGGGGGCCAACAGCTGGCCAGCACACTGTCTGCAACTAATACGGCGACAACAGAGCAAGTTGAGGGAGCATGGCTGTTATTTATGAAAATATTCAGTCAATTTAACACACTGCCATAAGTCATGAGAACTGAATCAGATGCAGGTTAAGTTACGTTACCCAATCAGCTGGTCCGAACTGTTAGCAAACGGCATCTCCTCGCACGGCCCCAGACAATTGCAGGACGCTGATTGTTTTATTAATCAAAAAATATTGCTCCCTAAATGACTTTACACTGCCTGTATTGTGGTCCGCAAGTTGCCATGGTATCCGTTTAACAAGGAATGCATGCCAGAACATAACAGCAAATATAAGGTTAGATAAGATAAGATAGACTTTATTAATCTCACACTGGAAAAATTCCCGTGATGCAGGAGCTCAAAAGGGGTGGCTGTGGCTCAGCGGTAGAGTGGTTGCCTGCCAATTGGAAGGTTGGTGGTTCGATCCCTGGCCCTGCAGTCCCATGTCAAAGTGTCCTTGGGGAAGACACTGAACCCCGAGTTGCCCCTGATGCTGCGCATCTGTGTGTGAATGGTGAATGTTTCCTGTATGATGTAAAAGATGCTTTGTCAGTTTTTTGACGTTAACACTAAAAAGTTTTGCAGTTATATAAATAAACCTCATTTGTAGGAAACCTAATTTTGACAAAACAGAAAAAAAATTTAGACTAAAATTAACCATATCAGAATAACACAAATACACTTTAACACCTGTGTTGTCTTCCCGTCAAAATTGAAAGTAGAGATTTGTACTTGCCAAAGAGCGTTGTGTGTTGTCGTGTTACTTTGGGGAATTACAGCATCTCAGACAGAGACATAAACAGCCCACAGCATTTATCAGGAGTTCTGCTTTTTATTAAACTTGTTAAGTGTAATCGTATAGTGGAAATGGTTATTTTTGACAAAAGTATAGCAATACATGTTTTACAATACATTGTCTATTTCACAGTAAAATAATTAAAAGAAAATCCTCAGCTTCTAAGGATATATACACCAGAATATAGCTTTTACAGTAAGAGTATACATTTTTTTCACATAATAAAGTTCACCTCAAATTCAATAACAGTTATCTGCAACGCACAGTAAGTCAGAATGGAGGAAGAGCATCAGAAGCAATGCAAAATAAGCTACATTTAGCATTTAGCTCTGAGCCTAAAATGAATGACTCACTCGACGCCAAACAAACGGCATTCCTTTCTAAATGACATCATTATTTCAGCTTTGCATTTTAAAATTGACTTTTTGCATTGTCACTTTACATTTTCAAATTATCGTTTTACATTTCAACTTTGCTTTTTCAGTTTCCTTTTTATGAATAAATACATCCTCCATAGGAAAGCATGGTCTCAGTCTGCACAGGGGACATAAACACCCAACATCCAGTCAAATGGGCACAGCAACATCAATTTTAAGGGAGATGAAACAGGCAGACACGCGCACACACACACACACACACACACACACACACACACACACACAACAGAAAACCTGAGACGGATGAACTTCTGTGCTGCCTGAGCAATTGAGAGGTAAAGAAAAGAGATGAGCGTTTAGAGAGAAGACAGAGGATGATTATCACTTTGCTGGGAGTATAAACATAACCTGTTCTCTTGAATTAGGCCTTTGTGCTTACTTGACCCCTCTGTTAAAGCTCTCTCTCTCACACACACACACACACACACACACACACACACACACCCTGTTCACCATTAAGCTGTACTTTCACTTCTCATTAGCAATTTAGCTCAATGGTTAGGTTTGTTCAAGAGCATGGGAAATAAAACAATTTGTAACGTTGCCATGGAAACTGATTTTTTTGTGACCAGACCTTTAAGAGAGAGAGTCAGACAGAAGACGACGCATTGATCCCAATCATTTTGAAGGTTAGCATGGTTACAGCATCATGTGAGGATTTAGTTTTCAATGTTAGAATTTCTATTGCATTTCCATTATTTTATTTTCTGTTGCATGACAGGAATTAGTGTTGCTGTTCACTTTGCACTTGCTCATCGCTCATTCATGATGAAACTTAAATAAAAAAGCCTGTCAAGGTTATGCTGAAGTTATCAGGTAGGCAGCAATAACATCACACCATTTTTCCATCCTCCTTTTAAGGTGCTTTTTAAAAGACATGTCTGCTAAAAACACAACCAAATGATGTACATTTAACATTTATTATTATACAGTAGGGGAATATTAGCTATTTATTATATTGCACCATAAAGGCAGTAAAAGCTTGTTAAAGAAAATAGGTTGGGTAAACTCAAAAATAAACAATAAATTAAAGAAAAGTTGATTTGCTATTGGTCATAAGTACAAATGTCCAATCTTATGTTTACAATGCTCAACCACTTTAATTTATTTTTTGTCCTTGTATTCTAGTTTCACAGTAATCCCTCTGACGTCACTGACAGGTGTATGTGCTTCTTCACACAGCTTTTAGAAAAGTCTGCCATTGCTGCTGCTCCTGTTGGAAGAGACATTTTGAGAGCAGTTTGAAGCTTGTGGGCAACTTGGATAAGTTGGAAGTGAAAGGAGAAAAGAGGAAATTCACCGTGGGACTGCCAGTGAAAATATTTCAGGAAACGCTGCTGTGGGATGCAGCAAGTTTCTCAACCTAACAAGCTAAAGTTTTCCACTGTGCTGCAAACTGACCACTGTTATGTTGAATTTTTTTTGGGACACTAATTGGCCTAAAGCTGTTGCATTAAGCAGTATGTCCTCTCTGTAGATAAGGAAGCCAGCATGTTTCCCCAAAAGTGACAAGTTTCAGGATTTTTTCATCCATTGCCTCTGCTATTTGTGGATGAGCTTTTAGTGATTGAAGAGCACCCAGTTCAAGTTAGGCCAATGGGCCAAGCAATGGATGGCAAATAAGTAAAGGATCGCAGCCTTCAGTTGTACTCTGTACTCCATTTTTTTGTTTTTCATCCCAGTCATGACTATCATCTAAACCGAAATCAACAAGCTTCTCTTTCCAGTGTTGAGTGTTGAGTTCTGCGTTCACTAACCCTGGTGAAGACATTAGGAGGTGTCAGGGAAAGTGAGAGGGAGATACGGATACACACACACACACACACACACACACACAATGAAACATTTGTTTCCAGCATTTAGGGTTTCAGAGCTAAATTTGATCAACAAGTTTTTGCATGTGTATTCTGAGCCTCATCAATTGCTTATCTTTTGCTAGATTGGATTGAAATTTGTACCGAACATCGAAGGACGAGCTGCAACATATCACAAAATAAAACAGGAAACACTACACAGACACTCACAAAAGTGACAGAAAACAGACTCCTACAAAATCGAACAGGAAACACTACACAGACACTCACAAACGTGACAAAACTGAAATTTGAGTTGGAAGTTCAAAAATTGACATTGCTGAATGAGGGCAAACTTTCTGCATCAGCTTTGAATATAGATATGCCTCATATGCTTAGTGGTGATGAAAAAGTTCTAATAAAAATGTTGAGAGACTCGCAAAGCTTTGTGAGGGAAGGATTTTGCCTTTTTCTCCATTATCAGACACAGGTAGCTGTGTTCCCGTACGGGGGATGGGTCTGCAGACTATGCTTGTGCCTAATCACAGTACGACTACGGTAACATGTAGTATGAAATAGTATGAAATCCACGCAGGGGGTTCGGTTGGGTGGTGGATAGTTAAAACAACACAGGACTTTCACCCTGGGGACCAAGAATCATATCCCCGTTGTTCTTTTCCTAAACCCAACCGGGCCACTGCCACTGTTGTTGGCGTTTCATTTCCCCGTTGGACTTCTTTTCCTAAACACAACCATCCGTTGTTGTTGTGCGTCCCTTAGAGACCACGGACTGTGTCTCGGCGTGTGACGTGTCCTTTCCCGTCTCCAAACACAACCTGTTGCAGGACATAAACAAGATAAACGGGTGTAATAAAAAAAATAACATGTCCATTTCACAAACTGTGTGTTCCAGAAGAAGGATTTCTTTTGTACAAGTTGGCCAAAATATCATGCAGACCACTCATGGTAATGTTGCAGGACATATGGGTGTAATAAAAAAAACTACAATCGTGTGCATTTCTTTTGGCCATATATGAAACGCGATGTTTCGGCATATATAACAATGTGTCATACTTGCCAGATTACCAGCAAACCCTAAAAACCTGCTCCTTTGTATCCAACTCCTGCAGTGGGTCAGTCATTTGAACATCTCATCATTGACTGTGTGGGTCCTCTTAACTGTAATGTGTCGATCAACTAGATAGTCAGCGGCCTATCCATTCCATACCATAACCTTAAAATCTGTTGTTAAAGCCCTCAGCCAGTTCAAATCTGTGTTTGGGATCCCTAAAACATTACAGAGTGATCAAGGGTCTACATTTACATCTTGTTTGTTTGTTCTTCAACAACTTAACATCAAGCATAACAAGTCCCCAGCATACCATCCAGAGATCCAGGGTGTACTTGAGTTCTTTCTTCAGCATTTAAAATCATTGCTGCGTGCTTAATGCAAAGTTAAAAGGCAGATTGGGGGTTGGGTTTACCATGGCTATTGTTAGCAGCTAGAGAAGTTGTTCAAGAAAGTACAGGGTTTAGTCCAAGGTGGGCGTGCGTAATCAGTGGATGCCGACTGACCCTCCACAGAACTTGATTACATTTACATTTACATTGATTAGATTTAACATTTAGATTTAGATTTAATATTTAGATTTAACATTTAGATTTAGATTTAGATTTAACATTTAGATTTAGATTTGATATTTAGATTTAACATTTAGATTTAGATTTAATATTTAGATTTAACATTTAGATTTAGATTTAATATTTAGATTTAACATTTAGATTTAGATTTAGATTTAACATTTAGATTTAGATTTAACATTTAGATTTAGATTTAGATTTATTTAGATTTAGATTTAGATTTAACATTTTTAGATTTAGATTTAACATTTAGATTTAGATTTAACATTTAGATTTAGATTTAACATTTAGATTTAGATTTAACATTTAGATTTAGATTTAGCATTTAGATTTAACATTTAGGTGAAACATTTAATATTTGGATTTAACTATTTAAAATATTTCCAAGTTGACAAATATTGTTGTAAATGTGCAAGAAAGTGACCCTCAAAATTTCAGACCAGTTTTTTAAACTAAACATTATTTAAAGCTAAATGTGACAAAATGTTGCTGTTATTTTCAGCGTGAGCCTCTTTACAAACGCCACCCCATATACTTTCGCATTATTTTTGATTTACTTTCACCAAAATAATACCAGAAGTTTGACTTGGCAGCTAGCGTGTGAATTTCACCTCCGGATCAATAAAGTCTCCTGTTTATCCACTTTAATACATCATAGATTATTCATAATATTTTGTAAAATGTGAATATGCAAAGCAAAGCTATAACAATAGATAAGTAACATGTACAATAGGCAAGTAGGAGAAAATGAAAATACTCAATTAAAAATACCTTACAGTCATAAGTGTTCTTTGTAGCCTCCACCCAAGTGGAGTTAAAGTACTGACAGACAATCTTTATCTAGTTTAGATAGCAACACCCATCGACCAGACCTAAGATGTAGCAACCTGACAAATCATTAAACATCACAGCCTCGTTGGCCTCACCTCTTTTGGGACTCACTGATAAAATGGAAGCGCAGATTAAATGTTGACTTTAAACCCATCCCCTGTCATAGCCTCATTGTCTGCCTCTACCCCAAACAAGCACTTTCCAACCAACCTTGCTGATAATGAAGACAACAAAAACAGCTGTCTCCTGCCCAGGATGACTGAAAGCCAGCAAGGTCACCTAAAAGACTGAAATACTCAAAGATGCAAAAATCCCATAGGATGTTGTTTTACCATCCCAATTTTGGAAAAGAAATGTCCTCATGTTAAAAATATATATTTACGATTGAAGTTGTGCGTCACAGCATTTAACACCTGTTCAATCCAAATGTAATGTGTTCCGACAATATGCAGGACTTGTTATTCTTTGCCACATCACTTTCACACACATCCTCTCTCTCTCTCTCTCTCTCTCTCTCTCTCTCTCTCTCTCTCTCTCTCTCTCTCTCTCTCTCTCTCTCTCTCTATGTAAACCTTGACTGAGGAGGACACATTGCATGCACAGAGAAAGGGGTCAGTCAGTCAATACCAACTGTATTTATTGGAACTAAAATTATTAACCATTCTTGGCCATCTGGATGCTTGCACAGTGCACTGAACTTGCACCCATTCTTTCTTAGTGCTTGTTTGTATTACAAAGTCAATTTCTTTCATCCATTTTAATCCAGCAGAGACGGCCTCATGGAAAGATGACTTTGCTTACACGATGACAGAGGGTTTCTTTAAGCGCTTTAACCTCAGACTACACAACGGAGATAAATGTGTCTGTTTTGAAGTCAAAAGATGACCAAGCAATTTGGAATTGGGGCTTTATTTCAGAAGATTGACTTTTGAAATGCAATGAATGAAATATGGTCTGTTACGCATTCGACTGACTTGTTTTTTTGCTTTTATAACTGAAATCATGAATTTTCCCTATAGCCTTTTCCTGTCTATATCCTCGGTGTTCCACTTTCATAATTGATTCGGTAGCGCAGGAAATTCTGCCGGATGTATGCCTTTTTGCCGATTCCTTCCGCTTTCTTAGTGTTGGAATTTTAAACTGCGGTGGATTTATGAGGACTATGGTTATCATTATTTCTTAGAAATCCTCCCGACCTCAAAGTGACACGAACATCTGATTGGTGGTACACTCCCAGAATAGCCCCCTAATATCAATTCATACAGTATGTCGGTAGGCAAAATCCTGCTTCCTGTGGATCAAATGCACCCCTCCAGAAAAAATAGTTCACAATTTTATTCTCCCTTTTTTAATTTACATCAAAAATGTTACATCATTTTCAGAAATTTCCTGTAAATAGCAAATTAATCTAATGGAAAACCCAAAGCAGAACCTTAGCAACAGCCAATAATACCACATACACCAATAACACATGAAGAGAGGCATGCACATCATGGTGCAGAAATGAAGTCTTTGTTAATTTTAAATAAACCAAATTATTATTATTCTTTTTTTGATAAACGCCATCCCTTTCCCAATAACACACAACATTCTGGGTAGAAGAGAAAAACTAAACAAGCAACAAATTGAAACATATTGTCCATGTTAAATTAAAGAAAACATATATACACTTTACCCTGGAATTGATTTAGTAGTCCAAAGAATTACATAAATATTTACATTTAATATAATTACATAAATGCTTAAAATCACTTGCTATTGTTTGTGTGTTGATAGGTGTTCATCTGATCTTTGTAAATTAATTTCTTTAAATCATTAAGCAGAATAGCTATAAGTGGTATCCTGATGGTATTTCAGCAACAACAAAGCCTGTGAGAACAAAAGATTTAGAAAATGATTGGAAGAAAAGAATCCAGACATTGTTGTTGCTTTCATACTGCCAGCTCAGTTCCCTTAGGTAGCCCCTTAAAGCCCTTAGGACTAAGGAAATGTTGAGGAATTTAATAGACACTGTGTAGGAAAACCTTGTTCTATCAATTCTAATGGTTTTACGGTTTCCATTACACCTTTAATAGCCCCTTTAACCCCATACACAGATCACAGAATTGTTCCTTGGATTCTTATCCAACACATCAGCCGTGAAATTGAATCCTGCCATCACATTGCATCTCCAAAGGTGTGCAAGGATGAAAAGAAACCTTGGAACTGTCAGATGATCCAGCTTGAACGCCATACACACATACACTGCTGCACAGACATGTTATCAAACCCTAGAAGATAGAACAAGAAGGGAGAGGATGGGCAATACAAAGGCTCCTCTCGGCCTCAATGTAGTATCTAACCTCAGACTGTTGCTGTGTTTTTCATGTCTTTTGTGGGTCTTGACCCAAAAGATGGCTTGTCTTCTAGACCAGGGCTCTACACTGTTTTTTAGGCTAAGGACCCCTTAGCTGAAAGAGAGAGGGACTAGCGACCCCCTACATATATAAGAAACATAATAAGAAACCAACACATTGCTATGATGATGCAGATGCAACTTGCCTTTTATTTTCCCTCCGGCACCATTGCGAGACAACTCTTTTTTGAGACAAGGCGTTTTTTATTTGATATCACATAATTCGGATAAAAACGTGTGGATGGCTTCTGATGCACCAGAGCTTTTATCGGTGGCAGCTTGCAGTGTTTCTATCACAGAAATAGACTGTGGTCAAGCTCGCCGTCCGTCACTCGCATATCTCAGAGGTCAAACCAGCAGCCGCTAAAATTGGAGGCAGAGCAAAGCAAAGTCTCGATGACCAGAGCAGATGTAGTAACGTCTCGTAAAACAATGCCAATAATTGTAATGAAATGAGCTGGTTTGACTATGGAGATGCAAGAAATATGCACTTGTCCAGAACACATATACTGTGTATATTATTAATATTAACGGTCTTGAGAACACACAACCTTGCTCCTGTATTTTCTTTCTTGCTCCCGCCCCCAGCAACATCCGACCAATAAGAGTAGTGGACATTCTTGCATGATTTGTAATTGGTGCATTTTGCTACACTTGGATTTTTCCAAGTGTGAAACCAAACCAAACCGACCAAGGGCAAAATGCTCCAAGTTCACAAACTCCCCAACTGATTCGGACCAAAGCAAACAAACTACAGGTGTGAAAACGCCCTGAGTTCCCCCAGCCTGCCTATGGTCCCCCAGTGGATAGAAATGGTGATAGGTGTAAACCGAGCCCTGGGTATCCTGCTCTGCCTTTGAGAAAATTAAAGCCATGTATGGCGTACGGTGTATGTGCTTTGAGGCAAAGCTCCAATTTATTTTAAGACTGTTGCAAGAACTTGCATAAATATTATTAATGTAGTAAAACTTTAAGTGACAGGCACCAGATGCAAGAGTGCTGGGATTTTTCCCAAGACAACATTCCTAATGAATCTGAGATAGGGACAGGGACAACAAGTGCAGATGCTCTGTTTGCATCGCTCCCATCAGAGCTACAGTGACATGCAGCTTAGATGCTCTAGTCTTGCCAAAAGATGAATTACTCAAAGCCGTATTTATCAGCACAGATTACACTCGTGACACTTACTGGTAAAACTAAGACTACATTTACACGTGGCCGGCTATTGTCATAAACGGACATTTCAACCTCTCCGTTTTCAAAAATAACATTGTGCACAGCTGGCAGTTTTCAGAAAAGTGTTTGTTTACACATACCTCTGTATATAGTATGTGCTGTCAATGCCACACTTGTAGGTGGCAGTGTAAGGAGAAGCTCAAGCCCACATTAGCCAATCAGGCTTCCGAAAATAGCAACAACAGCAACGAATCACTTCCTCTCTCTCTTCTCTTCCTCACTTCCTCGCTGCCTAAACCTCTGTTTGTCTCAGTTTACATGCTAACGTGCAAACAAAGTTTTCCAAAATCTCCACTCTGGCCGGAGTTTTTAGAAAGAATCATCTTCAGAGGAAGATTCTCCGTTTGCGTGTAAAAAGAAGCGTGTAAACAGCCCCTACATGAGAGCAGCCAAATCATAAACTCAGATATTTGTTGTTAATATTAAATATTGACGAATCATTTGTTAAAAAAGCTACAGAAAGTAATTAAGTAATTTGAAAGAATTCCAGGTTTGTTTTGCTGGATGCACCACATTGAGTGGCGCTCTATGAGAACGAGGCTGGCCGCGTAGGGTGGAGGTCTGGATGGATGGGTGTGTCTTTAACACAAGACATTCAAGCCAGGGAGCAGGGTTGGCGTCCCGGGCAGAGCAAAGGACCGGGAAATGGGCTACTTGGGAGTGTTTAATCCAAATTGCAATCATTTTCCTAAACAATGTGACTAGACAATGTGAAGCTTCAGCAGGAACTGCTGTAAGAACTCAACACACTTCTGAGCCTCGGTATCCCACGGTAACACCAGACGTTACCAGTAAAATGGAATGAATTAATAACAATAATATATTAATTTGAATTGTTCATACAGAGTGGCAGCAGATGTTCACATAATTGTATTAATCTGTTTTCTGTTAGGTCAGGATCAGGATGATATTAATTTGCCTTGGTGTATTTGGTGCATACAACAACATATTAAAAAGGGAACTACAAATAAGGCAAAGTACTACCACAGTTACATAAATACAGAGTAGATGCACAAGCTAACAAATTTGTACAATACTGTATAATTGTTTTACAAAGGAAAAAAAACAGTTTAGAGCAGGGTGTAATATATATCTATATAAATATAGATATGTATGCAATAGTGTGAACAAATACTATAGTGTGAACTACTATATAAATACTATATAGTTCTGTTAAAATAAAACAACATCCACCAAAAACTGTCAGAGAATACAGGATTTTGTCTCTTTAGGGTGCTCCCAATGATCCAAGCAGCAGTTCATGCTCTGGAAAGCAAAGTGATCCATAAACACCAGAGGTGCTATCACTTTATTGTAATAAAAAGACAACAGGAAGGAGCAAAGCATAATCAGGCAATAAAATTAGTTATAAAGACCACCTTGTTTTCATAATTGAACATGAAAACACTTCTGCTTTGAAGTTGTTAATGAGTCCATTTTAATGTTTTATTGCCAATTCAGGGTTTTCAATAGCAGGATTCATGTTCATCTTTGAAATAGGTGTGTGTTAGCAAATGTGTCTTTAAGTGACATGCCAGACAAAAGTGATGAATAACCACAAAATAAATTTAAATTGTTTAACAGTGTTGATGAATGCCACATATGACAGAACTGTCAGGAAAGCAATATACTTCAGCAGATAAAGTCACTTTAAAAAGTGTCTTTTTCAAAGAAAGATGTTCCATTTGTGCTTTTTCATACATCAATGTCAATTTATTTATGTGGAGCGCAACGTAAATTCTCTCAGGAAGACTTCTAAACTTAATCACTTTTCTCTCTCTTCTTAACTGAACAACTGTTAAAAGCGATCACTTTTATCTTAACCAATCAGAAGCGGCCATGAATTTCACAAGCTAATCAAAGCACGACATCCCTGTTTTAAACCTGTCTCTCTCTCTGCTGCTCAGTTGTTGTTGGCTCAATTGTTGGCTGAGAGCACAACCCTCCTCCTCTTCATCTTCATCATTCCGTCGGCTCCTCGGTTGTGGTCTTAGGGCTCCTCACACCACCATCTGTGTCTAGACGGGGATTATCTTTTGGCTTTCTACCCCTTTAAAAAATATAATTTCATAACGATGGAGTCTATTCTCCAAAGACTGTACATTTCAACTTATGCATATGTACAATAAATCTTTGCATATCTTCAACAAAGTTTCTCCTGATTGAAATAGCATGTTTAAAGGTTTCATGGCATGAAAATTTCACTTTATGAGTTTTTTTTTAACATTAATAACACGTAGATTGGCCTTTACCGTGGCTATATTTCTCAGCTGAAAGAAGTTAGACCTGACAACATACATGAGAATCAAAGTAGTGTTTTGTTTCAAATACAAGAAGCTGTTCCTAACATTTAATTCATTCTAGGAACTTCAATGTGTTTGTTTGCATACAACTTCATCTTCATCACCAGGTAATGTCTAGATAAATTCAGGGTTCCAGTACATGTATGAAAGAGGCTTTAGTTAGTTAGTTAGTTAGTTAGTTAGTTAGTTTTCATAAATAAAATGAAGGAAATAAGCTAGATGGAAGGCTTTGCATTCAGCATTGTATTTCCATTTGGCAAGAGAATTCTATTTTGTTGGCTTTTATTTTGGTAGAGTGCCACCCCGAGGGTAAAAGCTCAAAGTGCAGCGACGGGTGTGAAGGCTCTGGAAAGCTTTACACTTTAGGATTTGCTTCTTATTTCTCGCTTGGTTATTAATTGGACAGAAAATCTCTCATCCACAAATGAACACCACCATTGTCCACCTAAATCCAACAGCCTTTACAAAAAGAGTAGTTTCATAGAATTAAAAGTTGAACTAAAATCCATAAATAAGATTCTAGCATACTGTGTAGGATGTTGAACATACAGCGACAATATTAACTATATGTTCAAGTTGCAACATTGGCAGGTTACCTAGATTTATTTTATATGCAAAGCAGATGCTTTACTCAAAGAATAGATGTAAGTGGCCCTAAAATTGTTGAACTGATAAGCTCTAGACTTGTTTTAACCCTCCTGTTGTCCTCGGGTCAAATTGACCTGTTTCCCTATATCAATGTTCTGTTTAATTCCCCAAAATAACATGATTGATTCCACACAACGCTCTTTGGCAAGTACACATCTCTACTTTCATTAATTTTGGGGCGTCTTATTACATTTTATAGCATTTGAAAAAAAAATTGAAGTGGTTTTGAAATAGTATTGAGTAAAAGTTGACATATTCCTGTCTGTGATTATCCATCAACATACTTTCCTTTAATTTTAGTCTAAATAATTCCTAATTTCTGCTTTTCTAACTCAAACATTAGGTATAGTTTCCTATAAATGAGGTTTATTGACCATATATTCCAAAAATAACTGTGAAACTAAAGTTAATAAGTTAGTGTTAGGTAGTGTTGGACATTGAAAAAAGTGACAAACATTGAAAAAAAATTCAAAAGTGTTGAAAAAAGGGGACAAAAAAGTAAGAAAAAGTTAAAAACATCAATAAAAAGCATCAACAAAAGGGTTGATTTTCAATTTTGACGGGAAGACAACAGGAGGGTTAAATAAAGTATTTATGAATTATGCTTTGGACAGTGACTAAAAAATGTCTCGAGTTGATCAAGTGGACATGATGAGTCCTTTTAGAGAAAGTGATGTGTTAGTGACTTCTGCTGGTAAAGAGGGAGTGTTACAGTCATTGGCATTGAAGAATTAAGTGAACAGTATCTTTAATCTCCAGTACATGTAATATCTGTACTATAGAATAGATATAAAGCCCAAACCCATCCATTTGGTTGCAGGATCCTACAAGCCAAGAAATACACAACACCATGTCTTACTCCTTTGATTTGTGTATACTAACATTTGTTTAGGCCTGTAACCAGTCACTCGCAGTCATTAATTCATTTCGAACATGTTTCCACATATTTCACCCCATGTATGGTCCACGGTAGAGTGCTGAGTCCATAATATGTCCCCTAGAGAGCAGCATCGAGAAGAAAAAGAAGACATCCAGGGACAAGTGATGACGACATAGTGAGTGACATAGTAACTGCAGAGTAAATGCATTATTCTCTGTGCCTTTTTATTATTGTGTCATATAAACATAGGAATAAAACGGTCATTTCTATTTCTATATATATTTATGCCTGCATGGCAAAATCTAACAAGCCAAGACCAGTATCCAGCCTACACATTTTCAAACAATTATTTTTTTTTTATTAAAGTTGAATAAATCCTGATTTTTGAGCATATTATGTGGTTTGTTTTTTTTTATTTTGAAATACTTGCCTCTTGTGAAAGAAAATGTTCTCTCAGGTCCAAATGAGTTTTATTAACTGCGCAGTGGAGACAGAAGTTCACAAGAAGCTGCAGAATTATTTCTGATCAGAGTGAGTCTCTGGCCGTGGTTTTTATTAGGAGTGGTAAAAAAAATCGATTCCTGTATAGTATATATCGTGATATCGTTTTGTGACGATTTAAAAAAAATGCTTTTCTTTTCCTCGGAATCGATATTTTTCTATTTATTTATTTTTTCAACCAATGATACACCCAAATATGTTTTGTTTACAGTACCGCTGACTACATCGAGGGCTGATCCTCATGCTGCCAAAACTGGGTGAAACCATAGACTGTATATTATTATTAATAATAATAACTAAATAAAGTCTATGGGTGAAACTGTAGACGCCGAGAACGCCTGTCGAATATCCAACTCAAAACTTACTTCCCTTTAAAAAAAATAAATAAAAAAAAAAACGACGTAACGTGACGCATAAGCCTCCATCCAAATACCCTTGCGTCCTTCCTCACGCATCAGCTATCCAGTGCACCCCTCTCTTCTCCTCTCCTCCCCCCGGGTGTGTGAGCCAGGATCACCGCTCCATGCAGCGGAGAACCGCAGGGAAACGATGAAAACCGGGGCGATGGAACCAGGAAAGGACTAACGGCGTTACAGGAGAAGGGGGGCACAGGTAAGCGAGGCCTAGGCTTGTCATTGAACTCATCATCGCCTTTAGCCGCGACAGAGCTGCCATTTCGCGGAGCCTTGGGAAGTGAAGAGCTAGAGCGCTATGTGTATCAAAGAAATAGAATAGAAATACTCTAAGAATGGAAAAGCCGTACAGGAAATGTGTGGAGTTTGTTGGTGTTGTATTTTTCTTTAGGAGTCGGGCGGATTCCGCAAAGCTCAAGCTATTTTCAGCTGTGTGTGTTTATGTTGGTGCAGCTGATGGAGGGATGCTGCTGCGCAGTGCGCTCCGGCAGCTGTTTGCGCGTCTTTTCATCCTGTGCGCCCATGTCCCCAGGGCCTTTGGGCGTCAGTTCCATGTTGTCCACCGGTGTCATTACAGGATATACTAGATATTAAATCTGACTTTTCATGGTGAATGGGAACGTCCCTGACTGCTAACCCTGACTCTGCAGAAACTGCTCACTGTGTCTTAAACCCAAAGTAAGTGGCATCCGTGTTTGTAGCATAGAAGTCGGGCTGCAGTTTGACCTTGCAGCATTTCTGTTTTTTTCAGGAACGCAGGTCCCACCTGACAGATAACAGAGCTCTTTTTTATATGTTGCCACTGAATTACTGTAATAACATTAACGGTTTATCCAATTTCCAGGAGGCTGGATGGAGTTAGCTCAGTGTTCATTGAATTTCCTACCACTTCCCTTCCACTTCTTTAATATAAAAGCCTATTCCTTAATGTAACAGAACAGTACACACTCTGAAATCAATGGTGTACATAGAGCTACGTTTGGTTGGAGATTCTGCCAGATCTTCCTGGAAAACCTTGGGCACAAAAACACAGGCCTTATTTTGAGTGCTAATACTCTCTGATGGTTTCATAATTTTCTTCTCATGTACCCGGAAATGCTCACATGTTGTCAGAGTTAAGCATTTGCATACAGCATATGCACCATATACCAGCAGGCACTCTTAAATAAATACTAACATGGACAGATGTTGAGACAATGGGCCCCTGGTCACAGACATGTAAAAGGCCCCCCACCCCATTCCAAACTTGGAGCAAGACACCCAGAATGAAAATACACGTTGTAGTCTTTGTTTCTCTCTTTCTAGTCGTTTTGTGTCTTTTTGTAGTGTTTAAAGTCTCTTTGGAACCATTTTGTACCTCTTTCTTATGTTTCTTTAGTCTCTTTGTAGTCATTATGGCCCCAGGACCTGTGGCCCTTAGGCTTGTTCAGTAATCCGTCTGTACATATGAACCTTGTGTGAATGCTGACATCTTTTTTTTTACATTAGTTGTATTATTCAACTTGTCAATTAAATTCATACCTATGAAAACCCATTCCCACTTTTCTAACTATTCTCACTACTTCAATGTCTTCTTACGGATTTAAGCTCTTAATCCAATTTAGCTTTAGCAATTTAGCTATTCAGCATTCATTTTCTAGTTTATTTATGGTTGATTATTTTGATGGTGAATAGAAATATTTCTTTCTACAGCCTGTAAACACATAAGAACAATATGGAATCACAAAAACATAGCCACAAGGAGCACAGTCTCGTGACCATACAGCAGCACAGTGTCAGTGCTGCTGTATGGTCTGGCTACACCGCATATATTTTGGGATAGGGCAAAAAAATATCAGGCTTTATCCCAGCAGTGTATATCCATTGAGCCGGACTACAAGGAACACAATGCATTCACAGGAGCATGAGTCCATTGAGTATTATTACTATCTTGCTTATTGCAGTGATGATAGAGTGCACAAAGCACTGTGTTGTTGACTCGCTGCAAAAAGGCATAATCTTCCCAAGTCTAGTCATCTAATTTCTAGCCTAAATATCTAATAACACTAAACACAAGACACCTAACAAGTAATATTTCAGTGAGAAATAGGGACTTTTTTCCAGTCGATGCATCCTAAATATCTTGTGTAAGTAAAGATATAAGTAGTCTTGAAAACATCTTGTTTTGAGTTGTATCTCAGATGAAACGAGCTTTTTGACATCTCATAATGTTTTAAAGCTGCTGTGTTATTTGGAAAAGATGGGTCATCTTGTTTGAAGATCATATCTTATTTAAAAAAAAATACTACCAAGTGAATTTTCACTTGTTCCATTGGCAGATGTATTTACTTACTACAAGTAAAAAAACCACCTTGTCTTCATTGTTGTCTCCTTTTTGAAGTGGCCTTTTTTCCACTGCTGTCTTTTGGAGCAGGTCACTTTTGTCACCATCTTGTCAGCTGCAGGCTCCTCCATCCTGATCCTCAGCGTTCTCAGCCAATGGCAGCTCTCCTCCTGCTCACGTTCCACACAAGTGGCGGACTGACCGTCGCCATGGTGACTTGGCAATAGTTTTCACAGCATGGTGTTTCGCTCAGAAGTGCACATGGTGGGAAAATCTTTAATTCTGGCTTTTCCCCTGTGATAACTCTAGCCACACTCAGAACTATTGATCCTTAATAGTGTAACACTGCAGCAGTGGTCTCACGGCACATGCAACAGTTAACTTCAGAGCTTTATTTGTGCAAAATCACCAATAGCTCCTGCTTGTTGTTTTTCATTCTCCCATCTGCCTCCTCTGAACTGTTGGCTGTAGTGCTACTCACACCATTTAACTCTATTGGCTGCTGTTATTGCAGGGGAGGAAACCACATTTCAATATAATCAATCAATCACTCAACATTTATTTTTATAGCCTTTTACGGTACACCAACCAGAAGGTATCCAAAGTGCTTTATATCAAGGAACAAGAATAAAACGTACTGTAAAATCAGCTCTGATAACATGCAGTAAAATCATAAAAAAAAACATAAAAGCAGGAGGAAATAGGAAAATGTCACAGCTGTCTGTGTCTAGCCAGACAGACAGTCTGTAGAGACAGTCAGCTATTCACACACACAATTAGGGCTGATATGAGTAAAAAATATGCGATATCTTAGCTGAAGATTGCGATAACGATATTATTTGCGATGAATAAACAGATATATATTCAAGTGCACTCAGTTCCTTTCTGTTGCTTTCAGTAAAATACAACGCATTGCTTGTTGAACTTAAAACTAATTAAAGGAAGTAATTTCAACATTCTTATATTGAACAAATTGAACATTGAATTGAATATAAAAATGGCACCGCTAACAAAGGATGGCAGTTACATTTTAAAGTGCTGTTGTCTGCTGATATTTTCTTTCAAATAACACAAAAAAATCTCTGCGTGTGTCTTTTGCGATGTGTCGCAGCCTTTCGCGATGTGTTTATTGCACCAGTTGATATTGCGATGACAATTAGAAAACAATATATTGTCCAGCCCTATTCTATATCTACAACATTCTACTTCTGGGATTTCTCCGTTGCCACAGGAAAACTCTGCCGTATGTACTTTGGTAACGGATGTCTGCTACCATCCGCTTTCTTTGTCCCGCCTCTCGCCTGATGTCAGCTGGGATCAGCTCCAGCCACCTTTAAGGATAAGCATTGTAACTAATGGATGGATGTTTTTAGCCTTTATGAGCAGCAAAAAAGCCACTTTCCATCTTAACCCTTTAAAGTATGTACAGTATGTCTATGAGTTGTGAGCAGTTCGATCAAACAGTGATTTTTAATTTTTTTTAATTTGAATAGTTTGTCTCTGGAGACAAGCTGTAAGCGCAACATATGTATACTTTATGGGAACCTGTTAGCAAGCAGTTGCTATCCAGCAGATACGGAGCAACATTAGCTTTTATTTGGACCCATGTTTCTGGACATCTGATAAATGTCAATCCAGTATACACCTTTAAGCTCTGGTTTTGGTCTTTGACAACTGCTAAGAGAAATATCTGTCTCTTTAGCTGCTGGGTTGCTAAAGAGCTATGCTCACCAGCTAGATGCTAACTGTGTCTGTCTGCTTGTTCGCTAAGCAGGTGGCGTACAGTGTACGTTTTCGCTGAAAACATCTGCCTCCTGGGGCAAATTAGAACAGTAAGACTGAACCAAAACACTAAAGTTGGAGGCCAGAAAACCCAAACAATGAACTGACAGTTGCTATAAAACGTATGTAAACCTACACATGATCCGCAGTAAAAACCGCTCTGCGCTAGCTGTGCCTTTGTTTTCCTTTGGGGAGAGCAGCGGGGACAACTCGGAGGAGGTGCTACCCTTGGGGGGGGCCGCAGCGCGCTCCTCGAAATCGCAGCTGAGCGCTGCGCTCAAATGAATCACGTCAAATGTCAACTTTGACCTAGTTGACGCTGACCTTTAAGGCGCAACCAAAGCCAGAAGCAATGATGACGTATACCTCCGCTGCGCTTTGCAGAGCCGAGGCCCTACCCCCTACCTCATGGTTTTACCTCTGATCAAGTGTACTGTAGGCGGCTACAGGGTTAGGATTAGGGTTAACAGAAAGTTTGTGGATCCTGGACCGCCCCGACTCCTTGCTGAACTTGAAACTGCAAAGGAAACTTTCTGTTGATACCGTTAGACCAAGCCCTGCCACTGACCACGGCCCGCTGTGACCTGTATCAGTGGAGCGTGGGAGTGGAGAGCCTGTAATTGCAACTTCATGACATTTCATAAAATTCTGAAGCAGGGACATCAATAATTTAGTATTATATTTAACAAAAAAACACTGGTGATGTGATCCATTGGTATTGTAAAAATACTGTTTATAGTAGCTAACAGCTTTTAAAGTTGTAGGATTCAACGTGTGTCTTTGAGCTCATTGTTTTGGTTTGACAGTCCGCAACTGACTGTTTTGGTTCAGTCTTACCATTTTCTTCAACCTCATTTCCAAAAAGCTCTGATAAACACTGTATTATACCGAGATCAAAACAGAGCTAAACAGAGAGTGGGTATTGGTCTTCTATTTGTCCAATGGACCAAAACACAACTCTAAATGCTATGTGTAAATAGGCAACTGTTGGCTTACATGTTTGCTATATCATAACAGGGATATATTACTATTTGTTTACACAAAGAAAGTGAAGAGAACTTTAAAAATGACTTTCATAGTCTATCATTGCATCTTCATCCTAATGTAGCCAGAGAGAGCGGAAGGCATTGTGTGTAGTCTTCGGTCTCCTCCTACATAGCATTAACGTGATTGTGAATATTGATCTCCTGTTTCATATATGCTCTTTGCTCGTCTTGCCTCTGAGAAAAAAAGTTCACACGGAGTATTAGCATGATCACTTAGGCTGCAGCGCTCTGGCATGCTTTTAATCGCTGCTGCTTGGCTCACTAATGACAAACCCATGGTGTAAGATATTTTGAGTGCTTGACCTGATTAAAGTAATGCCATGTGCCTTTTTTCTACCCAGATCTTTCAGCCAATCAGGGCTAAATCGTGTTCAGCAATCCTATGAGACCATGGTGTAAGAAAACAGTAGAAGAAACCCTTTGCTGGGCTTAACATCGAACAAATAAACAAGTAGAATTCATGTTTTAGTAGAACTTGCTATATTACGTTCACTTCTCTCTTTATGCATTCACCCTCAGTCTTAAGTGCTGATTGATGGTCCTGTAAGAGCTGTGTAGTGTTATTGCTGTGCTCTGCTGGATTGTAGCTAAGCTAGTATGCATCCACTGCAGCAGTAGGGTGACTCTGCAAGATTGTACACAGTAAAAAAAAAAACAAAGTCACTGTTTGTGCTCTTTACTGCTATTTCCATCTTGCGTTTACTGAGGAGAGATTTGATGAATGTGTGAGTATATGCGTGACTTTTCTCCAGCGATGCCCTGCTTTTACAATTATGCACTTTTCTTCTTGAACTACCTGCATGTCCACGAAGCAACAGAGGCTGGAAGGAAAGTGTAGCTGCTCTCCAGTCTGCTCTTGTGGTTTATGTTTTCCATTCGAAGTGTCGCCACTTCGGGGGCACTAACAATTGCGGTGAAGGCTGTCTAATTGTGAGTGTCTACATATACCAGAATGCATTTCACAAGAGCTGCTCAAACGCAGACCGAGTGGCCCAGTGTGTGGAGTCAGTATGTTAATGTGCTTCAGCAGGAGTTCTTTATGACGCCTACTGTAAGCCAGTGTTTTTGCTTGCGTGACAAATGCAAACACAACATGCATTGCAGAATGTTGACAGTGAACATCCCCGAAATGTTATGACTGAGTGGGCAGCTGGAGTTCAAATACTACCAGTTGGCTCTTCCTCGCATCTGTCTCTGTCATCCTACACTTTGCTCTTATCAGTATCTTATCAGATCCTTGAACATATATTTATTAGGGCTGAGTCTGCGGTCACTACCACAAACACTGAGTGCCAATATTAGAACGAATGATGGTTAAGATTGTACATTTTCCAGATTTTTCATCGTCTGATTATTTCTTACCCCTAAGAGAGGAAGATAACATATATGATACGTATGTATCATATATGTTCATTTGTTTTCTAAAACACAAGAAGCATTTTTCAACCACAGAGCATCAACTAGAGTAGATGCATCTCATATCTGTAAATGATTTCTGTGTTTATTATGAAACAGAGGAGTATTACTGTTTATTTTGCACAATTGTAATGCTTAAGGGTTTAAGAATAAAGAATAAAAAAGGTTAATGTTAAAAATAAAAGGATAATACACACAGGTAAAGAAAATGTAATTTGTCCATCATTCAGTGCCTTTCAGTGATCAGTGTTCAGATAGGGGAAGGGTTGGGAATGACCAAAGAGGCTTTGGATGAGAAACACTCAAGACACAAACATATACACACTTAGTGGTGAATGGCTCTCCTGGTTTAACAGCAGGGACTCAGTCTTGTAGGCTGCGGGGCTGTAAACCTCTTACCTTTGCCTCCTTGTCCAATGGGAATGCACAGAGCATTCAAGGAGTGAGTCACACTTTCCCACACACAGATACACACCCCTCCCTCCCCCACCCTGTCCAACCTATGGGCTGCACGTCGTGAGTTGCTTTACCACTGCAATCTGCTCTGTCCCGGAGGGGGGGAGCTTTGTTACACTTTTGCTACTTTTGCTAGTATCTATTAAACCCTGTCATTGTTTTTTTCTTCCTTCAAAATATTGTAAATGGATTTTAATGCAAACACACACACACACACACACTCCAACTGTGCAGAACAGTTGTTTTAGCTATACAGAGATTAGTCTGGGTCATATCATCATAGACAGCAAGGACGCACTCTTTCATAAGAGAAAGCGCATTATCTGTGTGTGTGTGTGTGTGTGTGTGTGTGTGTGTGTCTGTCTGTCTGACAAATCATGTCTTTCTACAGTTCTGTGTGTGTCCAGATTAAAAGCTGTCCATCTTCATCTAGCTAACATCCTTTCCTCATCCACTGCTACTCCACCTGTCTTTCTCTCCTTTCTCACCTTCACAAAGTCCCTGACCCGTGCCGCCTCCTCCTTTTATCTCATTGGCTCTCTCCTCACCACTCCTGTTTCCTCTCATGTTCCCTCTCCTCTTCTCTTCTGTCTCCCCTCCCATTCCCTCTCCTTTTTCCTCTCTGTCTCATCACTTCTTTCTCCCCTCTCTCACCCCCTCATCTCTTTTCTCTACCTCTGGGTTTCCTTCCTCTCAGCACAGATGCTGCTCCCGTGGTTGGCGAGGGTGTTACATAACAGGCCTAACTTAATAAATCCTGTATGATGTGCTGGGATGGGCTTTCATCTTTTGTGACAGCAGCCAGAGCTGGAGAACACGCCGCCTTCCCGGGCCTATGGACATCACACTGTGTAGAGTACAAATCAAATGTTATGTTACACAATAAAAGTGTATGCACTGCTTTTCAAAGTCATATTAATCATTTGTACATTTAATCCAGTCAAAAATAGGCATGACTGTGATTTTATTCTGTCTTTGTGTGTGCACGCATTTCTATATGTGAAAGGTATTCATTTGTTTCATAATCTTCATGAAAGCATCATACTCCCTGTAGCTTTGACCTAAACAGTACCAACAGCCAATCAAATGTAAGTAATGGCTGCAGGTTTGTTCCCATTCATACATTCCTCCATACAATAAAAGCACATTGAGCAGTCGTTAAGACTAGAAAAGTGCTATATAAAAACAGTATATTTACATTTAAGTGACGCAGCAGAAAGATGAGAATTTAGTAATCCACCTGTCCTCATTCACTGATTATAGTGGGAGGGAGGTTTATTGTGTCAGTCATGGTTGGCATAGAGACTACACAGCATTTAGAGGTGTTACAGCAGGAAGGTGACTTACAGCGGGTGCCTGGCATTTACACACATACACAAACCTGGTACGCAAGAGCCCACTGAGTTGTGTGTGATGTATTATTGATGCGAGTAATCCTCATCATCATTTGATTTTTCGTTATGTCTCCCTGATTCTCACTCTCAACATGCCTCTCTATCTCAGATGCTGGCAGGATTTCATTGCATACACCATGAATACCACGGCTGTGGCAGAAACCGATTTTCACTTTGTCTTTTCCAGCAACATACACACAGGAACATTTTAACACACACACAGACACCTGTCCTCACATGCAGATGCAAATGTCAGTTCCCTTTGCTCACTTCTACCATTTGAACCGATTTTCAGCCTGAGATGAGACAGATGAGTGATGATTGGTTAAGCCTCCTACATGTCTAGGGGGTGATTGGCTGTGTGTCCTGTCTTTGCAAGCCAAGTGTCAGCTTGGGTCAGCAGCACCATGCGGCATGCTGAGGCATCAGGATCTGAATGGAGAGGCTGTCAGCAAAACCCATCCCTAATTTGTGTGTGTGTGTGTGTGTGTGTGTGTGTGTGTGTGTGTTGTGATCACTCACTGATCTTGTCTGTGTTTCCCTCCAGGCTCTCAGTGTTAAGCTGAAGAACAGAGACACAAAGTGAGGACAGAACTAGCTGAAGGTTGCACAAGAGGCTGTCTGGCCCCATGTCTGCCCCTGCTCCAGCCAATCGGAGGTCTGCGTTGGGCTCTCGCCGGTATGTAGCCAATAAGGTCCTGTCATTGTTTGGCTATTTAGTAAGATAGCCACAGTTGAAAAGAAGCATCTCTAGGGAAGGAAAGTGTTAACCTCTGGGAGGGGACCAGGGCCTGTTTTAAGCATCTCAGAGTAGGAAACCACTCCCAACTGGTAAAAAGATTCTTAGTGATGCAACTCTGGTCCCACTTTTGGAACTAGGAGTAAAACCATTTTTATCAAATGTCTAAACTGTGGTAATGACTCCTATCTGTGCTGATATTTAGGAGTCACTGCTCTGTGGGCGGAGAGGGAGGAGAGAATAATAGAATGAGCTTATAAACAGATACAGTTTTGGCAACAACTTCAAAAATATAAGTTTTGTGACTGACCTCATGCAAAATGCAAAAGAGGACACCAAGGTGTCAGCAACAGAGAAAATGTAGTTTTGCAGCAGTGATGATTTGGATCTGTAACAACCACATTTACAGCAGTAGTAAATTAAAACTTAATATATTCATTCCATTTCTACAAGCTGCTTCATATTGTTCATATTGTTACATGACATCAGTATGGTTCATCTGGAACCAAGACTTTGCTCGCTTACTGGTGTGTTTTGGGTCACTGTCTTGTTGGAAGACCCATTTCAAAGGCATTTCCTCTTCAGCATAAGATCACATGACCTCAAGTATTTTGATGCATTGAAACTGAGCCATGTTCCCTGGTATGCGATAAATAGGCCAGACACCACAGTATAAGAAGAATCCCCATAACATGATTTTTGAACCACCATGCTGTACTGTCTTCACAGTGTTCTGTGGCTTGAATTCAGTGCACGAGGGACGTTGGACAAACTGTGTGCGGCCCCTAGACCCAAAAGGAACTATTTAGCTCTTTTTCTCCTATGGCCAGTCAATGTGTCCTTTGGCAAATTTCAACCTACATGTCTTTTTTTCAGCAATGGGACTTTGCGGGGGCTTCTAGCTGATAGCTTTGCTTCACACAGCCTTCTTCTGATGGTAACAGCACTCACAGGTAACTTTAGGTCTTCTTTGATTTTCCTGGAGCTGATCATTGGTTGAGCCTTTGCCATTTCGGCAATTCTTCAATCCCTTCGAATGGTAGTTGACCGTTTTTTCCCACGTCGTTCAGGTTTTGGATGCCATTTCAAGGCATCTGAAATCATTTTGGCTGAGCAGCCTATAATTTTCTACACTTCTTTATGTTTTCCCCTCTCCAATCAACTTTTTCATCAAAGTTAGCTGTACCTCAGAGCAATGTCTGGAACGACCCATTTTGCTTTGAGTATTTCAGTGTGAAATGCACTATAACCAGCATGCACAACATTTGCTTCCTTCCTTCCTTAAATATGGAACATAATTGACACCTGTTTCTTCACAGAATCAATCAACTCACTAATTGAACACAACACTGCTATTATTTATATTATTTGGAACATGACCCTTTCAATAACAGATTTAATTACTCAGAATGAACAGCATGCATGTCGTGACTGTTGGGTCTGCTTGCTAGTAAATTATTTGCCATGTAGAAATATCACTTCTACCAAAAAAAATGATTTATGAGCCTAGTGATGTTGGACTGCTATTATTTTGAACACAACTCTATTAGGGTTTAATCCTGGGAAACGTGATTCTCGGGAAATCTGATCAAGACTATTTCCCGATTCCCGGGAAAGATTCTGAAGGGAAACAGGAAATAAAATGAAATAAAAAATGCAAGGAGTGCGCTTCTGTTGATGTCATACGTTAACGTTGATGCAAGTGACAGTGCTGTAATGTAGCTACGGTAATAAAGGCTCACTAAATTCATTACGCAGCCATTGTCACGAGTTCAATGCGATGCGGATATTGCTGCAGAGTGTTTAGGCATTTATATCTTTTCAATTCAGTTTTACCTCGGCCTATGGTTCTGTCTTTTTGCAGTGCACAGTTGTACATTTCTGCTCGTTTCATTTAGTTGACCTTGTATGTATTTAAAAGAGAAATATGCCTGCCTTGCCCTAATAAAGAAATATTTTGATCAACTTCGAGTGATTATACCCGTTTTCCGCTCAACAGCCACCGATTGGATTTTGTTCAATAGAATGGTTTAGGAATCATTCAATGGTTTACTTTGGCACATTTCATTAGTTTGTATAATGGAGTTCTGTAAAATATTAGTTTTATACGGGTTGCTTATATATTCAGAAGACAAGTCAAATACAATCCACCTGGCATTTCATAATTAACGCTGCAGCTGATGTCATGCACGCAGCTCACCTGATCATGCAGCAGAATTGATCATTGCAAACTGTGTTGATGATGGACATAACTGTGTTGTTTTGCCCAAATAATAATACAAATAATATAAAAAATGTTGATTTGGAAATACATATTTGAATGCTATCGATACATTACTTGGGCTAAATAAAAACAGCTATTTCCCAGGATTCCTGGGAATTGGATTGTCTTTTCCCGGGATCTGATTTATCTAATTTTCAGGAAAAATATTAAACCCTAAACTGTATGTCTGTGTGGGTCACAGACAGATAAATGCCTTCCTACACAAAAGGCAAGATGTCTTGTTAGCGGTCGTAGTGGTTTTATTGGTATGGTCATATATTTTACAAACGTATATATGTAGTGGGTTCAATCTGCAGCTGTGGTGTCCTCCTTTCTCTCGTCTCTTTTCCTCAGATTCAACCCACTGAAGGCGTTGCAGCCCAAACGCCGCTTACAGCAAATACTGACGTCCTCACCCGTCCCGGGGCCCAAGCCGGCATTGGGGCCGGGGACAGGGACAGGGAAAGGGACGGGGACGACTGTGCCAGCGGCCACAGCACCGGTGGCCATTCCTGTGCCAGCGCCCCCTGCGTGAGACTCACTTCAGTTCCAGTCTCAGAGAGCATGCTCCGTAGCTGTAGCGCCGGCATGCATTGTAGCCACTAGACCCGAGCACACAGGCAACATGTATGCTACCTGTCTCACTTAGCCACGTTTTTCATGCACACGATAACAACACTGAGATCCTAACTGGAGCTCTCAGTGTTCACATGCAGCTTAGATGTTGGCATCAACAACAGCAAACAACACAGAATTGTGTGTGTATGTGTAATTGTGTCACGTCACGTTCAGAATTATTAATGCCTTGGCAAAAAAAACCAAGGGTGTACATTAGCAGAGTCAGTAGGTAAATTTCATAGACTCAATCATAGACTGTAAAAATAATGGACAAAGCTTTTAGGTCTAAAAAGTTAAGCAAATGTGGAAGTGATAAATGTGATAAATACTGTCATAGTATAGTATACTCAAAAAAAGTGATACAAAAGTCATAGCTATACATTTACTTTTTTCACATTTTTATGTCAAACACTAAAAACCGTTAAAGAAGTCTTAGTATAGCATGTCATAAAAAGTCATATTATATGATGTTGAAAAAAGTCATAGTATAGTATGTCGAAAAAAAGTGATAAAAGAGCCGTAGTATATTATGTCAAAGAGAGTCGAGCAGAACATGCAAAAAGAATCAGCCCAGGTACTGAACCAAGGGTTAAAGTTTGCACTGCCTACTTGATGCCGTAATCTGCTTCAGTGCTAACCACTAGGCCATTGTGCCATCTCTTAAATATGTTGAAAACACTCATAGCATAGTGTGTCGGAAACGCCACTGAAGTGTCATGGTATAGTATGTTGAAATAGTGATTAAAAAGTCTTAGTGTAGTATGTCGAAAAAAACTGTTAAAAAAAGTCTTAGTATAGCATGTCTTAAAAAGTCATATTATAATGATGTAGAAAAAAAGCCGTAGTTATGTTATGTAAAAGTTATGTTAAGTTATGTTGAAAAAAGTGATCAAAAAGTGATGGTTTAATATCTCGGGGAAAAAAATGATACAAAATTCATAGTATAGTATCTTGAAAAGAGTCATAGTATAGTATGTCGAAAAAAGTGACAAAAAGCATAGTATAGTATGTCAAAAAAAGTGATGGTTGAATATCTTGAAAAAGTTATACTATAGTATGTCGAAAAAAGAGATTAAAGAGCCATAGTATAGTATGTTAAAAAAAAGCAATAAAAGTCATAGTATAGTATGTTAAAAAAGTGATAAAAAGTCATAATATATAGTATGTTGAAAAAAAGGGATAAAAAGTCATTGTATAGCATGTTGAAAAAAGTGATAAAAAGTCATATTATATAGTATGTTGAAAAAAAGGGATAAAAAGTCATTGTATAGCATGTTGAAAAAAGTGATAAAAAGTCATATTATATAGTATGTTGAAAAAAGTGATAAAAAAAGTCATACTATTGTATGTTGAAAAAAGACATAAAAACCTTTGATGACATCACTGCTACTACGTTCTCTATTTTTCCAGTCTATGGTAGATGTGTACACCAGAATGTGTAACATCATTTGGCCCATGTTCCATGTCATTTTTCATAGCATGAAGTTGTGTTTAGAGGCAACATGCGCTATAGAAACGGCGTTATCGCTGACGTGATCACTGGTTTACCACAGCCGCCCAATCAACAGCACCCTGTTTGTCGAACACTAACCAGTTCGACAGCAGAAAGTTGATGAGACGCCGAGATTCCCTGGAATAAGAATGTACTTTTTGGTTCATTTAAAAAGGAGAAATATCTGGAAATCTAAAACTGATTTCAGCTTCTTGAAAAGAAGTATCTGTCTCCAAACCACAGCATAAAGGAAAATGTATGTACACCCACTACACTCGACTCCTGCTGCCTCTAGCAGACTGTCACCCAGCACCCACAGCCCAGAGACAGGTTCCATCCCAGCAGATGGATGGGACAGACTGACAGACCTGAAACACTGTTGTGCTGTCCCCTCCACTCACTGCTTCAGCTGCTTCCCTCTGCCTGTTTCTCTTCCGTCTTGGCTTTTGTCATATATTGACCTTCAAAGAAATACCAAGTAGTCAATATCTGGCCTCCTCCCTTATTGGATCACACAGGACACGTTTACTCAGCACAACTCTTGCTAGAAGCTTGGGGAGGTTGGGGTAGCCCAAAAAAATAAATAGATGTAGTCAAATGTAGCCACTGCGGTGGTGTGGAGTTATCGGGTCCTGTGTAAAAAATCCCTCACGGCTGCTCCGATTGGTCCTGCTTGTCCCCTCCTCCCCTTGTGGAGGCCAGTGATTGGGCAACAGTCATGTTCCTTAAAGTAATAGGTCATTACAGCATTCGCTATATGATGTATTATTTCACTGATTTTAAAATTATATTTACAATTTCTTTAATTAAAAGTTGCCCATCACAGAGCACCCTTCCTTCTCCCGACATCTACTGATGTAACTTTTCTGTGATACTTTATTTTCTTTAGCAGGATGGTAGCAATTACTAAGGGTGAAAATATGTTATTTGACTTTTTTATTATTTTTTTGTTATATTATTTATGATGATGAGTGGTTTTACATGGTCTCTAAGGTTGTTTTTTTTGCTAAATTGTCCTATACCCGACATGGATTATTTTGAAGAAATAGTTTGGCCTTTCAGGAAATGCTCTTGCTAAGAGTTAGATGAGAAGATCGATACTACTCTATTTTTGTTTCAACGTCAAGCATGAAGTCAGCGGGCTATTTAGCTTAGCTTAGCATGAAGACCGTAGGCACTGGGGGAAAAAAGCTCACTCGAAAGCTAGAAAATCCATCTGCACTGCTAAAGCTCTCTAATGAACACCGAAATGGGGGAATTACTGCAAGTATTGAAATTATAGAGAGGACTAAGTCCTGACATCACATCCTGGTTAGCTATTGTTCCATTGAGGCATTATTATGGATCTCACGTCATTTCCAGGCAAGTCCCGTCCTACGAAGCCGCTATATTGGTTGGGGTTAGGCACTGATCTTGAGTGGTTAAGGTTAGGATAGCCGATTGGTTGGGGGATAGGACCTGAACAAATCAGGTTATGGACGCCTGGCCAATAGTCTTGCCTAGAAGTTGCATGGGTTCTATAATAATGCCTCATGTAGCATTTTCGACAGGCAAACTACACTACAGCACTTTATTAGACATTGAAACCTTCATGAGATAAACCAAGTTATCCATAATATTCCCCAGCAACATTTTAGCTGGACTCTCTGCTGTCTACAAACGTCTACAGTGCTCGGTCTTTCTGTCTCTCCTGGGCGGTGGTGACATCCTGGATTCTCCACGAGTCGCCTGGCAACCTCACTTTGGAATGAGTGAAGCTAACCGCTTCGACTTTAATGCTAAGCTAAGCTAATCCTCGCCTGGCTCTGGCTTTACATTTAACATCTCACTCTCTGCAACATAAGAGCAAATAAGCATATATTCCAAATTGTTGTTATAAATGATATACTACAATCTGGCCTCATAGTGCAGGATAATGTTTGTATTATGGGTTTAAGAGGGAAGTTATTTTTAGCAGCACTTACTCTACTCTCTTACTCTACTCTACAGGGCATGGAGAGAGAGACTAGCAGGGATGTTGGATAGTCCAAAGGGGTTGGATTGGTCCTTTCTGTCCTTCTAAAGGTCTATCCAGATATTAGCAAGGACATCTAACTTGTGGTGATAAGAGAGAGATTATATATAATCTTTTGATTTGTATATCATTTGTGTCAAAGGTTGAATTTCTGCTCGATGATGTCTTTGAGGTCTACCCAATGTTTCAAAGCACATCGGCTGTGTGTAGAGACATGTGTGTAAGCTTGTTTGGAGTGAAATGCTCCGGATCATGAGGCTCTTATGAATTAATGCTAATGCTGTTGCCGCTGCTTCTCTAATCATTGGAGTCTCAGAACGCTGTTTCTCTTGTGAATCGGGTTTCAGGATGCAGAGTGTTAGAGCTATCTTCCTTTCCTTTGGTAAAGCTTTTAGAGAGCCACATCTCTTGGGCCCTGTCAGTGTTTTAGTGCGTGTTGATATTTAGCAACGGCCTTCATCTCAGGCTCTGAATGAATTACGAGAATCCTAAAACAGCTTTGTCTCACCTCAATAGTGTGCATACATTTGAAGCATGCACATTGCATCAGTCCGTTGTGGCCCTCTGCCGTCCTCTGTGATTTAACACCCTGTTGTCTCTGCCTGGTTAGGTTTGACTACTGCAGGTTCATAGAGCTAGACTACGTTCCTATGGAGACAGGCTATATGGTCTCAATGCGCCCGACTAAAGGCTACGCATCAAACAAGTCGCCGACTAAAGGATACGCTTCCACCAAGTCTCCGGATCGCCACAGCCGAACCAACTCTCCCTCGACCCCTCGTTGTCGGTCTGTTCTGAGTCCCTCTTCTTTCCTCACGATCAGTGTTGACTTTTTTAAGCATGGGAATGATGAGAGTCTTTGCACTTTGTTGAATGCTTTTCTGACAGAATTGTGTCCAGAGCATCATGTCTTATCTGACCTGTTACTCCCTTATTCATTTCTCTTTGTTTGTCCTCATTTTTATACTCTTTAGTGAAAGCTATCCTCACGTTATTTCTTTTGAGGGAATGCTTCACCTCATTTATATCATTGGCTTTTTTTTGCTTTTATCTTCACACAGCACATTTTTTAAAAACTGCCGCATTGCCCAAATGAGTGTGTGTCCTTGTTGCTAAGGCAGAGCTGTTGTCTGTTGCCAGTACCTTTGGCCTCTGTATGCATAATGTGTCTGTGTATTGTTGTGCATCTCGGTGTTGTATTGGCATGTTAGTGGATCTGGATTGACGTGTGCTCCATTCGTGTCTTCTTTGATTTGTGATTTTGAACAATGTTCATAATGGTTTTGCTCAGCAGCTCGCAGAATCCACTGTCGCCTTGTTGTTGGGAGGGTGGTTTCATGGTGTTGCAGGAACAGGTTAACATGTTTCCTCTTACTTTGGACCAGGCGGACCCCGGCCGCGCCTAGTAATAGAGATCCCCATGGAAACACCTCCCTTAGCAACAGCAGCAACTCAGGCTCTTGCAAAGGCAGTGACTGCAGCCCCACCAAAGGGTAAGACTTTAGAAACTGCTTGGTCTGTTCAGTAAAATGCTTGTCTAATATACTCCATAGAAGGACTGATTGCACTCCTTTCAAACCAAAGTTACAAAAAGAAATTGAAAAATTGAAAATCAGATTGTGTATTTACATTCTCTAGCTGTTTTATCTGAAAAATGATTCACCCCACCTGGTTTCCTAAAAGTGTCCAAAGTACATTTTCAGTCTTTTAAAGCTGCTCTGATAAATCATTTTATAATAATAGTGGTTAAAACAAGTGTATATGAGGACTTGCTCATAGTGACAAACCCATGGAGAATTATCACCCGACTCATTGTTTTAGTCTTACAGGTGGGTTAGGGTTAGACAGAGACAGGAAGCAGCTCTTTTAGCAAGTTTTAAAAAAAAACCCAGCCCTACTTACAAGACATAAAAAAAAAAAATAAAGGTCACTGACGTGTAATCAGTTCTAAAGAACTAGGAAAAACTCATTTCATATGATTGTTCTAGACGCCATCAGAAGTACACGTCATGTACGGACAACCATGGTATCCGGCCCCCTCCACCAGAGCAGTACCTCACACCACTGCAGCAGAAAGAGGTGTGTATCCGACACCTGCGGGCCAGGCTGAAGGAAACCATCAACACTCTACAAGACAGGTGAGATACTTTGGCATAAGTCATGTTTTATACTGTCTGACTCTTTCTGAGCTTTTCCCTTTTGTACCAGGTTCTAACCCCAACCCTTAAGGCCAATTTATGCTCCTGCGTTTAATCGAAGATGTGGGTACCTAGAAGCGTGGAGATACGGACACCATGCCAGACCCTTTGCTGTAGCCTGACGTGCACCTCTCAAAAAAATAACTACACATAGCTGCAACGTAGACCGTAATAACTGTTATGTGTCCGCTTGGCTATGGCTTGGTGGCTTTGCATTTCCTCCTACTCATTTCCGGGTTGTCCTTCTCCATAAACAACATGAAATCAAGGAGAGGGTTAACTTTTCCTGCAACAGATTTCCTACTATGCTCAGAAAGCGCAGGGGAAACACTTTGTTTCTCCCACTTTGCCTCTAGAGTTGCTCCTCGCTAATCACCATCACGCTCTCATTCGGTCTACCACACACTCCCCACGCACACACACATTCCGGCGCGGCTGTTCTCTAGATAACGCACCCACCAACGTACAAGTAGAAACTTCAGGCCACTTACATAGGCTATTGTGAAATCTCTGCGGGGAGCCTCCGCAGAAGCATAAATCCTGCTTTACACTAAGCCTAATATCTGAATTCTCATAATTATTTTGTGCTCTACCTTTCTCTTCTTTCTTTCTCTCTCTCTTTTCTCCTCTCTATCTCCATCCCCCTCTCAGGGACACAGAGATAGATGAGCTGAGAGGCCAGCTATACAGGATGCAGGAGGACTGGGTTGAGGAGGAATGTCACCGTGTTGAGGCTCAGCTGGCCCTGAAGGAGGCGCGTCAGGAGATCCAGCAGCTTAAGCAGGCTGTGGACACTGTTCGCACCAGTCTCAGTGATGCTGGGGGGCTCAGCGGAGACATAGGCGTCCAAAAGTACTTTCAGGACATCAACACTCAGAACCACAAGCTTGAGAACCTTTTGCTGAGCATGGACCTAGCCCAGGCTGGATTAGCCAAGGAGGGGGAAGGCATTCCAGGCTTTCGGACCCGTGTTGGAGGTTCGGCACCAGCATCGGTATCAGGGGAAAGTCCAGGAGGAATACCCAAATCGGCAGTAGGAGGGAGGGGGTCTTGCTCCTGCGATGCTTCGCCAGCCCGTTCTCTGACCCGGAGCTCCACTTACACTAAGCTGAGTGATCAGGCGCTTGCGGACCGGAACGGCAATGGCCTGGACTTCCCTTGTCTGTCAGGTGACGGTACCCAGGACAGCGGCTTTGTGTGCTGTGGGGAGAGCAGCGTCCCCAGTCGGACCGACCTGCTGCTGGAGGCAGCCTTCCTCTCTGAGGAAACAGCATCTTTACTCAACTCCTACGCACAGACCTTTTCCCACTCTCTGCCCCACTCTCTGCCCCATTCTCTGCCCCACTCTCTGCCTAGTAGCTCTCTGCCCCACTGTCTTCCCCACACTTACTCCCATACTTTACCTCATTCTTTCCCTCACAATTTGTCACACTCTATGCCCCACACTATGCCACACTCCTCCACCTATGACAAGCTGTGCACAGGTGAGCAGCACGCGCCCCTTCGTTGCAGCCTGGGTGGAGTGGGCTGCATGAGCCATCCCTGTCTATCCCACCACCACCTCTACCTGCACCCACTGCGGGAGACGGGCATTCAGACCGAAAGCTGCCCCATCCCTGCAACGGCAGGTTACCCCTCTGATCTGGATACCATTGCGGAGCAACGCACTTTCCGCTCCCAGGCCTGCAGCCCCACCTCTACCTGGATGTCTGATGAAGGGGAGGAGGAGCTGGACTCCATTACCACCACAACTTCATTAACCACAGCGACAATGATGAGTACAGCCACAGAGCCGATCCCGTTCACTAAAACTCCTCTGGTCTCTCCCTTACCACGGTCCGCTACTGTGGCATGTTCCATGGAAAGTCCTCTATATGGTGAGGAAGAGGAAAAGCAGGAGAAAGAGAAGGGAGAGAAGGAAACTGCAGGTACGGAGCAGCAGGAGGAAACAACAGAGATTAGATTGGCAGAAGAAGAGCAGCAGATGCGAAGGGGCTCAGTGGGGGGGATGAGGTGGAAGTTCAGAGTGCAGTGGAGGAGGTAGCACCAGGAAAGCCCTGCGATTTTACAGAGACATCAGCAGGGACGCAGTGTGAGCTTCAGTTTGGAGGATGCTGTGGAGAAGGCAGACAGGGCGGGACACTGGGAAACCTCAGCATGGAAGACAGGAAGCAGGAAGTTGGTTTATCAGCAGGATCGACCCAGGTAGAGACAGCAGAGCTGAGTCCAAGTAGCCCAGGAGTCTCGCCAGACGTAGAACAGCCTCACACCTCCCAGCCGAGGAGATCTACTTCCCATGACGAGATAGCTGGTATCACTGTAGTGGAGTTGCATGATGACAACGATGATGATGATGATGAAACTAAAGAACAAGGCGCCACAGGGGGCGCCACAGCAGAGGAGGGAGATTTAACCAGCTCTGGGACAATTGAGAAAAGCTACTGGAGTCGTCACTTCCTGGTTGATCTGCTGGCAGTGGCCATCCCTGTGGTGCCAACAGTGGCGTGGTTCTGCCGTGGCCCAATCCGCACCGGACAGCCCATGTATCATATAGGCTCGCTGTTGCGAGGCTGTTGCACTGTGGCGTTGCACTCGTTGCGCCGGGGAGGGGGGTTGAGGCATTACCCTGCAGGCGGGGGTGACCTGGGCGGATCACAGATATAACAGGAGAATGTGTCTTGCACCTCTGTGGTTCTTAGCTACGGCCTCTCCAGTTTGGGTCTTAGCTTGTTGGAAGATATCTGTAGAGTGAGGAGAGGAAGAGGAAAAAAACTTCCTGTCCTGCATTTCTCATCAAGATTAATAGCTGAGGGGAGCATCGGGAACAGGAAATGCGCATTTACAGTGGGTACGGAAAGTATTCAGACCCCTTTAAATTTTTCACTCTTTGTTTCATTGCAGCCTTTTTCCAAAAATCAAAAAAGTTCATTTTATTTCTCAGTAATGTACACTCAGCAACCCATCTTGACAGAAAAAAACAGAAATTTAGAAATTTTTGCATATTTATTAAAAAACAAAAACTGAAATATCACATGGTCATATGTATTCAGACCCTTTGCCGTGACCCTCATATGTAACTCAGGTGCTGTCTATTTCTTCTGATCATCCTTGAGATGGTTCTACACCTTCATTGGAGTCCAGCTGTGTTTGATTATACTGATTGGACTTGATTAGGAAACCCACACACCTGTCTATATAAGACCTTACAGCTCACAGTGCATGTCAGAGCAAATGACAATCATGAGGTCAAAGGAACTGCCTGAAGAGCTCAGAGACAGAATTGTGGCAAGGCACAGATCTGGTCAAGGTTACAAAAAAATTTCTGCTGCCCTTAAGGTTCCTAAGAGCACAGTGGCCTCCATAATCCTCAAATGGAAGACGTTTGGGACGACCAGAACCCTTCCTAGAGCTGGCCGTCCGGCAAACTGAGCTATCGGGGAGAAAGAGCCTTGGTGAGAGAGGCAAAGAAGAACCCAATGGTCACTGTGGCTAAGCTCCAGAGATGCAGTCGGGAGATGGGAGAAAGTTGTAGTAAGTCAACCATCACTGCAGCAATCCACCAGTCGGGGCTTTATGGCAGAGTGGCCCGAAGGAAGCCTCTCCTCAGTGCAAGACACATGAAAGCCCGCATGGAGTTTGCTAAAAAAACACCTGAAGGACTCCAAGATGGTGATAAATAAAATCCTCTGGTCTGATGAGACCAAGATAGAACTTTTGGCCTTAATTCTAAGCGGTATGTGTGGAGAAAACCAGGCACTGCTCATCACCTGTCCAATACAGTCTCAACAGTGAAGCATGGTGGTGGCAGCATCATGCTGTGGGGGTGTTTTTCAGCTGCAGGGACAGGACGACTGGTTGCAATCGAGGGAAAGATGAATGCGGCCAAGTACAGGGATATCCTGGACGAAAACCTTTTCCAGAGTGCTCTGGACCTCAGACTGGGCCGAAGGTTTACCTTCCAACAAGACAATGACCCTAAGCACACCGCTAAAATAACGAAGGAGTGGCTTCACAACAACTCTGTGGCTGTTCTTGAATGGCCCAGCCAGAGCCCTGACTTAAACCCAATTGAGCATCTCTGGAGAGACCTGAAAATGACTGTCCACCAACGTTTACCATCCAACCTGACAGAACTGGAGAGGATCTGCAAGGAGGAATGGCAGAGGATACCCAAATCCAGATGTGAGAAACTTGTTGCATCTTTCCCAAAACGACTCATGGCTGTATTAGATCAAAAGGGTGCTTCTACTAAATACTGAACAAAGGGTCTGAATACTTATGACCATGTGATATTTCAGTTTTTGTTTTTTAATAAATATGCAAAAATTTCTAAATTTCTGTTTTTTTCTGTCAAGATGGGTTGCTGAGTGTACATTACTGAGAAATAAAATGAACTTTTTTGATTTTTGGAAAAAGGCTGCAATGAAACAAAGAGTGAAAAATTTAAAGGGGTCTGAATACTTTCCGTACCCACTGTATGACTACGATCTCTGACTAGTAAAATCTGTTCTGTTTGTTCTGCTCCTTATTGTCTCTCACCCACTGGTCCTTGCTGTTGATACCAAGATGTCTACTAACACTACTGACTTGTGCAAAACTTAATGAGCTGATTGAAATTAATGATCTATGCTTGGATGTTTAACACTGATTGGTTTTTTCTTTTTAAATGCAGGGAAATGCTAAAGGTTCATTGATCTGTCAAACTACCAGGCTGTCTCAATTCTGACATGTTCTAACGATGCGTTAGTGAGTGTGTACGAGAAATATGGTGTGTGTGTGTGTGTCTGTATATGAGAGTGAGTCAATGTGTAACCAAATGGTCTCGTTGTCTGCAGTGGATGAGCTACACTGCTCGGTGACAAAGGGAAAATCCACCCTAATTCAGACTTCACATATGTCCTTTGACTGTCTTCTGAGTCTTTGAGATCTTCAAGACTGTAGACACAGACCTCAGGTTGATTCGAAGGGTAGGACACACCAAAACACAATACTCTTGGATATAGACTAGAGACTACATTGTGCAGGAAATGAATAAGCATAATCAGAATAACAATCAATGGGTGGTTGTCATATTGGCCAAAGACAAGTTTGATAGAAAATTCAACAACCAACATCTGACAATCGCTTGATTTTGCTTCAAAATTCCACTCCCCCAAAGGACACATCAACATATATTTCTCCTTTCTTTAAAGTTGATTTCACAAAAGAAGCTGCTCTATCAGTTCCCTCAACTCAACCAACCGGCATGCCAAGTAACCCAGGATAGCCCGTCTTCACAACTCTGTTAGCAACACAACAGTGAAAAACTCATTACTAAAGTCAGGTCTTGTGAGGGCTTTGTCACCTCTCGCACTGTGTTCAGTGTGTTTCTACCCTGAGATTATTGATGATGATGATGATGATGATTATATTACATCACGAGAAATCAAACAAAGAAGATAGAAAAACTCAAACTAAAGTTCAATTCAATTTCATGAACACTGTGTAATTTTCAGAGACCCAACAATTCCAGTAAATCCCCCAAAAGTAAGCCTGAGACAGTGGCGAGGAAAAACAACCTTTTAGGTAGAACCTCGGACAGACCCAGGCTTTGTGACTGTAATCAGACCTCATATTGTATTTTCTTTTTATCTTCTACCGCCACGGCCTACATATTTTCTACTCCTTCACTGTTTCTCTCAACCATTAAAGGAATAGTTTGCCATTTTGGGTAAATGTGCTTAATTACTTTTCTTACCGCAAGTTAGATGAGAAGATCAATACCACTCTTGTCTCTGTACGCTATGAAGCTGCAAACAGCAGGCGGTTAGCTTAGCTTAACATAAAGACTAGAAGCAGAGGAAACAGCCTGGCTCTGTCCTATCCGTCTACCAGCACCTCTAAAGCTCACTAATTCAATTAAATATTGTGTAATTCGTACACAACCTAAGTGTAAATGACAAGTTGTGGAGTTACGTTGAGTTACGTGCTGGAAGTCTTTGTTCTTGGGTTTCAGGCTAAGAGAGAGAGAATAAGCTTGACATGGACATTCTGTTTTAAGGTGGATTTTTTCCTGTCCTCAGTTATACGGTTGGTCCTTGTACACTGAAGCTTGTATTCAAAGCCAAACCAGCTGACCTATTCAAAGATAATTGAACTCGATTTGGGTTGCTTTCATTTCCCATAACGCACGTAGGGAATGTCTTCAATTCATCAAATCTAATAGGAAAGTCATGTAATGATCCGACACTTGTTCGTAGATACTCACTGGCTCAGTTTGACACTTTGATGTAGATCTGAAAGAAGTGAGTTGTGCTCAGTCTGTGCTGTATATTTCTGCTAACTTAATGCTGTGTAGTTTAACTGTCACTCTGGTAGTGTGTATTTCAAGTCCACTGTACAAGAGTTAGTAAGTCACTGCGACTACATCAGCTGGATTTGTTTAACGGATCATACTGCAAGGCATTTCTAGACATGGAGTACTAGATGTTAGTCAGCCTTCAAATTGTAAATCATAAGATATCTGGGTTTGTAATCGCATTTTGTGTGACTGTGTGTTTCTTGAGAGGACTTTAAAGGGGCGCTAAGCAGTTTGGGCCATTTCTTCTATTGCATAGTTCCCTTTTAATGAAAGTGGCACCTGACGGCAATTTCCACTTGTTGCTGATCTTGTGCAGATGTTTTACTCCATGTGTTATGAGGGCAAATAAGCCGACGGCAAATGTCAAATCGAAATTCGTCTGATTGTCAGAGAGTCTGACGCCAACTGAATTATTCAGTTCTTTGGTGAAGAAATAAGCAGCATGAATCTTTTTTTTTACTATTTGGTTGACATATTTTGCACTATTGTTCACTTTATGAATTTAAGCAATTACTTGAAGTTGAGATTGTATGTGTAAGTAAGTGTTGTATGTCCACTGAGTTGTAACTAATTGTTCTGTTGGTCTGCAGCGTCAATTCAGTTTGACGTAGTGCTGACCATGGTCATGGCATAGATGAAACAGGTCTAACTAAGATAATCTAGACATTTCAGGTAGATCCGTGCCATTATTTCTGTGAATTTCATCCATGATAAGAGCTTTTGAGCTCAGCTCTCTACATTTGACCACAATATGTATGTACAGAATGTATTGTATGTATAGGCCATACAAAATAAATGGATAATTAAGTCTAAATGATGTTGTAAAAACACACACTGGTAGAGAATAAGCAGTGTTTATGCTACATGGTCAAATTATGTAACTGTCAGACGTCAGTGACAATCATGGCAATCCATGTCTGTGTTTGGTTTTCCCTTCATCGATTTAAAGGGTCCACGAAAGCAGCGGCCGTTATCAATGCATTGTGATCCATGAAAGGTTTGAAGGAATGCCTTAGAGACACAAAGGACTTGCCTCTTCTCCACTTCCACTTTTGCTCAACCATAACTTGAACATAACTCTCATTATCATGAGATGTGCACTAGTTATGTCACAGACAGTGTGAACTGCTTGGCTAAAGTGGATTAGGAGGCTATTACTATTTTACGATTTAGAAAAAGCCATATAATCCTGTGAGGGAGCAGGTGGGAGGCGGCCTCCTCCTCTACATATTGATGTTTTGTGAATCAAAATCTCTAATGATGAATGAGTCGTGTGAATGATAACTACAGTATATTATCATTGTAACTGATTTCAGGCAGTCCAACTCTGCTGCTGGCATTAAAAACAGGCTATTGTAACAAACACAGGAGGATGGAGGAAAGGAAAGGGTTAATATAGTGAACTCGTGATGCTGTAAGAAGTTCAGGTTTATGAATTCAGGCTTGTTGTGGGTAATCATCCCAAACCCATTAGTTTACCTCTAATCAACACTCTACACTTCAGCTGCTTATGTGGTCATGAATGTGAATGTCTGATGAGTTTATTTCTAAATTGTAGTGCGTTGTTATTAATGAATTACGGAGCCCCCCAAAACCCTGAAAGAATATTTTCTTTTTGAAATATATATATATATATATATTTTACTGGCGTATGCGTAAAGATACGTTAACACATACTTATTTTTGTGCAAACATTACATTTCTAAGCCGTTTGTTTGCTTTATATAGTCTTCTATATATTTTGTTGCATTGACACGTAAAAATATATTGTGTTAACACAACCACACTGTTAAAACGCATTTTAATGTCGTCTAAACACTAAATCTCTAAGGCGCTATTTGCGTTAATCACATTCCATAAAGATCTGGTTTAAGAAAGAAAGTCGATAACCATCGTCATCATACCCATTATATCTTGTGTATCTAAGATACGCAGTTTTTAGTTTAATAATACTTTTAATTTAATAAGTTATTGTCTTGTCTGTAGAAGATATGTTGTGCTTGGAATACCTTTTGTGCACAAGTTATCTTCTTAACTTGTTAACACACATTAAAATAATAATGTGTGTGTGCAAGAAAAGAATGACTGTTTTTCACTATATTTAAAACTATATTTTTTTGGGGGGGGCACCATATTCAATAGCTTTTTGTCATTTGTTTCCATCCATCCATCTTCATCCGCTTATCCGGTATCGGGTCGGGGGGGCAGCAGCTCCAGTAGGGGACCCCAAACTTCCCTTTCCCGAGCCACATCAACCAGCTCCGACTGGGGGATCCCGAGGCGTTCCCAGGCCAGGTTGGAGATATAATCTCTCCACCTAGTCCTGGGTCTTCCCCGAGGCCTCCTCCCAGCTGGACGTGCCTGGAACACCTCCCTAGGGAGGCGCCCAGGAGGCATCCTTACCAGATGCCCAAACCACCTCAACTGGCTCCTTTCGACGCGAAGGAGCAGCGGCTCTACTCCGAGCTCCTCTCGGATGACTGAGCTTCTCACCCTATCTCTAAGGGAGACGCCAGCCACCCTCCTGAGGAAACCCATTTCGGCCGCCTGTACCCTGGATCTCGTTCTTTCGGTCATGACCCAGCCTTCATGACCATAGGTGAGGGTAGGAACGAAAATTGCCCGGTAGATCGAGAGCTTTGCCTTCTGGCTCAGCTCTCTTTTCGTCACAACGGTGCGATAAACGGAATGTAATACCGCACCGGCTGCTCCGATTCTCCGACCAATCTCACGCTCCATGGTCCCCTCACTCGCGAACAAGACCCCAAGGTACTTAAACTCCTTCACTTGGGGTAAGGACTCACTCCCTACCTGAAGAAAGCACTCCATCGGTTTCCTGCTGAGAACCATGGCCTCAGATTTAGAGGTGCTGATCCTCATCCCAGCCGCTTCACACTTGGCTGCGAACCGATCCAGTGAGTGCTGAAGGTCACAGACCGATGACGCCATCAGGACCACATCATCTGCAAAAAGCAGCGATGAGATCCCGAGCCCACCAAACTGCAACCCCTCCCCGCCCCGACTACGCCTCGATATCCTGTCCATAAATATTACAAACAGGATTGGTGACAAAGCGCAGCCCTGGCGGAGGCCAACCCTCACCTGGAACGAGTCTGACTTACTGCCGAGAACCCGGACACAGCTCTCGCTTTGGTCATACAGATATTGGATGGCCCTGAGAAGAAACCCCCTCACCCCATACTCCCGCAGCACCTCCCACAATTTCTCCCGGGGGACCAGGTCATACGCCTTCTCCACATCCACAAAACACATGTAGACTGGTTGGGTATACTCCCAGACCCCCTCCAAGATCCTTGCGAGAATGAAGATCTGATCCGTTGTTCCACGGCCAGGACAGAATCCGCATTGTTCCTCTTCAATCCGAGGTTCAACTATCGGCCGAACCCTCCTTTCCAGCACCTTGGAGTAGACTTTACCAGGGAGGCTGAGAAGTGTGATACCCCTGTAATTGGCACACACCCTCTGGTCCCCCTTTTTTTGAAGAGGGGAACCACCACCCCGGTCTGCCACTCCCTAGGCACCGTCCCAGACCTCCACGCAATGTTGAAGAGGCGTGTCAACCAAGACATCCCCTCCACACCCAGAGCTTTTAGCATTTCTGGACGGATCTCATCAATCCCTGGGGCTTTGCCGCTGTGGAGTTGTTTAACTACCTCAGCGACTTCCACCAGGGAAATTAATGACAATCCCCCATCATCCTCCAGCTCTGCCTCTACCACAGAGGGCGTGTCAGCTGGATTTAGGAGTTCCTCAAAGTGCTCCTTCCACCGCTCTATTACCTCCCCAGTTGAGGTCAACAACGTCCCATCCTTACTGTATACAGCTTGGATGATTCCCCGCTTCCCCCTCCTGAAGTGGCGAACGGTTTTCCAGAAGCACCTTGGTGCCGACCTTAAGTCCTTCTCCATGTCTTCTCCCACACCCGCTGCTTTGCCTTTGTCACGGCAGAGGCCGCAGCCCTTCGGGCCCGTTGGTACCCTGCAACTGCCTCCGTAGTCCTCCGGGATAACATATCCCGGAAAGACTCCTTCAGTCGGACGGCTTCCCTGACCACCGGTGTTTTCGCGGGTTACCGCCCCTTGAGGCACCTAAGACCCTAAGACCACAACTTGCTGCCGCAGCTTCAGCAATGGAAACTTTGAACATTGTCCACTCAGGTTCAATGCCCCCAGCCTCCACAGGGATGCCCGAAAAGCTCCGCCGGAGGTGTGAGTTGAAAGTCCGTCGGACAGGGGCCTCCTCCAGACGTTCCCAATTTACCCGCACTACCCGTTTGGGTTTACCAGGTCTGTCCAGAGTCCTCCCCCATCCCCTGACCTAACTCACCACCAGATGGTGATCAGTTGACAGCTCTGCCCCTCTCTTCACCCAAGTGTCCAAAACATACGGCCTCAGATCAGATGAAACAATTATAAAATCGATCATTGACCTTTGGCCTAGGGTGCTCTGGTACCAAGTACACTTATGAGCCTCCCTATGTTCAAACATGGTGTTTGTTATGGACAATCCATGACTAGCACAGAAGTCCAACAACAGACAACCACTCTGGTTCAGATCAGGGAGGCCGTTCCTCCCAATCACGCCTCTCCCAAGTATCTCCATCAGCACCCACGTGTGCGTTGAAGTCCCCCAGCAGAACTATGGAGTCCCCTACTGGAGCCCCATACAGGACTCCATTCAAGGTCTCCAAGAAGGCCGAATACTCCGAACTTTTTTTTTTGGTGCATATGCACAAACAACAGTCAGAGTTTTCCCCCCATCACCCGCAGGCGTAGGGAGACGACCCTCTCGTCCACCGGGGTAAACTCCAACGCAGCGGCGCTCAGCCGGGGGGCTTGTACTATTTTTTTCATAAGTAACAAATAAAATGGCTTGCAGTGTCCTTGTTTAAGATTTTGAGGCTTAAAACTCTTCAGGGTGATTGATTCATTCGTTAAAAGTTTAATTTGACTTTTCATGGATCAATTGTTACTATACAGCACTTTATCAAAACCCATTCTAAGATTATTGCAATGCCAAGAAGGCCATCATGCCGAGTGTCCTACGCTGTCTCTGCAAAGGATCTTGTTGCATCTCACAACAACCCTGTTTTCTTTTTCTGTCCCATAATACGTCCTGCTGTAGTGGTGCCAGTGTACAGTATGTGAGCTGAGTTGGGGGGGTGATTATATACTACGTATATCCTTAAACACATATGCTGCTGAATGTTTCTTGGGGATGACAGGAGGAGGTGCGGGGGTGTTTGGCTTTTTGTGTCAATATTTGAATGTGTAGTCATTTTATGCTTTACTCCTGTCCAATTGTCTGAGTATGTGTTCCATAGCCTATGTGATGATAAAGTATACAGAGGTCATACCAAGTCCTTTAACATCCTACCATTGAGGGCATTCAAAGCCTTGTAAATAAAAAGTAGCTTACATCATTGATATCTACAGATTACGTAATGTAAATTAACTATTTTAATGGCAATAGTAGTGTGTACAGTTAAATACATCAATGGGCTACTTCTCCATTCACACTCCCACCACACTGTATAAAGAAAGACCAAAAGCCTCTATATTAAAACAGCATGGAGCAAACGTTTCTGTTGTCTTTATATGTGCATTTGTCTGAATCTTGTCTGTCTGGATATTTTTCTTACTTGATTTTGTGACCTGAAATTATTTGTCCCAGTTTCCCAAACCACAGTGATTCTAAATATATGTTAGCATGTAGATAAAAGTAACATCCCGGGTGAAAAACAAACGCCACGAAGCCAATGTGAACAGAAAGACTCTTATTTGTTTTACAATATTATCTTGGTTACATTCGTATATAAACTTTAAGATTTTTCTAGCATTTTCTTACAGAATGACAGTGATGTTTATCTGATTGCATACCTAGAAAATTAAAGGAATACATGCATCCAAACATGAACAGCATTAAAAGGAGTAACTTCATATAACAAGTAGAAATTCACGACTGTGAGCACCGCTCGGTCTCATTGTGCTCATCAGTCAAGGAAGGATTATTACAGACTCATGATGGGGAATTCCAATGCCTTCAATTTGAGCGGTTGATTTTCAGCATTGAGTTTGTTTTCATGAGTTCTGTCATTAACAAGAGGCACCACAAACAATAAAAAAGCACAACTGTTGAACTTTACTGTTGAAATGGATAAAGGAAAGACAACCTTTTAAAAGGTAGTGGAAAGTGCACTTAGTGGGTCCGCCCAGCACAGGCCCTGTCCAGACAAACACCAACAATTCCCTCAAACTATAGTCAGAAGCACAAAATCATATCCAACGGACACCTTTCTCAACTAATCTCCAGCTAGCCAATCACATCGATGCATTGTGATCTTGCTTACTTTCACCGTCTCACAGCTCCTATAGTGTTTGTGGACAGGGCTAAGTTCCAGCTGCATGGGGCAACAAACATCTAGGGCTTCCTCTTTCCTTACACTTTCCCCCGGAATGTGCACACAGTGTTCCCAGTACCTACAAATTCAACACATCAGAGCCTCATCATGACGTTTGCCTGCAGAGACAGTAATTGTGGGCAGGGATTATTATACCTCACCATCTCTTACTCGCCACGTCGTAACTCTCACTTATGTTAGAAAATGATGGGGATCTACAAAAATAAAATAAAAATAATCTCTACGCTAGTTTCTTTTACCAATGTATGGTATAAACCAAAAACCTATTAGTTTTACTGGCCAAGTAAAAGCGACACTGGAATCCAGAATTTAGTCAAACTTTTTGTCACATGTGAGGCCCCGGATGTTAATTCAGCTCGGATTAGTCACGTACACACATTAGCGGCCGAGTGCAGGGGCTGGGAGTCATGTAATCTACATGGTAGGGTTCTGATGACTGACCATTGGATTTTACAGCATTTTGACAAGATGAAACACGTTCAAATGATTCATCTCCACAATGAGGAGGAAGCTCTGGACTCATGAGTGTGCATGCTTAAAAAAAAAAAAAAACATGTACTGTCCTTATTCCTCAAATACAAAACAAGAAAAATAAAGATGTAATACTTAGACTACAAGGTTAGCATTTCAAAAGTAATAGACATGTTAAAGGAGATGAGGGTATGTAGAAAAGGTCTATAAAGACTAAACTGAACTGAAAAATAGAAGAAAGAAAAGAAAAAAAAGGCATTTTAGGATTATGTTAAAGATGAGAAATGGCGACGATGATTGTAATGCAGGAGCTGGTTTGGTATGAAGACAGAGAGAGAGAGACAGACAAATATATGGGTGAGGAAAAGAGAAATAGAGATATCGCTGTATTGTAGACATCCTGACAGTTTACAGTCCTCATGGTCTTCACACCTCTGGGACAGAGTGATCCATGGCTGACCGCAGGAGACCGGATGACATCCTGGAGGAAAAAAATAAATGAAATCACATCCATCAGCTCGTCAGTGATCAGCATCGCGTGTGATCTATGTTCAATCTGGGTTCATTTAAGGTCCATTTCACATCTGTTTGGTTCAGCTGGTCTGAACCAAGGAATGAAATGATACATTGGCAGCGGGTGAAATTCCACACTTACATGCCTATTAGTAGACTTAAACAGTTTTTGAAATATTTTGATCTTTTGAAATCGTTTGAAACCAATAGAACGTGAATTGTGTTCTTCTTCTGGTGAAACACTGGACACGAAGCTGGCACAGCACCTTATGTGTAGTTATTAATGATAAGGAAATGACACTAGATTCACTGAAATGTTGAAGTCCTACCTCTTAACCATGTGTTCATAGATGAACTTGGGCATGATGGTGATGGTCATGGCAGTCGGAGAGGTGCTCAAAATGTCCTTGATCTGAGAATCCTGGAATTTTCACACAGGGACAGTTTCATGTGAGGACCTCGTGTGATTAATGAATTGCCATCACATTGTAGGTTTCTTAAAGAACACATTCGAAGCCTTCATCACAGGGCACAATGGAACTACACACCTGCCAGAGAATAAACTGGACTAGAAGCAAACTGTGGCTACATTGCTGACACAAACTAAAACCATTTTGACTTCACTTCACATTTGTACAGACTTGGAGCTGGTGAATGCTGCACTTACTTAAAAACGCTGCACGTTCCCACGTCATACTACATTCCGCAAGTATGTACGCAGCCTTCCCAATGCAAAATTCAAATTAGCATCAACTTAACAGTCTCATCACACATGATCTGGATTTATTAGAATTTTGAGTTCATGTTTTTCAACAATGCAAGATCAATAGAACCCATCTTGGCTTACGGCACACACATTACTAGCTCATAGAAGTAGCACTAAGTAAACAGTGTGTATCTATCAATAACCAGAGAATTTGATGAAAAGACTCTACATACAGAAACAAGTGTCTCACCTTGAGTCCGATAACGTTTTGGCCATTAATTTCACAGATGAAATGCTCAGTCAGCAGGCCGTTGCGGGCTGCAGAGCCATCCTTGACCAGTGAGGTGATTTTACCAGACTTGTAGATAAAGCCCACGTGGCCAGAGCTGTCTTTGTGCATGGTGACGGTGCGCTGAAATGGCCTAGGCACAGACACACACACACACACACACACAGACACACAGACACAATTAGGAATCTAAAAACTTTGTTATAAAGAGCCCTTCAATCAGACTATTTTATTTAAAAAAACTAAAGTTTACAAGTATATCTGTACATTTATAATTATGATCAAGTAAAAAAAATAGAAACTCAGAAAGTGATGGCAACATACAGTACAAGAAACTATTTGTTAATGTTCATAAAAACAAAACCAAAAAGAAAGCTGAGCAGCAAAGCGCAAACAATGAAGCAGCCAGCAGAGGGAGCCAAACCTTTCAGCTTCTTTCAGATGTTATGAAGCTGCATAGCAGCATGGCCACTGTATGTGTGAACCATTACAGTCTCGTATTACCAGGGAAACCTTTCCCTTTCACATTGCGATAGATGAGAACAACACCTGTAACCATGGTAGGTGTACATAGTACAAATGAGACTAAATGATAGAAGGTTTAGACACACGGTTAGAATCGTATGTCCTGTATTAAAAACTCACCTGTCCCTGACCACGAGCTCAATGCGGGTCTCTGCGGCAGCCTTCAGGGCCTTGTGGGCCTTGTCTACGCTCCAGCCGGCGCAGTTCTGCCCGTTGATCTGAAGGACCTGGTCCCCAAAACGCAGCCCGGCCAAGGCTGCGGGAGAGTTGGCCTGCACAAGCTGGATAAACACTCCCTGAGAGAGGACAGATAAAACATTCAAAATGAGTCCAAGGAACGGATGGCCAGGGGAGAGACAAAAGACAGACTGCGATAGTGGAAAGAAAACAGCAAATGAAGGAGGAAGGAGGCAAGGACATAGGAGATAAAATGTTCATAATGATATAAAGATATTGCTAGATATTTGAAACAGCGAAAGGAATTGAACCAAGATGGCTGGTGTCTAAACAATTCTTTCAAAAGAACAAGTTGCACTCTTTAACTTGATGTCCGTGCAATATAATTAAATCATTTGATTGGAATGAAGTCTTTTATTTTGAGGAGCCGGCGCCCTGTTAAGTCAGGTGTGTGGTGTCATTTCAGCGGTACATTGATACACTGAATCTTTCACCAATTCATTTCAGTCATCTGTTAACTGTATTAGTGCACCTCATCACAAACAGAATAAATAAATACTACTTCATGAGGCTGTTACTGCGTACAAGCCGAGTATCAAAATTCACTCGTAGTTGTTTTTGTTTTTCTTACACCACATGGATTCTTCAATGCTTCTAGCGATGATAATAAACCCCCAGTACCTGTTTTAGTTGTTAACTTTACCCTGGTAAAATGACTGTGCTGTTATAGCCAATGCACATATATCCCAGAAATAGTACATGATAATAAAAACAGGCCTGTTACATGTCATCATCATCATGATGATGATGATGATGATGATGATGATGGTGATGATTCATCATCATCAATTTAAGGGATGCTCAAATTGTAACAGCAGAAGCAAGTGTGTTCAAATGTGCAGCTCCACTTAACCTCAAAATATAACTACTATCCATACTAACAACACTTTTTGCCTGCGTTTCATAATAAATGTGTTGGCAGTGGTGCGCCTTTACAGCCCCAGACAAATTAAGCAAACAAATGTTTGAATTGTCACTCTGTAAAATGTATCTTTATAACATGTATAGTGTTCTCTAAAGGCTGAAACTTAGGACGAGCCTGATTGCTTTATGTGAGTGTGTTCAGTATCTGTTCACAAGACTAGTAATAGGATATGAGAAACTATGGCTTTAAAACTCAGACGTGACAGTTCCACCACAGTGATCTTCCATTAAAATAGATTTAAATAAATACATAAATGCCCCTATGAATAACAGCCCAAAAAGTAGCTGTCAGATTACTTTTTGCAAAACTCAAGTATTAGTTGCTAAATTAGTATTGGTGAAACCACATCGTGATTAACATGCCGGATCATGACATTCCAGATACAGAGTACAGGTTAAACGTTGATGGAAGAGTAGAAGAAGCCATCAGCATGTTGTTAAAGGGGTGGCGATGACAATGAGTCTGGGCTGAATGATTAATGCAAGAAGAGGTGCCGGTCTACGAGTTTGTGACACTGACTTACATTGTCGATGGCCCTGAGCCGGATTCCCACTTTCCCTTCCTGATCTTTACAGAGGATAATCTCCCGCAGCCCTGGGCGGATCTCTGCCCTCCTGATGCCGACGTCCGTCCCCGTCACAGGCCGCACCATCCCCCCCGACGCCTGAAATGGAGGGCACTGCCACTTGCTAAGGAGTGGGGGAAAGAAAGCCACATGGCAAGGGAGGTGAGAAAGTAAAAGAGGTGGGTTGGGAGAGAACCAGGGAAATTTAGTGGGGTGAGACAGAGGCGAGAGGAAGAAAGGATTAAAGTGGCATGTTACATTAAAATTCAGGAACGCTGTATCAAATAGAGGCATGTGGGAGGATTCAGTTTCATCACCTCCTCCACCAGTGAATGAGATTAGGAGTGCTTCAGGCACTGCTTTTGAATATGCTCTGCACTGCAACAATGACAAAACTAAAAACACTAAAAATAATGGTGGAGGTAACGATATCAGCAAACGGCAGAGAACACAGATTACATGCTGACAAGCTAGGGTTCTGTAAGAGACTTGGCATCTTCAGGACACACAACACACACACACAGAGAGATAGATAGAGAGAGAGAGTGTGTGTGTGTAATGAAGAGCTCACACCTCCCCCCCAACACTCTGCTCAGTGAGTCACTCAGATATGTGGATCTCCAGGAACAGAATTGTTTTGTGCTAGGATAGATCTACAGCTCATGGCTTTTTCCATCTACTAAAAACAGGTTTTTAGTTAGAGGGCTGATCGTTTTAAGTGAGAGGCTTTAAAGTGACCTGAAATCTAAGGAGTTGTTATATTTATAAAAAAAAAAAAGGGGCTATTTGTTGACCCAATATTATAAAACCAGATTTTTGATGGAATGATGATATCAATGGGGAACTCCACTGATACTAAACATGAAAGTCTGTGTGCTGCTTGAGTCAGTGTTGGTTGGAGCTTAAGACTACATGTTTTGAAGAAGAAAGAAAACACTGACACAAATCCCCCGGGACATACACAACTACTTACATTGTCAGCCACGGGCATCAAAGCCAGGTTCCTTTGAACTTCATCGCTGTTGAGGGCCAGACCCATATAGTCTCCTAGCTCCTCTAGGTTTGGGTACAAGCCTGGGAGAATAGAGGGAGGGGGTGGAAGGAGAAAGGTGGGAGGATGGGTGAAAAAGTGAGCCAAAGAAAGATGGCGGGAGGCAGAGCAGGTGGGTGAGGTGTAGAGTGAGAGACAGGTGGTTGGTAGGGTAGGAAGAGGGGGGGGGAGAGAGATGTATCAGAGGTTACATAATGAACACATTAACACATAGGATATTACATATGCATGCCCTGCTTTGCTCTGGTTCAAATCAGTTGATGAGTTTGTAAACTCTCTTTTTTTCCCCTGTTGTTTTCACACTGAGAAAAATCTATGCAAACAAAAACGCATTACTATAAACCATAGGAGAATGTTCCCACGTGGTCAGTAGTGTCTAGGGCGGAAGCAGGAAAGTAAATACAGGAAGAAGGTCCTGTGTTCTGGACTAGTGCACATTTAGGACCACGGTCAAGCTAATCTCCTGCATTTCCATTGTCAAACCAGCTCATTTTAATGAAATCATTTTCCAGACATTGCTTGTTTTTCCTGTTTTACAGTCTCTCTCCTCTGTCTTCTCAGTCAACATGCATATCAACCAACAAGACCTACATACGGTACCAGGAAGTAGCTAAGTGATTCTGAATCAATACTGTCATTATTTGTTTTTTGTCAACAACAATGGTGGGTGGGGTTAAGTCTATTGGTCATAATTCATGTACACACTCCACCCAAGCACTCAGAAATCACCCACTGCACAGGAGAAAAAGAGAGAGAGACTGAAACACCTACACATTGTTGGCAAAACCTAAAAAGCACAAATACATGATTCATCCTGTACAACTAACTAATAGTAACTAATAATTTCTCACCTGAACGCTTTCTTCTCAGAAGTCTATCTTGAGCTACAGTGTTTGGGAAACAGCCCCTGACCTCAAACCTCTGAGTAGTCAGTGAGTGAGGACATTCCACTGGCTGATTTTTGACCCTTCGTTTACCAGACACATGTCTTATTGATGCTTTAAGGCAGGGGGGTCAAATTCAACTTCCCTAAGGCCACACTGGAAAATGAGAATCACATCAGGGCCCGACATAGAGTTTATTGCTTTTATGTCATGGGAAAAGTCAAATATCTTCAACTGTATTATTGCATGTCTCATATAGTCTTCTCACTTAAAGTTTGGTTAAAGGGACTGGATTTGGCCGCGGGCCTTGTGCTTTAAGGTAAGGAAACAACTACAATTCAAATCACAATTTAGATTGTTCTGCAGCTTTAAAAAAGCAGATAAAGGTTGTGTATGAATGTTCCTATTTACTTGAAGTTCTTCCTATACGATGAGGGAAAAAAAACTTTGACAGGAAGAAGAAAAGTCACTTTGTTGAGGTGATTTAAAGGCAGCATTTACAGCATTAGTACAGTGCCTTGCGAAAGTATTCGGCCCCCTTGAACTTTTCAACCTTTTGACACATTTCAGGCTTCAAACATAAAGATATAACATTTTTATTTTTTGTGAAGAATGACCAACAAGTGGGACACAATTGTGAAGTGGAACGAAATCTATTGGATATTTTAAACTTTTTTAGCAAATAAAAAACTGAAAAGTGGTGCGTGCAAAATTATTGGGCCCCTTTACTTTCAGTGCAGCAAACTCACTCCAGAAGTTCAGCGAGGATCTCTGAATGATCCACTGTTGTCCTAAATGACTGATGGTGATAAATAGAATCCACCTGTGTGTGATCAAGTCTCTGTATAAATGCACCTGCTCTGTGATAGTCTCAGGGTTCTGTTGAAAGCGCAGAGAGCATCATGAAGACCAAGGAACACACCAGGCAGGTCCGTAATACTGTTGTGGAGAAGTTTAAAGCCGGATTTGGGATACAAAAAGATTTCCCAAGCTTTAAACATCCCAAGGAGCACTGTGCAAGCGATCATTTTGAAATGGAAGGAGTATCAGACCACTGCAAATCTACCAAGACCTGGCCGTCCCTCTAAACTTTCAGCTCAGACAAGGAGAAGACTGATCAGAGATGCAGCCAAGAGGCCCATGATCACTCTGGATGAACTGCAGAGAACTACAGCTGAGGTGGGAGAGTCTGTCCATAGGACAACAATCAATCGTACACTGCACAAATCTGGCCTTTATGGAAGAGTGGCAAGAAGAAAGCCATTTCTCAAAGATATCCATAAAAGGTCTTGTCTAAAGTTTGCCACAAGCCACCTGGGAGACACACCAAACATGTGGAAGAAGGTGCTCTGGTCAGATGAAACCAAAATCAAACTTTTTGGCCACAATGCAAAATATGTTTGGCGTAAAAACAACACAGCTCATCACCCTCAACACACCATCCCCACTGTCAAACATGGTGGTGGCATCATCATGGTTTGGGCCTGCTTTTCTTCAGCAGGGACAGGGAAGATGGTTAAAATTGAGGGGAAGATGGATGCAGCCAAATACAGGACCATTCTGGATGAAAACCTGTTGGAGTCTGCAAAAGACCTGAAACTGGGACGGAGATTTATCTTCCAACAAGACAATGATCCCAAACATACAGCAAAATCTACAAAGGAATGGTTCACAAATAAACGTATCCAGGTGTTAGAATGGCCAAGTCAAAGTCCAGACCTGAATCCAATCGAGAATCTGTGGAAAGAGCTGAAAACTGCTGTTCACAAACGCTCTCCATCCAACCTCACTGGGCTCGAGCTGTTTTGCAAGGAAGAATGGGCAAGAATGTCAGTCTCTTGATGTGCAAAACTGATAGAGACATACCCCAAGCGACTTGCAGCTGTAATCGCAGCAAAAGGTGGCTCTACAAAGTATTAACGCAAGGGGGCCCAATAATTTTGCACGCACCACTTTTCAGTTTTTTATTTGCTAAAAAAGTTTAAAATATCCAATAGATTTCGTTCAACTTCACAATTGTGTCCCACTTGTTGGTGATTCTTCACAAAAAATAAAAATGTTATATCTTTATGTTTGAAGCCTCAAATGTGTCAAAAGGTTGAAAACTTCAAGGGGGCCGAATACTTTCGCAAGGCAATGTTGATGTCGATCAGTCCCCTTTCACCTACCCTGTTTCTCCTCCCATCTCTCTTCTACCTCACTCTACACCCAAATCCCTCCCTCCTTTTCAAATCAACTCCTCCTCCTCTCTCTTTCTCCAATCATGCCCCTGTCCCAGCACAACTGCCAAAGCCAGTCTCCATGGTGACTCATAGCTAGCTCTGCTGAGGTAGAAACAAAGGACCACTGGACTTTGAATCCATAGAGAAACTAAATGAGTGGGAGAATAGGAAAAGGGGCTGAGGTGATGGAATATAAGAAGAAGGGTTGTTTTGTGATTGCTAAAAGGGCCCCTTGCCCATCTTTTACACATGTTTGATATTCTATGGATGCCTCCTTTCTTACTCTTTCATCTCAGCCTGGTTTACTGCAAAGTTCATGTCTACTTTCACACAAACTCAGAAAAACATTTCCCCAGAGCAGAAAACAATGACAGAGAAAGACATAAATAGTCACAAACACAAAGGGAGAGAAATCATAGCCGGTGTGGGGGGGTGTCTTGTTTTGTACTGCATGTACAAACACATAATATCACACTAACGTGATATAAACTGGGTTTTATTCGCTCAAACCTGGAGCAACATGTGAAACGTGTCTCTGCTTATCGTCTACTCTCTCTTACACACAATGAGCATGCGCAGCTTAGAGAATCATGACCTGCATCAATTGGCCAACAGAAAATCACATATAAGTAATGTTTTTAACCTAAATCCTGTATTATATTCTATGTGAATATTACATTTACTCCTGTTATTGTCCAAAGGCCCGATAACTCCTCCTCCAAGCCCAGTCCTCTCATTCCACTCCTCTTTATCCATCCCTAATACTACAGAGCTGTTCTTCTCCAAAGAATAGCACAGGCTCAGAAACACAGACCCCCCGCACAGACAACAAATACCCAGCATAAGAAACAGAGGGAAAGAGACAGAATGACAAAGAAAAAAGGAAAGCAGATACAGATGAAGGTGTTACAACTCAGAGAAAGAGGGGTTTCACAGATTTCTCCGGCCGTAGACACATTAGTAACACAATAGAGTGATACAATACGCCCTAAAAACGTTCTACAGTATATGTGAGACTCACTTGATCCTGGCATCCCAGCAGTGGCGGGGGGAGGCTGATAGGTTCCCTCAGTGATGGCTGGCATTGAGGTGGCAGACTGAGCAAACTGGGCCTGAGCCTAGAAAGTAATCAGACACCAGTCAACTGGAAGTGTACTTGGACTTAAATTGGTAAATATTGGACAAAAGGAAATGACTGAAGTGAGGTTGGTAAGGAAACATTAATCTTCATTAGAAATGCATGTCCATTTATAATACATAAAAAAGCTCAAACCCTGAATGAATGGTTTTAAGCAAGTGTGAGAATACATCTATTAGTAATCAGATTAAGTGATGGCAGAATACTTCTTCCTCCCCAACAATGTTCCAGGGCAACCCAGGATACCTTCAATGGCACGCAAACGTTAAAAGATAATCAGTGATTTAATACTCAGTGACTTATTTGATGACTTTAATTAAGATGGGGGACTCACAAGAGACAGATTAAAGACTCTGAGACCTATTGTAACGATCTAAGCGCAGGGCATGAAGTACATGGCGCAGGTGCATCTAGGGCATGTCCAAATCCACTTTTGCAAGTTTGGTGTTGGAAAAAAGGGTCTGTGTGCCGGGCGTATGGTTCAGAAGGGTTGTACTTAGTGTCTTTATTAATTCATAGGTGTGCCTTAGGCGTAACATGCACTAAACCAATCAGATTCAGGGGCCAAAAACATCTTAACTGTTAGTCAAAAAAAGTGCCAAAACCACTGCATCTTACATTTACCATAAAATGAGGTTGTTATTTTTTTAATTTTTATTTTTAGGATGTTTTTTAAACTAAAATCTGTTATACAAGTAGCAAACTCCTTTTAGGGATTATTTGTAGTGCCTGGTTTGAGCGTAACGTTAGCGAGTGTATGGACAAAGATGAAGAGAGACAATGTGAATGAAGTTGGCGGTAATGTTATAGCTGTGAACAGCAGCAGTAGCAGTGCAGCATGTGTACAATTTAGCTCTTTGTTGGTGAATGAATCCTACAACTCCTCAAGACTAAAGCTGGGCTTTAAAAAAAAATATATTTTCATTTGAATAATCCAATGTCGATTCATAAAATCCAGAATCGATCTTTGTATCACAGGAAACTAAAAGACCTAAGAAACCCGTTGGTACCCATCATGTCATGCTACCTTGTCGGGAAGGGGGTTAAATAACGCTCCAAAGACAAGCTATATTTTGGCACGGGAAAAACTGCTATGGCCATTTTAAAAGGGGTCCCTTGACCTCTCACCTCAAGATATCAAAATGAAATGCCACTCAATACTCGGGACTATGTGAATCAGAATCAGTGGCCATACCCAGCCCTACTCAAGACCCAAGCAAAGTCCTCTAAACCGATTCACCCTAACCCTTACCTTGATAACCTTGTCGACCTTGAGGTCCTCGAGGGATGGATATAGGGACATCTAGAGGAGAAAACACAAACAGCTGTTAGTGGAGGAACCTTAAGGAAGAAGGGATGGCATAGCTGTCTGAGCAAACAAACCAGCCCAGTAAGCCTTGCCACACTACTGACTTGGATAACCTCCTATAACCTATATGTCATCCATTACCTTTACACTCCATTAAGCCATACTCTATAATAAGATTTAATGAAATGACTATCTGTGATGTAAAAAGGGATGCTATGGGGTGCTGATGATTCCATAGAGAATCAAAACCAACTCTGTCGCTGCATGCAGCTTTCGGCAGCATCTCGTTCGTTGTTTTAGTTTCCTGGATGACAAAACCATGAAAACGCTGCTTAGCTGTCTGGCATGTAATGGCACAGAGATGACATTCTTGACTGACAGATAAAGACAAGCAAACATTCAGCAAGTCAAAAGAGAGCCATATTTTCTGCTCTGGATCTGGAGCACAAACAACATCTACAACTACTGAGCATGCTTGTCATCGATTGGGAAGACAGCCATTTCGTTCGAGCTGAATCTGAAAATCAGGCTGCATTGCAAATACAGTTTATAAGCAGACAAATGTTAACAGGCATTGACAAGTGTATGTGTGTGCTGACTTTGCCTTACTGCTGTAAATGACTAAGTGTTTTCATGATAAAGCTTTCTGTTGAAAGACAAACACTTACACTGAAAAAACACATACATGTGACTTGTGTAAAGTACTGGCTGCCACAACTCATAGTGAGTAAACATGGGTGGATGGAAAAACACATAAGAGCATGAAAGCAAAGAAAATGGATAACAGCTCTCGCAGGGTCCCTTAATATTGCAAACCATTATGACAATAATGGTGGTCTACTCAAACCAAACTAGACTCACAAGTACTCAGAAGTACTCACTACCACGGTACTACAAAACAGCAGCCTGAAGTTGGAAGAGGAAATGGAACAGCTGACATAGAAAAGCGAAACAGGCTGAAACATGCAGTAGTGAGATGTCAGCTGTTAAAACACAAGTGTGTTTGAGTCTGACATGTGTCTGGATAAATCAAATTCATCCATTCATTTGCCTTGGTATACACTAACGCTCACACTTCTCTATGTCCCCCGGTGTCTATAGTCATTTGAGAGGCAGTGGCTGCTAGTCAAGCATACTGATTATTCCTAGTATTAACATTAAAAATAGCAACATCTCCAGTTATATTCAAGCTGGGGACCTTTGCTGCATGTCACCCCCCTCTCCATGTGTTTTCTTATCTGGCTCTACTAAAGTATCTCTCTCTCTCTCCCTGGTTTGGGCTTCTACTATTTTAATTATCAATTAATCTACTACTATTTTCTTTTCAATTGCTTGGTCTAAAAAAACAGAAAAGTGTAGAATCGGAACATTTTTATCTTGAAAAGTTACTATTTACTACTTAAAGCTTTAGTGCGTAAATTTTAGAGCCCAATATTAGGCGTTTCCCAAACTCGGTATTGGCATTTATAATGGCAGATTAAAAAAAGTTAAAAAATAATAATATCTTAAGTTTGTATTTGTATACATTTTATTTATCAGAACTTTAATATATTTTGATGTTCCTCTGTTCTGTTGTGACAATAAAACAAATTATATTATTTTAGTGAGAACTCAAATAACTAATGTTATTAAGGAAAATCTGTTTATGTGTTGTTATGCATTTATTTATTTTTTATTTATTTTTTTTAAATAGATCAACCAATATATCGGAATATCGGATTTTTAAATAACCAAATATTTGTATCATATCAGCCTTAAAAATCCTTTATCGTCGGGCTCTAGTAACTTTTTGATATTAATAAACGTCTGTTACAAAGCTAATTAAGACTACCAGCTCCACAGAAGTCTCTCTGTATTTCTCAGTGTGGCTGTGTTCAATGTGGATTGGTCTGGTGATGTCATGGACAATGCACGATCGACTTGATAAGGTCAGTATTGGCTCAGAAACCAATCCAATGTATTGGGATTACCTAAAATAAAAAGGCAGAAATGCAAAAAAATCAAAAATGATCTGCACTTCAGTCTTCCCAGTCACAGAAGCATTACTGATTTCTTACACACATTTCTTCATTACACTGTGACAACTGTGTGTCAGGATCACAAGACACTGTGGACACATCTCTTACTCAATAAGGACCAGGAAAACAAAGTGAGGAGAGAATGGGAGTATTACATAAAAATAACAGACATCATGACCAACTACAGAAAGCCAAATACCTAATGATAGACATGACTATCTGAAAAAAAATCAAGTCAAGTAAAAAGACCTGACTTCCTTTTGTATTGATTAACCCCATCACAAATATATTTTTTAAACAAATCCTAATACACCATCCTGCACACAAAAAAAGTCTATACAAATGTTTTAAGAGCAAAACATCACTAATATGAATATGTGTTGATATGTAGGGCTGGGTACCAAATTCAATACTTTTTAGGCACCGACCAAACTGCTTCTAATAAATCAAGTATCGAAAAAATGCATTGTCATCCAATTTCAAAACCTAGGGAGTAAATCTCATCGGCGGCAGTGCGTCATAGAGGCATGCTGGAAAAACTCGACATAACGCACAGAGGAGCTCACGTAATAGGAGCTTAAAAATAAATAAAAAGATCTGTGCCGTAATGTTGTAATAAGAGACACAGTCACAGTATAGGTATCGAACATTTCTGTATGATACCCAGCCAGCCCTATATGCCATGTGTACACAGTGGTAGGATATGTGTGGTAAAACGTTCATTTTGACACCAGTAAGCAAAACAAGCAAATCATTCTGACCACAATAACATCACTGCCACTCTCCCAGCTACTCCAGCCACCTACTCAGTTATTTTCAGTCCTCACAGACAAGAGAGTCATTGTGTTGGACACAGAGGAGCATTTTAATACTTTCTAGTGTTTACTTTACAGCTGTGTTTGTTTGCTCTCTTTATATTCCTCCCTCATTTGAACTAGCTGGCCGGATGTATCAGTGAATAAGCCTGGAAAAAATTAGTTTGGGCTGAGTGCAATGACAGTCCCACCCCTCCTCCGAGAGACCTTGGGTTCCAAAAGTAAATTTTCCATTCATTTCTCCCATTGACGTCTGGAAAAATCTGTTATAAAAAGAGTTGTAGACCATGCCTTAGGCTAACCAGCTATGGCGTGTCTCATAAACATACAACATATCGTTTCATGTGAACAAATCGAACAGAAAATCCAAAAAAATACAAAAAGGACTGACAAAAAGACTGTGTACATATTTACATTATCGAGCAAAGGAACTACTCATCCCATAAACCACTGCGCACCACTCAATAAAGGAAGTTACCGTTTGTTTAGCTAACAGCTAATTTGACTAACCGCTGGCTGAGACACCTTGTAATAACTTTAAAAGACCCTCAAAATAAAACTTGAAAATAATCGTTAAAGTATATATAACAGCTGTTACGTCAGCTATAGCCTTCTTTTCCCAGTGTTTAATTGAGTTACCATTATTTAAGACTGAATCAAGCTGTCAGCTAGCGGAGGCTAACCGCAGAAGCGTGGGAACAGATCGTGATTCGTGCAGTGTTGTAAATCCTCGTGAAACAGGATTCTCACCTTGCGCATGCGCACAGATCGGGTACCGACAGCTCCCCCTCCTCACAAGCAAGAGTTCCACCAATCAGAGGCATTACTGTAGGATTATTCACGATTGTGGCTAATGAAGTACTTATCCAAGACATTGCGCATAAAAGACATTTATCTCAAAACAAGGTTGGTGTGTCCCTAAACTTTTGCCATCTATATGAGCATATACAATTGCTTAGTCGTGTCGTAGCTAGTTTTAAGTCTATCTTCGACCGTTACGATTTTATGGCTTATACTCCATATGAATCAAGAAATTGCTTTGTATTTTACTTCCGGAACCCGCTGTGGGCGGGACAGTTGAGCTCTACTGGACTTATTTGCACTACCACCATGACACACACACATACACACTCATAGAGCACCTTATGCACAATCATATAATAATTGCCCTGTCACTGCAAGCATCTTATGCTTATACATCCCTTAGTACATTCATGTGGATTTTTTATTTAGTATTTTCTTTTCTTGTCCATATTATTCATGCGGATGTTTGTTTTTCGCTATTTGTTTCTTTTAATCATCCTGTTATGATGTGTGTGTATGTTATGTGTGATGTCTGTAAGCTATGGGACCTTGAATTTCCCCCTGGGGATCAATAAAGCTAGCTATCTAAGTGACGTCCTTTGAAATGTAAAGGGAACTTATATTTGTCTATAAACACAAGCTAAGAGAACACCTTATAAAAGGCTTTGGTTCATCGAGAGGAGTGCTAGCAAAACAAACGCTTTGGTGAAACTGGGAAGGAAAGAGAGGGCTAACTTCAGTAAGCCTGAACGAATTGGTTTAGATACAAGAATGTGGTCTTCTTGGCAGCTTATTCCGGTCTATTGACATGGTTGGGAAGAAAGAGACAGAGGAAGTAGGAGGCGGACTGACATCGGTAAAACGAAACAGAAGTCTGTGACGGTCTTGCTATGGACGGACCCACACCCTTTCTACTGTAACGCTACACCTAAATAGCGTTAGGCCACATAAACAGGCACCATAAGCTAACTTAATATTTTGACGCTATGACAACGCAGACTCAAGGATAAGACGTAGGGCTTAACTGACGTTAGCTTAGTTATAAAAGAATGCTTGTTTCTTTTATATATTTCATTATATTCTTATATTGATGAACGTTAAACGTCTCTATATATTTTAGAGAGGAACTAACGTCAGTGGCGTGTCTTTATTATATGAACAGTTAAGTTACAGCCTGAGTTGCACATCAACGTTAGCTAGCTAACGGCATGGTGCCTCACTGCAGTCATTAAAACAAGAATCAACTGCTATTAGCTGGTTAAAGCAGGCAGACAGACATAGTACAATATCTAGTTAACTTAGTTGAAATTACAACAGTTTGAAAGACGAAGGAAGACAAAAGTAAAGTATTTTAGCTGAGTCGCGCCGCAGACCGTCTTTGTTCCGACATAAACAGCAGGGAAGCAAAGAGCTAGCCCCCATCGTTAGGTTGTTAGGTAGACGAAATCTAGACGTAACAGTTAACGTTAGCACTACGGAGAGTCTTGGTAGAGACAGTCTCACCTTTAATTTCTTGGTTTCAAAATCAGTTTCAACACTTCGGAATCTCAGACAGCAGCAAACTCCTTTATTTTTCAGCTGTTTCTCTCTTCGTCGCGCTGTTGAAGGGGAATTCTGGAAAGTGATGTCACTGCTGGCTTCCTGGTCGTGCAAACCACGTCAATCACTGTTGACGTCGTAAGCCACGCCTCGTATCGGTCACATGAACTTAGACCACAGACACCCATAAACCACCGCGCACCACTCAATAAAGGAAGCTACGGTTTGATTAGCTAACAGCTAATTTGAATAACCGCTAGCTAAGACAGCTTGTAATAACTTTAAAAGACCCTCAATTAAAAACCTGAAAATAATCGTTAAAATATTTATAACAGATGTTACGTCAGCTATAGTCTGCTTTTCCCAGTGTTTAAACTGAGTTAACATTAATTAAGATTGAATCACTCTGTCAGCTAGCGGTTAGCCAACTTTAGCTAAACTAACTTTAGCTTCCCGGTGGAGGCTAACAGCAGAGGCGTGGGAACCACGTCAATCAATGTTGACGTTGTAAGCCACGCCTCGTATCGGTCACATGAACTTAGACCAAAGACTCATCATTACCATTTTATAACATACCTTAGGACAATTCTCATGACCTGCCTAGCTAATAGTAGTCATATTTAGCCGTTTTTGTGCTTTGCTTCCCGGTGTGTTCTGTTGTTGTATGTGATGTCCTCTCAGAATCAAGTTAAATGGCCAAGTGTAACCACATACAAGAATTTGACTCTGGTTTTTTGTTGCTCTCAAAGTAGCCTACTCACACAGAAATAAAAATACGGAAAAATCATAGGACATAAAGCTAAACAAGGTAAATCAGGAAATGTTTATTACCACAGTAAGTTACACTTAAGAGGAATCTTCTAAGAGGTGATTGGTCCATACATAAACAAACATAAATAATTTGACTACTATGTACAGACACAAGTTTGTATATCAATATACTCATACATACGTATGTATACACACGCACACACACACACAGGATTAGGAATCCACTTTGGTAATAAGAGCCCTTTAATCAGACTATTTTGATTATAAATGCATTTAGAAAAAGTAATGTCAGCAGTTCTATGGAGTCATGGGAAAAAGGACTCGGAGGTCGATACCTTTGACTCTGCTAAGAAAAGAAAACATTTACATGTAACATGTACTAGACTCAGAGAGAGCCAGCAGCACACTACCCACTTTCTAAGCTAAATTAATCCCCAGATAAAATAAGAAGTAGGAATGTACTAACTAGAAGTCCCAGCTGATATGAGTAGCTGATTTAACACCTAGCTGACTGACAGAATTGTTTCCAGTTTCTAAAATCTGAGGATTTTTTTGCATTGAGTAATTTTACTTTTAATACTTTAAGTATATTTTCCTGATGGTACTTACAAACTTTTACTTAGCCTTCCTGTTGTCCTTTGTACAACAAATGATCAGTTCACTACTTTAAATGAATGTGGCTGTTTTATTCAATAGCTTAGCATTTGAATACAAATTATAAAAGAATGTTAAAAAAAAAAAATGTTTAAAGACACAGAAAGTGACATATGTGTAACGTGGAAACATGTGACAAAAAACATTGAGAAAAGCAACAAAAGTGTGTAAAAAAAAAAAGAGAACTAAAACATTGAAAGAAGTGCTTCTAGCGAGGCGATGCCTTCTGTTCCAGTGGATGAAGAGAAACTGCCCTCAGTCACGCAGTGGCACAGAGAAACATTTCATGTTTTTTCTACGGAACACCTCTGTGCTACATTAAAGGGTCATTACAACCTCTTTTCTAATATTTAACCCTTGAGTTGTCTTCCCGTTGACCATGAATTTGTTTCCCTTCCGGGGAAAAAATTCAAAAAGAAACCTTTTTTGGTGCTTTTTCTGACGTTTTTGCCCCTCTTTTCAACTCTTTTTTTTTTTATTAATGGTCAATACATTTAATTAAAATGACATTATACTAGAGTTTATACAAAAAACACAGATATTAGGAATTATTTTTGACTAACAGTTAAGATCAGAGGATGGTGAGTAAATCCCAGCTGGTTTATGTCAACATTTAGTCAGGATGCTGTTTTAAAACCATCTTAACAATTTTTTCAAATACTATGAAATTTAATAAAATTAATTAATTTAAATATTTTTTTTGACAGTTTTTCCCCCTCTGTTTTTCCACTTGTCCCAACATTTTTGTCACTTTTTTCAACAACAAAAAAAATCTCACTTTTTTGATGTTTTTGTCCCTTTTTATGCCAAGGTTTTTGTAACTTTTCCCAACGTATTTTTCAATTTCTTTTTGTTTGTTTTTACGTTCTTTCATGAAATTTCTTTTCTTCAAATGCCATACAATCGAATCAAACACTCAAATTCAATGAAAAAAATAAACTGATTATTTATGTTACTTGTGAAGAGCGTTGTACCTTGTTATTTCACATTTTGACAATTTGGTTGAAATAAACCCAATTCTTTTGAAAATGGGTCCAATTTGACCTGAGGAAAACGTCTCCCCGAGCTAGGGGAACGAGACACTGTCAGTTACGACACTATAGGCGCTCCCATAGTGTGGTAACCGACGCAGTTCGAGTTCCCCTCGAAGGGGAACGTCTCGGGTTACGTATGTAACCCTTGTTCCCCGAGATAGGGGAACGAGACACTGCGTCGGTTACGACACTATGGGAACGCCTATAGTGTCGTAACCGACGCAGTTCGAGTTCCCCTCGAAGGGGAACAGGAGGGTTAAAGGTTCAGTGTGTAGGATTTAGTGGCATCTAGCAGGGACGTTTCAGACTGCAACAAATCTTCTCCCGTGTGCCAAGCGTGTAGAACAAAGGTTGCATTACACTAAATATTTTCTGTCAATGATCGAATTTTGACAAAACAAATTACAGAAAAACAGATCAGAACACTGAGGCTGATCTACTGTAACTTTAAGTAATAAGTAGTCAAAATGACAGACAATGCAATCTCTGGTGTAGAACTACGGTGGCTGACGAGGAAACAAACGGCGTTACCTAGAGCCAGTGTTTGGTTTGTTCTACAGAAACATGGTGATGCAACATGACCGACTCAAAAACGCTCAAAAACATAAATTAATATTTTCAGGTGATTATACACTTATGAAAACAGACTTATTGATATAAAATATCATTTCTGTGAAAAGATCCCACAAAATCCTATACACTGGTACTTAAAAGCAACCCATGTATGTTGACTAATTTGTTTATTTGTGTTTTGCAATTTGGCAATATCTGTGCTGTCTATTTGTTTGGTTGGTTGTGTAAAAAAAACTATAAAGTATCTTTAAAAAACACACACAACAAAAGACCAGTGGAGAGCACTTCTTTTATTTTAAATATGTCATCATCGGTTTAGTCGGCATACAGTAACGGATCAGCAAATAACTACACAGCACAGAGGTGGACTGCTGCTGCACCAGTTGCAGCTTGGCCAATATGTAACATCGGCAGCCACTGTAAAAACCTGACAGCAAGGCTAGCATATTCCTTCATTAAACTCCATCTAAAACTATTTCTTTGAGATACAAAACCACTAGGATGCCCGTGTGTCAGCTTCTTTTTCTACCACAACTTCAGACAGTGTGGTACTTAACAGACACTGGCAAAAAAAACAACTGAAAAAAACATTATCTTTTACAATAGGTTATACACAAGCTTTGCTGATTCTCAGAGATAGAAAGTTGGCATTTGAAAAATACATGCTTGAAGTTGTTAGACAAAATAATGGGGGAGGTCACAATTTGATTGATTCCTCAACCCCATTTTGTAAATTTCAAGCATTTCCTTTTTTTGTCGAAGAAAAAAATCATCCTAATTGATGTGCATCAAGGCAAATCCTGTCGGTACTGTTCAACCTGTGTATGGCTTTAAATGGGGTTTAAGGACTTGGCGAGATGAGTAGGTGATAATATTGCTAATTGGATGCAAAGCTTTAACATGTACAGTACATACTAGGGGTTTCCGGGCCTAGAACATGCCGATAAGCTAAGGTAGTGAGGAAGGGAGAATATTTAGGCACACATTAGAACTATCTACAACTGTGATTGGTTCTCCTTTGGGCCAATTACCCCACTCGAGCTCACGCTTCAGTTAACAATTTCAATACAGTGACGCTATATAAAAATGGGCATTTAATGTAGCTAACTTAATCCGTGTTGCACCATGCCATTTCACCACAGGTAGCCACTAAATTCAACACTACGCTTTACTGTATCTGACAAGTAGAAACTTGTCTCATTTGTTCTGATATTCAACTGGATATAGATACAAATGTGTGCTTTTCATTTTCTTTTGTACAAGTTTTTGTTTCTCTAATATAACAAGCACCAGCTCTCAAACATTATAATACTAGTACGCATTGACTCATACGAGATGAATGTCACTGCTAGTGGTACATTGGTATTTTGTACTTCTCAGCGTAACCATGCATAACCCACATTTCAGAAAACACAAAGAAAAGTAAAGCGCAATTCAAAAGAATTCAAGATTAGGAACATGGTTTGTAAGGTTATGGCCCATGGTTTTTAGGAGGAAGAATATGCTGATAAATATAATTCACTCAGAGTCAGAGAGACAAAATAACACAAACTGTCATATTTGGATGAAAAAAGTAGTGGAACTATAGACTCAAGCCTCTTATAGAATCAAGTGCAGACTCTCCTAGCTTCTCTCCGGGTCATCCACGTAGGAAGTCACCTGTGAAGACAACAAGAGGGAGATTCAGAATAAAGCACAAATAACAGCATGCCTCAGGTGTAACTCTGCACTCTTGGCGTCTCTGCGCCGTCATTGCAGATGTGGAATAACTGTAGCGGCACTTTCTGTCTATATAGACTATAGCTGTGACAGCAGAAATGTTCATAAATCCTGATGGCTCATATAAAGGCATTGTTTTTCTAAACGGTCAATCTTACGGGCTGTGTGCATTTATCTATGGATTAAGCATTTTGATACTGTTCTGTTCAATGTTATCTGCATGAAGATGTCAGCATTGTGACTTAAAATGCCACTACTAAGTCTAATCTCTTAAATGAAATGCATTTCACAGTAATGTGTGCACTTATGATCTGCATTTATGTGCATGCCAAACAAGCTAGATATACATTGCATCCAAATGAACCTGTTGACTGACCAGTACATATATTTCGTTACTACCCAGACAATAAACAAATAGATGCAGGCCTCCTGTACATCATTGTTCAAATTTGACCCGTTTTCAAAGTTTCTATATCAGAAATTTGAGATTCTTCTCCCAAAAATAAAATGGATGGTTCCATACACAAAACAGGCTGTGTATCCGTTCCTCTGATCTTAACTATCAGTCAAAATTATTCATAACAAGCTTGTACAAGGTTCCACTGTGCTGAAACGACAGTTAACGGGGCAAGTTTTAGACTGCCTTTGTATCCTTTAACAGACACACAATGCAATTAATATGTCTGTAGAACGTGACGTCACATCAAGTTGCATTTTCAAGTCAGACATTGTTTTAATTCACCTACCCTGTTTTGTTCTTACCGGTGGGTAGCTTGCTTGCCTGGTTAGCGGCTAGAGCTAGCTGTTAGCTGCTAGCTCTAGCCAGGTTGGTGTGGTGGGTGTCCTGCCTTCGTGGCGACAAATTGTAGTTAATATCCCCCTCAAAAATAAGTAAGTTAGCCCTGGAGTAGTTATAACCATATCAGTAACTATGTAGCTACATGGAATTACTTATTTTTGAGGAGGAAATAAACTACAATTTGTCGCCGCAAAGGCATGAAAACACCACCCACCGCGCTCAGGGGATTGTTACCGGCTGCTGGAGACGAGGACAAAGGCTGCCTGCCCGGCTAAGGAAGCTACCACACAGATCGACACTGCCAAGCCTCCTACTCGCCAACAACAGATCAATCATACACAAAAATGGATGAGCTACAAATATAAACTGAACTAATGCTTTATGACTTTGACAAAAGCCTTGCTGAACACACTTATCAATAGCAGCTAACAGCTAGCTCTAGCAGCTAACCAGGCAAGCAAGTTACCCACCTGCAAGAACAAGACAGGGTGGGTGAATTAAAACAATGTCTGAGTTGAAATCGCATCTTGATGTTACGTAAGGGCCTTGTTGATGATGTACAGACATTAATTGCATTGTGTGTCTGTTAAGAGGCACAAAAGAACTCTAAAACTTGCCCTGTTAACTGCTGTTTTAGCTCAGTGGAAGCTTGTACACATCTACTCAGTGTTCCCTGCACTGATTGTGGTTGGGTTTCTTTCAATTGAAAGTACTTGCATACTTATAGTGATCACGTTAAAAATTGGCCGTAATTCTCCTTTGATTAGCCAGTTTCAGTGGAGTCTGTCAAAATGTATTGACATCAAATTATAGCATGTTAGCTGATGACTTTCACTGTGCCTCTGGAAGAATGTGAATGGACCTACAACGTACAACCAACAGTAACAAGCAGATAGTAGTTTGTTGCAGATTACTTACACAGAACCAAAAAAATAAAACAGGACGTGAATTTGTTTCATTCCAAACCCAGCAGCTCAACGTCAAAGATGAGGGTGGCGTTAGGAGGAATGATGCCCGGGTGGCCTTTGTTTCCATAAGCGTATTCAGGTGAGCAGGTCAACTTGGCCCTTTGACCAACACTCATCTGGAGGTATGAGGAGACAGACGATACAAACAGGAGGAGAGAGAAAGAGACAACAAGGGCCATGAGGAACAGCTAGTCCGCAACATACAATCCTGCTACACAAGATCACAATGCAGTCAAAGTTGGATAATAAACCAAAGTCAAAGTAAAAACATATTTCTTGCTACTGATGCTCCACTCTTTATTTAACAATGTGTGATGTTGCAGTCATCAAACGCTGACGCTCTAATCCAAAACACACAGCACATAGAGAACATGAAGCTACAGGACCTCCACACAGGCCGCACCATTCACTAGCCACCTCATTCATAGGCGCCGATTTGTTTTATGTTGTTGGGTGCTCATGGGCGCGCACCCTTATTAAAAAAAACAGTAGTCAAAAAGTAAGATAAGATAAGATAAGATAATACTTTATTCATCCCACAATGGGGAAATTCCCTTGTTACAGCAGCATTTTTCTACAGTAAAGAACAACAACAAACCAACAGACAAGCAAACAAACAACAGACAATGTGCAAAAAGTACTGAATGAATGTAAAGTGGCATTATATAAAAGATATTGTTAAGTAAAGTTAGGTGGCCATAGTCCAAAAATATTGCAATGTAAGTGAATAAGTGATGTGAAATTAAATAGAATATGTAATTAAATAATATAGCAAAAGTAAGTCCCCATAGTATAGATAATATTGAGTTAGATGTATGATGAGTTAGTATAGATGATGAAGTGTTCGTATTTAAAACCTTAGGAAATGGACAGCGGCCAACACAAACACACACGCCTGTTAACTTGATCATAAATCTGTGAAGTAGGCAAATATCTTTCAACTTCTGGATTGACTCATTGGATATGAGAAGTTTAACAGACACATAATCAGCTTCGTGGGAAATTAAGAATCAATGGCGGAGACATAACCAATCACACTATGACAGATGCTCCACTTAGCACCAACTGCAATGTTTAATTGTTTAATTTTAAATTAATGTAGCCTACTGGCAGTCTGGCGGTCTGGCACATGTGGGTGGTCAGTATTTTCCGCGGATGCTCGAGCTCCAGAGCACCCATGGTATCGGCACCTATGACCTGATCCAAATGCTGCAGGGCTGAGTGTGTGAGATAAAGAGCTGCGTCCTTGCTGCATTGAATTTGTGGTGCTGTTTGCTGTAATGAAAACCCTGGCTGGGTGAAAACCCGGAATGATTATAGGCAATCAGAATTATATTTGCCTCTGAATCATCGTGAGTTGAAGCTGCTTTGTTAGCATGACTTTTTCTTGGAATTGGACGTTCCAATGGCATTAATAAATACACTGTAGCACGTCAAGTAGACCCTGTTCTGAAGAGATGAATGAGTGCAACCTCCAGAATGTGTAGTATTTCACCAAGCTAACATTTAACCCTCATGCTGTCCTTGGTCAAATTGACCCGTTTTCCTATATCAATGTTCTTTTTAACTACCCAATTGTAATTACCCAAATTAACCCAGATTATGATTAAAAGTTGACATATTACAGTCTGTGATTATCCATCAACATGCATTCCTTTAACTTTAGTCAAAATAATTCTTAATATCTGCTTTTATAACACAAACATTAGGAATAATTTCCTATAAATGAGGTTATAAATTCCAAAAATAATTGTAAAACTAAAATTAATAAGTTAGTTTTACGTAGTGTTAAACGTCAAAAACAGTAACAAACATTGAAAAAAGCGTCAAAAGTGTTGAAAAAAAGGGACAAAAACGTACAAAAAAAGTTAAAAACATTGTAAAAAAAAAAAGTGTTGATTTTCAATTTTGACAGGACGACAACACAAGGGTTATAGACTTCCTTAAATAAATAAATCAATCATTCAGACTTTATTTATATAGCACTTTTCATACATAAAAATGTAGCACAAAGTGCTTCACACACACACACCTACCCAACCACCCCTAAAATGACAGACATGTCATTCAAAACAGGAACAAGCTGAACTAAATGTCGGTATGAGGGACCTTGTGCAACATATATTCAGTTCTCCAGCCTACCTGCACTACACCCTCTTCCCAGCCTCGGATCACTTCCTGTTTGCCGATCTTGAACCTGAAAGGCTTGTCTCTGTCACGAGATGAGTCAAACTTACGTCCATCTATCAGGGAGCCTGCGAAATGGGAGATGGAGAGAGGCACAGAGTCAGGAAGAAAGTGAGGCAGCTGCCAATGCACAACTATACCACATGGGTAAAAAAAAAACGCTATGAGTCTCTGAACATGCACATTACAGGATTCATCACTAAGAGAATTCCTGCTGCAAAAAACATGCAGACCAGATAATGATAGACAAATACTGGCTCCCTGTGCAGCAACATTCAACATGAAAAAACTGTCCCATTATTTTTCTCATTTTAATGCTCTTATCAACATGGAAAAGTGGATCGGCTTGCTTTCTGCAAATGCTTTTTTATTTTATTACTGTACTGTTCATTTTCACATGTAACATTCTCACTTGGAGAAATGAATCTCTCACACAATATAACACTGTCCATCAATAAAAGGGTGAAAAAAATACTTTGACGTCCATTTCGCTGTCTTGCCCTCGCCATCCACTCAAAAGGCAATGTTACCACTCTGTCAGCTCGCAAGCCCAAACACATGTTTGTGTGTGGCGTGCCTGTTGTTTTGTTTCTGGTCTAGCTAGATCCCGTGTGGTATTGCAGTATTTCTAACATTACTAGTTGTTGCAAAAGCATGTGAAAAAAACTACTAAGTTTTCTAGGCCAATAAGAACATTAATCTTGCGATAAAACAACTGATGTCATTAAAATGGGTTTGCGTTAATGCCGTTAATAACACGTTTAACTGACAGCACTACATAAAACAAAAATGTATGACATCCATCTTCCCTGCTGGGTGTATATTAGGAACGCAAATAAAAAGATTCGAAGGATCTCAGAAATAGCGTCTGCAGCTGTCTGCGGGGTGGGTTTCAGTATGACAGTCAGGAAAAGGCAAGCATCAATCCGCACAGTAGCACCCCTCCAAAACTATTTACGTCACTGCTAGAACTGTTATTAGCACCAGCAAGGAAGCAATGTGTGTGTGTGTGTGTGTGTGTGTGTGAGAGTTATGTGGGAGAAGGTGCAACTTTGCTGGGCGCAAGATGCAGCCTGTAATCCGGGCAGTGAAGTGAGTGGGTGTCCTGTCCTCTTATGGACATCGAGACAGCACCCTAATAGAATTATCTATAAGATCTAAAAGGTCCTATCCGAGTATCAAAGCCATTACAGTGCATTTTCACATTTCAGCACCGAACAACACAGTGTTGACGTCTTCAAACACTGACTATTTCCTGCAGGCAGAGCTTTTACAAAAACCCAGCAAATGATCTTTACTTGGACGTCTACATTTAAAAAGGCTTGTGTATATCCTGTTTCATGTCTGGTTTCAAAGCTGCTTGATACTGACAGGAAGGGAGACGCGCCCAGGGAGGAAATCCTGTTTGTGTGATCGGGAAAAAAAGACTTCAGTGTGAGGCCTAAATCAGGTCTTGTTACATAATTTTGAAGCAAAGAGGCTTGTATTACAGAGAGAGTTATGGCTGTCCTACCATGCAAGAGGACTGGGACAAGCTTCTGTCTGTCTGTCTGTGTGTCTGTCTGTCTGCCCGTCCGTCTGCCTTTGTGTCTGTGTGGGTGTGAGTGTGTGTGTCTGTGTGGATGTCTGTCTGTCTTTGTGTCTTTTTGTGTGTCATTCTGTCTACCTGTTTGTGTCTGTGTGTGTGTGTGTGTGTGTGTGTGTGTGTGTGTCTGTGTGTGTGTCTGTCTATCTGTCCTTACACCACCTTGGTCCACACTGAAATATCTCAACAACTACTGAATTGGTTGCCATGACATTTGTGCATATATTCATGTTCTCCAGAGGATGAATCCTGTCTTTGGTGATCACATGACTTCCATCAGGCCAGGTTTTATATTTGTCCAATACCTGTGAACCTAATGACATCTCTACAACTACTTTGAGCTTAGTGCTAATAAGCTAACAAGCAAAACACAGTATAAATTATACCTGCTAAACATCATCCTGTTAACCGTGAGCATGTTAGCATGCTGGCATTAGCATTTAGCTTTAAAGCACCGCTGTGCACTCTTTGGGAGTCCACCAGGCGCAGACGCAGCGCATTTCAGTTGCGCCGTGGTTTTGTTCCACCATGCGTCATACCACACTGGGAGCATTCTGAAGTGGAGTGTATTGCTTGCAGATTTACATGATTTGGTCATTTTTTCTGGATATTTGTTTCTTCAACCATAAACGTAAGCAGTCTCCATAGTTACATGGTTTCTTTCATTTAGTCCAGTTACGAACAACAAAGATGTGTGGCGGTGTTGTAGTTGTTCAAATAGTGTAGCGATGTGATTATACGATCTGTGGTCTGTACAGGGTGGTCATTTTGAAAACTGACTGGATGCCCCAGCACGGTGGTTCTCAAAGTGCGGTCCGGGGACCCCGAGGGGTCTTTGAAGGGATTCCAAGGGGTCCCCAACAAAAAGGGGAATCATTTTTTTTTTTTTACTATAATTTCATCCATAAGTAACACAATGACAGACTGCATGACTATTTTGCTCATTCACTTTCTGCAATAAAACATCTAAAAGCAAAAATTCTATCAGGTAGGGGACCCTGGGACGAAGTCGTATCGGATAGGGGTCCATGGTCTAATATGGGTCAGTTTAGGGGTTTCTAATTTGAAAATCTTTTAATCCTTTAAATATATTTACAAGTAAAAATGGGTAGAACTAGCCTTTCCTGCTTCTCTAGTGTGAATATTTTCTCTAGGCTTTGATAATAATAATGTCATTATATTTGTATCTTTATTTACAGTCTATAGTTTTGGACTGCTTATCAAAACAATATTTTTAATAAGGCTGCTAAATCAATTGAATTTTGATCGGGTTTGGCTAGTAAACTCGTATTTTGTCTTTGGTTCCGAATGGGAAAAAAATGAGTTCCTTCGGGAAAAGTATTAAGGTAAATTTCACAGTTTAAGGTGTTTTCACTGTTGACCAAAATAATTGTGATTATGAGTTCTTTTTTTCCATAATCGAGCAGCCCTAGATTTTAAGACGTCAACTTGGGCTAAAAACATTCTATAGATCACATTTTTAATTGATACATTGATAAATAATGAAAATATTCATTAGCAGTCCTAGATATATTTCTATATATTTGTCCTATAGCTGTATCATAGTTATTATGGATTTACTACAGATATTATGAGCCCTGACAGGAAAGGAGAAGTGATGCCATAGTCCTAGGAATAATTGGGAATATAGGCTATTTTGGAATAATAATAGGATAGGATAATAATAATAGGAATAATAGTAGGTTATTGCAGTGCCCAGACGGTTATAATCCGCTCAACACCGCCGACCCCCCACCCCCGAAAGTCCAACAAAGACCGAAAAGCGCTGGAAATCAGACGGGATTTAAAAACCCCGCTGTCTAGTCTGTGTCTGGGCCGCTGAGTGAACCCTGCGGCGGAATCCGTCTGCGTCTCCTTTTTTTTGGGGGGGGGGGTTAATTCTCCAGACAAGACAAATTACCACATTACCCACTGATCTTGATGAGATTGTAATGGACCGCTCGGTCCAAACTAGAGCGCGCATTATTTTACGCAGCGATGAATCCAGTGCGCTGTCCCCGGGACACACAGCCACTACTCCTGCTATTCAACATTATCACATCCGACTTATCTTGAGCCCAAAATGTGCTCCCAGGGAGTGAAAATGGGATGAAGGGGTTAAATTTCTCATGCAGCCTACTCGGTGACTGACAGTCATGCCTCTTTGCCCTACTGATAAATCACTGCCTGGAAGGTTTTTTGGGTACACCATATATGCTGTGTATAGTTTGAAATGCTCCACAGCATTTCAAAAAGTGCTCTTAGTCGCTATAATAACGCTCCTGTGGGGATTTACAGTGTTTGCTGTGATACAACATGATTACTTTGCTTTATATTTTTCATACGGGTGTAGTAGACAGTTGCCCACAGCCGTCTATCCACTTGTACGGATGGCCTTCATGAGTAGCCTACAAATAACCCACTGGAGCAGCGAAATGTGCAGAATGTGCCCATGCATGCAGTGTAATAAGTTTCTTATTTAAAACTCACCAACATAATGCACCACACACGTCTGTCCTTTTTTGGGGAAAGTCCTTCCTGTGGAGAAACCAAAGACACAAACACACTACGCGATTAAGGCGGTGTTTCTGCGGCTGTATTAGATACATGCAAACAGAGAAGTGCAAAACATGCACTTTGTAATTTCACACAAACACGTTTCCTCTTCGTGCACTCGCATTACCGTCGCCCGGGGTTATAGTCTCGATTTCGACTCCCATTTTAACGCTGTGTTCTGGAGATGTCCCTGCACCCGGCTACGCTCTTCTCCCCGCAGTCTGTCTGCTCCTCCAGCGGATATTCTCAGCTGTCTGTCTCTCTCAGGCTCTCTACAGGGAGGCCAGTGTCAATTACGTGTATTATACAACACTTCCGCCCCCAACCTCCAAAATAAAACCCGCAAGGAGGGATTTCAGACTGTAACACGGCCCGTGCTGGGGCATCCAGTCAACTTTCAAGTAAGCACAAAACAATCAGTAGATGGTCATCCTACTCCAAAATCTAGCAAAAGAAGGCATTTCTTATCTTATCCTAAAATCATACAAAAAAGGCAGCATTTCTCAGCTTAAGTCAAATTCTAGGCATGACATGGGGCACACTTGGAGCACTGATAGTTAGGTGAAAAGGCTTTTATTTTGAAGGAACATTAAGTATGGTGTTTTTCTTGTATCTGATTAACTTAACCTCTAGTAAGTTGTGTGTGTGCGTGTGTGTGCGTGCGTGTGTCACTTTGAGGTTTCAGTCAAATCAAATGAAGAAAAAGATTTATTGTCACACTTCACAATCATATTCATAGCCCACTTAATTTTTTTAATCATAAATAAACAGATACCAGTGCACTGACTGCAGTTTACTTTAGGCCAACACTGCAGTGTAAACCTAATGAAGTCGTAGTGAGAGATAATTTAGGAGCAGCTCTGAGTCCCAGCAGACACTCCTGCTCATGTCTCTACAGCAAACTTGCTTCCATAGCAACGTCCACATCTTCCTATCTGTAATAGCAATACAAGTGCTTAAATAGCCACAATATCCACAGGAACCACTTTGATGTAGCGAGAAACTGCTGGAGTATTAGTTGCATTATGATCTCCATTTTTAAAATCCAATTCTATTCTAATTGAAAATTTTGTGTATATATTTACTTTTAAGCTCTTGATTTTCTAAAATTCTTCATGACTCATTAAATTGCAGCTCAATAGTTTTTGGGGGTGTTATGCTGAGTTCACAATAACAGGTAATTGGCTCTAAGTGCATGCTGCGGAGTGTCCACGTGGGCATGCAAAGCCACAACAATACATGTTTTTAAAACATACAATAAATTGTACTGCAGATTATTTGGCTTCTTACAAACGGACACAGCGAGTTACTTTTGGTTTGATGGAGTCAATACAATTCTGGAGAACAGGAAACAAAAACATGACCAGTAGCATAAGATGATACAAAGTATGACAGGAAACAGTTGCTAGTCACATGTAATGTTTTCTATAATAACAGTATGTGTAGTGAACATACTGTATATTATTAAGTCTATGGTAGTGAATCACTTACATAGAGTATACATGTGCTGCAATGGTGTGTGTCAACAAAAGTAACATTGTATCATTCACGTGCATATATCCATAGGTTTACCTCCCCAGTGGAGAGGATGGTTTGTTCAGCCAGCAGTTAAAGCCCATGTTGAAGGTTTAATTTCCCTACGAATTCTTGACAATGGCTCTTTTGACTTCTCCCGCCCGGGAAGTTAGAAAGTGTACGGCTGCTGGCCTTTCCACCTCTTCCTCATCCAAGTCAGTCCCCACAGTTCTAGTACTAGGCTGAGGCTACTCTCCCCAATGTAACGTCATCACTGAATGGAGTTAAAAAACCAGAGAATACCAAAAATGAAAAAAAAAAATGTCCTTTAACACTATTGGGAGACATTTTTTAAAAGTGATATACATATCTTGAATGCTTTCTGTACCCAGTAATCAACAGTGGTGGTTAACCTGCAACAAAGCCTTTAAGTTTACAAGAATTTGTCCACATTTCAAGATTTGTGGCAAACCAAGCTAAACCGTTAAGACTTCAAATCGACAGCCTTTTCTTTCAGCTTGTTTTAAAATTCGCTATTTGCAGCGTAGAGCTGTGTAAAACAGCGTGGTGGACAAGAGTGGACTGAGTAGACTGAGCGGATTGACATATCGCTTCCAACATGTTTATGCCTGTAGACAGGTGAGTGCATTGCTAAGATCTGACTTTTTACTTATGAAGATTTTATTGGAGCCTTCTTACAGTAACGAGAACTAAGTTATAGTTCATCTGAGCCAGGGGTGTTCCTAGAACACTTGGGGCTTAGACTTCTCTTTATTTATCTCTTAGGACAATTTTGAGCATTCACACTTCATTACCTGCATAATGGTGAAATTTTAAGCACCTATTTCTTACCTTTTTCTGCATCAATTCATGCTGAAAAGGGAAACAGATTACAATTCAAATATAAAAACATAATGGAAAGTATTGCAGTAAGCCTCTCGGGCATTCTGTATTTCTCCTGTAGATCGACTTTTCTAATTATATCTGAGTCCGCACAAATGTAGCCTAGCATAATTTACTCCCTTCTTTTTCGCGTCTTTTGTTGGGGAAGTAACCTCCTTAAATGTGCATATTGACAATTATTCACCACAATGATACACCAATTCATTTTAAGGAATTAAGAACCCCCTGGACTCTAATATTTCATGTGTTTGAGCAACATTTCTGTTCAAAACTTTGTGCACATTCAAAATATACCGCGTCTGTGTTCTCTGACAAACCATTATAAACCTGAAGCTGCACAGACCACTCAACTTAATCTTTACAGAGAGAGTGGACACTAAAACACGCACGGGTCTGCTTCAGAGCTCCGTGTGTTTGAGTCTGAACCATTGACTGGAAACATCCCGTGAAAATAACTTCAAACTAAATCATTATTGCGCCCCTAAATTTTGTGTTGATGGCATCAATGTATATTAGACTGATTTGTATAGGATTCCTCCAAAAATTAGGGGCGATTCAACATTTAAGGGGGCTCGGCCCCTAATCAGAATGTGACATGGATACATTGCTTTCAAAAGTGTTACACTCAACAAGAGTAGCATTCATGTTGCTCTCACAGGAATGTGCCAGTTTGTGGTTGGTCCTCAAGGCCTGTTACGTTGTTTTCATCCCGATCTTTCTTTTTACACAAGGACTCTCCTGTTCAATCTTTACTCAGAGCTTATGTCAAAATAAAATGACATAAGCCCCCCCCCCCGCAAATGACTCACTCAACCGCCTACACTGTCACTAGAATTCATCTTTCTCAGCTAAACATTCCTTTTCCCACATAAAATAACAGCACAAGACATGAAGTTCTTTATACAGCAACCTTAAAATGGATTTATTTTACCAGATGTCCAAACATATTTTTGTGTTGCCCCAGGATGCATAGAATATGTTAGTGTGTCATAGGAATTCAACTTTCACTTTTACAATCTATAAAGTCCTTTTGCTCAACCATTGGTTAAACAATAAAGCTATGTGTAACTGGTTTCATGTTACACAATATCAAAATGCCACTGTCTAACTGGGACAATCCTACAGTCTGTAAAAGAAAAGAAGATAAAAAGGAAAAAAGGCAGTTTAAAAAAAAATAATTCTATCTTCATTTGGACAAAGGGGACAGGGTTGGTTCTTGTGGTGAAAAGGAGCATAAGGCTACTGGTATAGGTTGATTGGAGAAAAATTCCCTCAGTGTTTTGTTACACTATTACACTTCAATCTCGGTGTGGAGAGAAACTGAAACTTGTACAAAACCACATTATCAACATGTACTTTTACCTTATTAAGACTGGTATTCCTTACGTGGTTCTAGTTTGTGCTGTTAAGACAGAAACAAACTGGGAGGCTGCCGCTACATGGTTCTAGTGAGGCCCCAGCACCTGATGGTAAAACAAAAGCTGAAGGGCTGAATAAAGGTTAATAGAAGAGAAAAAGTAGGGAGCAAGTTAAGGGGGGAAGCCAGGTTAATTAACATCTCTACAACCAAACTGCTCTGCAGTAAGCTGGACTGCTGCTGTGTTTTGGAGTTAAACCATCTCATGCCGTCAGGTAAACACTTCCCCACCAAAACCACAGTTAAACAGCATTGATAAGCTCTTAAATGAACTCTGTTCCATACTGGAAGATTTTTAGATTCCCCCTCATTAGCGCCCTTCTGAGACCACAGAAGGGGGGGGAGGTCGAGGGTTTGGGGGGAGGGAGGGGGGTCTGTGGAGCAGAAGGTTATCTTTCACTTTAGAAAAACAAAAAAATCAGAAATTAGAAGTCCATACACAAGTCTGTTTTCTCCTCCCTCAGAAGGGGCAGCAGGTTTTACAGGGCTGCAGTTACTCAGCCACACCACTGGGAAGGCTGATTCACCGCTCTCCCCCTTAATTTAGCCGCTGGACAATGACCGCGTTGAGGAGGTTGGCCTGCTCCAGTGTCTGGCTCTCGTCCGACAGCTCCTTGTTGGGGAAGGTAGTCATGAGAACAAACTCTCTAGCAGCCATGGCGGGCCGGGCCCCCACCACAAATTGGCGCAAGTCAGACACCCTGAGGGATACAACAGCAGGAAATATCGGTTTTAATGTTTGTGTGTGTGATAGGATGAAATATGGTCAACATTAGAGTATTAAACATTTTTTCCACCGAGGGGCCGTCGGCCTTCATTTTGGCCAACCTGACACGCTCGGTGGAAGGCGGGCACTGCCGGCAGTCAGACTCAAATGACCAATCTGATTGGTGGAGTGCTAACCCAGAAACGAGGAGCGGGAATAAAGTCTTTCAAAATCTGACAAAAGTCTTTTAAACTGACCTTTGTAGATCTGAAAATAAGATTCAGCCACTGCACAGCCTATTTCCCACTTAAAATGTTTTCAGAAACACGTTTCGGTGAACTATTTTAGTAAAATATGAGATTGTATTTTGAACAAGCCGCCATGACAGTCTGGCTTTGAATTTCCAGAGAAACCAGACCCACGTGACACGTTCTTCCAATCAGCTGCCGGTTTTCATTTCTGGGCGACAATACAGATTAGCACCTCCTGCTGTTATGGAGACATATTACGTTTCGTCACTGGTGTTTTTCCGAGGCCCTTTTTTGACCAACTCAGGAGGATCAGGATTGATCAGTCTCTGCCTTTTCTGCCGAGGGTCAGCCGTCTGGTTGGTGTGTCAGGGGCTTAAGTCACACTGAATATAAAACGTATTTGATTGAGTTATGATTCAGATGAGTTTGTTTTTTGCCGTAAATTGTAAAAATCGGGCACTAAAGGTTTTGAAGTGCCCATATTATGAAGAAAAAAAAAATCACTTTTTCTGGGATTTGGGGTGTTATTTTGTGTATCTGGTGCTTCCACACGCATACAAACTTGAAAAAACTATCCATGCTTTTTTGAGTGAGATACGGGTTTCTGAAACTCCTCTGACTTCATTCTCCGGGTGAGCGGGTGAGGTGGTTAACTGAAGCACATGCTAGCACTAGCATGCCAGCTATTTCTCAATGGCAAAACACTGCTACAACACACACTAGTTCACCATAATCTACAAAAGTAAAAAAAAAAACTTGTATTCTTGTATTCCACAAGTGTGCCCTTGTTTAGAAGAAGTCTCCTAGCTGACCTTGCCTTGTACTGATCAAAGTTGGAGAAACAGTTATCTAGCTGATGGGATCTTACCTAACTACTGCGTATGTGCGACTCCCAACAAAGATATAATAGAAGTAAGATGTCTCACTCTGTAGCTAAAACAGAGACCTAAACACACAGGGTAAAAACAACATATGTCGGCGGGCCAGTATTATCGGCCTATATTAGGCCTTTCCCGATCTATCTGTATGGGCATTTAAAATGGCAGATAAAAAAAAAAACATTAATCCATGAATATTTAAAAAATAAAAACGGATGGTCAACCATGTTATGAGCGTTGGCGTTGCAGTTTATCCATTCTACAACATCCCAGTTGGCAACACAGATTTTTTTTGCTCAAAGAACTTTAAGTTTCATATCTTAAGTTTGTATTTTTATACATTTTATTTATCAGAACTTTAATATAATGTTGATGTCCCTCTGTTCTGTTGTGACAATAAAACAAATTATATTATTTAAGTGAGAACTCATAAATAACTACAAATAACTAATATTAGGGAAATCTGTTTGTTTTGTGACGCGTTTCTGGATTATTTTTTAAAAATAGATATCGGCATATCGGATTTTGAAGTAACCAAATATTCGTATCGGCGTTGGTCTTGCAAATCCTTTATTGGTCGGGCTCTACTATTATCCATATTAACGTGCAAAAATAAACCCTCTCACGCAGCTAACTCGTGTATCCTCTCAAAAACTCGCAAAAAAAAAATCTAAACATAGGGTGCCTGGGTTGCCCACCTGGTAGAGCAGGTACCCATATATAGGTTTACTCCTCGATGCAGCATTCGCAGGTTCAACTCCACTCTGCGGCCCTTTGCTGCATGTCATTCCCCTTCTCTCTCCCCTTTCATATATCCAGCGGGCCAATATAAATAAAGGCCTAAACTGCCAGGAAAAAAGGAAAGAAACCCAAAACATATCGTGTCTGGGTTCATAACATCATCCGGAGGCTCACACAGCTCGGTGAATTTATCTTGACTCTTACCAGGTATAGATCTATCAACTGAGAAACACCTAGTTCTCAGTCTAAACACATGTACTGTAGGTCTACGGTCTTAAACAGGCCAGTAAATATTTATACAGACCTGCAGGAAGACAACTATAGCTGTCTAATCTAGGTTTGTGTGCACGCTACCTTCAAAATTGAGAAGAGCTAATCAATTACCTGTGGGTATGATTAAACCTTTGGACCAGCCTGCTGCCATCAGCCAGTCGGATTTGAATGTTGGTGACAGGCTGGGAGGAGTCGAGGGACACCGAAGTGCTGGCTTGGGCCTCATTTGCAGCCTGGTCTTGCTGGGAGGAGGCCGGAGCAGAAACCAACTCTGGGGTGGCACTAGGGTAGGACGAGAACAGATGATAATTTACACTGGATACGTTGTCAAATTGTGGTCATACTATCCTGAGTCAGTTAGCTGAGTTCAATATAGGGTAGTTTTACCCTATTTGCTACTTACAAAAAATTTTTTATAGGATGTCACACCACTTTGACAAAAATGAGCAAAATAGCAATACTTTGGACTGTCTTTGACTTTGAATAAACGATCAACATTTCCCGATTTTCGAGTCTCAGAATCCCACACACGCAAAGCACAAGCAAACAAGTGCCGAGTGTGACGCCAATTATTGGCAGGCTATTTATCTTATAAGGCGATACGCATGTGTGTCCGTGTTTGGGGGGGAGATAACCTGCACATCAGCAGACGCCACATGCAGAACGTTTTAGAACAGCAGGGGGACTCTTTTCCTGCTATTGTAATAAATTGCTGTGAGCTAGCAGAACAGAGTGTAGCATAATCTCGGAGATTTTCTCTTCACAGCGCTGTGCAAGAAAACATGATGATACCATGATGTCTGATTACTCCACATTGTCATTGTGATATTTTATGATTACATTCTGAATCTGCAGCATTCTGTCAGGTTAATATTGTAGTACAAGGTCTTCCTCTGATGTAGTAGAAGTAGCCTACACTGGAAGTCAGTAGTAGGCTATACAGGGGAGTTGCATATGAAATGGTTTGGGGTCCTTCTGTAAGTCATTTTGGGGTAGAATTAGGTTTTGATCAATTCTACAAGCAGCAATACGACAGGCCAAGCAATCGGCCCGTTTTAAACAGGCACATTTTCAACGGCCACTGCACTAGTTTACCATAAATTGATTGTTTGTTTAGCTTCATAAGTAGGAGAATTTCTCTGCCTTTAAGTTGTAGGTTAACAGCATGCAGTGGCTTGCATAAGTTTAAAACCCTCATGCTAAAGTTGACTAAAAAAAAAGGAATAAAAAAAACATCCTTTTGGAAATTGATCTTAATGCTTTAATTAAAAAAAAAAAAAGAAAATGAGGAAAAAATCCTACCTTTAAGGAAACCAATTTTGTTCTTCCATAAAATACAGGGGGCATAAGTATACAAACCCCTATGTTAAATTCCCATAGAAGAAGGCACATTTTTATCTTTAAAGATTTAAATTTTTTAAAGATTTAAATTTTAAAAGTAATTTCATGGATCCAGGATACTATGCATCCTGATTAAGTTCCCTTGGCCTTTGGAATTAAAATAGCCCCCCATCATCACATACCCTTCACCATACCTAGAGATTGGCATGGTTTGATTTGCATTGAGAGATGTTTTTAACCTATGCTCGTTTTTTTGTCTATTATCAAATATCCTTGTTTTGAAAAGTGCTCTCTACCAGGTAAGTCTATTATCAGGACGTTTATTATTATTATTATTAAAAAAACACTCAATCCTTCAATTTATTTAAAAACAAAAATTGTGAAATAGAGAGATACAGGGTTTTCACTGGACACCGACAAGATGTTTTTGCAAACTACCAAATTACTGACCTGGCGAAGCAGCAGAAACCGAATGGATGGATTAAACGATTATATTTCATTATTTTCATTTAATGCTAAAATTTGACACTTGGCCATTATGACAGAGAAGCAGCAAAGGGCCGCAGGTCGGAGTCAAACCCGCAGCCGCTGCGTCGAGGAGTAAACCACTATGCAGGGTTTCCCCTATGTTGATTTGGTAGTGGCGGCCCACCATGGCAAACTTTCTGCTGCCACAGTATCAGAAATAGGGCAGATGCACGATGTATGTGAGGAGAAACAATACAGAAAACAACAAGACTTCTCATCAATCTCACCTTCCCAATTTCTGTCCTTCACCTCCAAAGGCCCTGAAGGCCACCTTGGGTTTGGAGAAGTCTTCGTCCCTGTGGTCCTCCATGTCTAGGTTGACCTGGCCGCCTCGAGAACGCTGCCTCAGCTCGAGGGGAATCTCCCTGCGAGTGATCAACAAGTTAACAGCGGGGAATTTAGCTCTCAATGCCTCTATACAGACTTACATTTAAACCTATTACAAATCTATATGCAACTTAGAATAAGGTAACAGACTATTCTCACCCCCTTCTGATTGCCTCAAGGAAGTTGGCATTTCCAGGATCGTTGTAGTTTCTGAGTTCACCATTATCCAGACTGAAACCCGTCTTCCACAGCTTCAGCACCACATGTACCTAAAAACACACACACAAAAAAATTCAATAAATCTTTTCGTACTGGATTGTTACTGGTAGTCAGCATTTCAAAGAAAGCCACAGCTAGTGATGGCCAAATGAAACTTTGTGAACCAGTGTCTTTATTTTCAGAGCCCACTAGAAGGCGCTCTCTGTTCAACAGTGTTGAGAATACACTGAATTGTAATGCCTTAGGCCTTTCTCTTAAAACCAAGCGCACCATCTAGTGGGCTCAGAAAATAAAGAGTGGTTCATGAAGCTTCATTTGGCCATCAATAGCCACAGCCTCACACTGGCGCACTGCCCTTGAAACTGCCTGTACACTACGTAATTTTGTAAGTTACCAGCTTTATGTAGCCTGGAACTTAATATTTTTGTAAAATATAAAGGGATAAATTGATGTACTTCCACATAATACAAGCACATCCAGGACGGACAAATGAGTCCCAGTTCACCCGTCCGGGTGGCTCGGACATTTCCGCTAACACGAGAAGGTGTAGAGTTGTACCAGTCATGCAGTACCAATGTTGCATGCATTGCCGTGGACTCATGCATCCACTTTCCTAGTGTGGAACCACTTGTGTGTCTGCACGACCGGTAGCTACAAGACGACAGCTGTCGGTATATCTGGGCCTGTCTCCACCGCATCAATTAGTTTAGCTGCGAGGTTGCCCGCTTTGGACTATCACAAAAACTGATATTCCTTGTGTGTACAGCAATGCACATTTTTTTAAGTTAAAACGTCCTGACTCACCATGATGAGGTCAAAAAATACAGTAATCAGAGAGTTAGGATGACGGTTCACTTGCTCAATTGGCTAAGGAGCCATCTAGATGGCGTGACTAGTGCCAATGATGCCAGAAACAAAGCAAAAAGTGCAACAAAAAAAAAAAAAAGGAGGATTCTTCAGGATCTGTACTCACATCCTGCTGGCTTTTGGAGCCACGCCTCTCTCCAGCCACATAGGCCGACTGCTCCTCAGGAGCAGCGCCTAGCTTGTAGCCTCCACCGATGAAGGCCTAAAGCAGTGACAGGAGACAGTAAAAACAAATTAGAGACAACAGACTTACCAAGAGGATGACAAATTACAAACACAAAAGGAAGCTGATGAAACTGCTGACCCACCTGTTTGAGCACTAACAAAGCCCCCTCCCATCCGCCTGAGCTTTCCGAGACAGTCAGGAATAAGAGGCAGGAATAGCTAACACTAAACTACTGTAAGCCTATTTATTGATCCTGAAAAATATATATAGATACATAAAAATATTAAATTCCCTCAGAATTTAGTGTGATTTCTTAATTTATACCTCTGGCCCACCCCTGAAGCACAGACAAGAATGGATTGGACCCAGCTTTGCTGACTGAGAATTAGACCGTTTATGGGTCAAACCAGCAGCCGTTAAAATTGAGAAAAAACACCTTCGGAGCAGAGCGTCTAGTCTAGGCAAGTAGAGCAGATGTATTAACTTAACATTATTTAAATGAAATGATTGTTTGTACTTTTGAGCACTGGCCCAACAGAGCAACAGGCTGATTGGATTTGTATGGCAAGTGTAAAAAATATTTCCCGGTCAATATTGAACTATGGAGAAATGAAGACGCCTGGCAGCCACAGTCTAGATAACTCATGTTTAAGTTTCACCTTACCTTGGCTTTGCTGTGCTCTCCTGGCCCTCTCCCAGGCCGGTCCAGAGGCACAGCCCCGTGTTCCCTTGCCCCCTTGAACAAATCTTCCACCACTTCATTGGGGCTCTTCTTCTTGGGAGGCCCAACAATCTGCTGCCCACTGCGCTCTGATCCCCCCGCAAAAAACCTGGCAGGGTGTCAATAAAGATAGTAAGTCATTCTTCCACAATGTAAGTAAACTAGCAAACAAAAAAGGTGCAAAAAAAATTAAAAAAAATACTGAACAACAAAGTTCACTGAATGTCACGCTGTGCCAGATGGGTTTACAGTAATAAAGTCTTGGGCATGATATCCAGCGGTTCCCACAGAATAACAGTGCACTTTAATGTGATAATTCAATATGATCATGTTTTGTCTTTCAATGGAATCATATCGTGATATCTCATTATGTTGTTTAAAAACAGGAGAAATCTGACATTGAATATATAAATATGCCGTAGATATCTACGGCTCGAGTCCTGTTTAACCCACTGCGTTGTCCATAAACACGGCTTTACACTCGGAAACAGAACAGACTTGAAAATTGCCTGAGCTACACATTTCACCATAATAAACATGAACCCTCCATTTAGGGCATTTCCCCATTTCCCAGTTTGTCCATCCCCGATTCCTCTCCTTGATTCCCCTTCTTGCGTCTTAGTCCCATCCGCAGGAGATTCGAGCCGAGAAGTCGAGGAAGAACCCGTATCCGGTTGGCAAAACTTCAAACATGTTTCTTTTTTAAGAATGACTTCAGTGCTTAACTCCAAGTCTTCCGGAGTCACGGCCAAAGCCGATTTGAAAGGCATCTTCTTTGTTTTCAAGTATCAGGGAATTCACGCAGAACCGTCACAACTCTGCCGTCATTACGTTAAGCCCGTCCACCGACTCTATACACGATGTTATTGGCCCTAATTTGGTCTTTCCAGCTCGCAAGCCAACAGAGAGTTCCTAGACTGACCCTAGCTGCAAACTACATTTGATGCCGCTAGGGCGAGTCTAGATTTCTAGGCTAGTTTTTTTATACTACTATTCAATATCAAACTTTAAAACTATGGTATCTAAGATTGCATTCTTTTTGAATCTGGCAGTTAAAAGTGAGTGACACATTTGCTAAATATAGATAAACAGACAAAACTAGGAATAAAATTACCTTTGGCCTTCCTCCTCATCACTCTCCTCTTCTGCCTCATGCATCAGATCTCTGAAGGATGTCACTCTGGGCTGAGTGCTGATGATGAAGAAAAATGCAGGGTTGTTGCACTCTATAGCAATTGTATATTACAAAATTACATTGATGTGCAATAGCTATGTTTACATCCACACATTTTTATCCAAATTAAAGGATATTGAATGAAAAATGCCTTATGGAAATAGTAAAATTTGATGGAATAGCATGAATATTGACTCAGAGGAAATATGTTTGTCTCATTGGATTTGATCTTGATCGATATACAGCTTATGCAATAAACGCTGATGGAAACTTTATTTGCCAAATAAACAATGAATTGCGATTAAGTTTTATAGTTGCAACCCGCCACAAAACAAAGAAGCTTTAGTTCATTTCCGCCCAGTATTTCCGCCCTGCTTGTACACATGGCGGGTGTCAACAAAGACAGATGGAAGTGGACAAACGAGGAGACAAGAGTCTTTTTGATTTTAATTTATCAGAAACCCGCGAAGGAAATGGCCAACAAAGGTTACAACAAGCCGTGGGACGTCCTCCAGAGTAAATGGAAAGCACTCAAACAGCGAAAGAGTTGTCTCGCAGCGGTGCCAGAGGGACAATAAAAGGCAAGTAGCATCTGCATCGTCACAGCAATGTGTTGATAGCGTCGTTTTCTTATTATGGCTTGATATGTCGCTATCAGCTGGCACATGAGCACTACAACTTGTCCAATATTCATCATGTGTTGTTAGATGACGCAATCCTTTTTGTCTAGAAAAAAACCTTTGTTCGCAAAGTTTGCTTGAATGTTGTGCGATTCAGTGCTAAAATGAATGGAAACACCTTGAAATGTCTAAATTCAAGTTGATATACCAATTGGATCGCAAAGCAGCATGTGACGTCATTTCGCACAGGTTTTTATTCGCTTTAAAGCCGTTGGATGGAGAAACACTTTCACTTGCTTTATTTGCATGAGTTTTAGATAATTTGATAGACAAGTGGATGGAAACTTAGCTAATGAGTCTTTAAAGTGTACTGTACTGTTGTGAACAGCTATTAAGGATTACAGCCAATTGTGGACTGTAAACTGCAGTTTCTAAGTGTGTCAATTCATTTTCATATTTATGGTACAAATAAAAACAGTAGCGGGGTGTAAACATTACCTTGGCCCAGCAGACCGGGACACCGAGGAGCCTCCCTCAGGTTGAGGAAGCGTCACTATGTCGTCATCGGCTCCATCCTCAAAGAAACTGGCGAGTGCAAGCTGGGAGGAGGCGAGATAATGTCACAAAGAAATCCTGTCAGACAGCTTATCGACCACAACTAACTGTCTAACAAGTGTCGTGGGTTACTGATGACTTTTCAGACATCTCAGCTAAGAGCTAGATAACTCGACTCCGTCTACACCTGAGGTTGCTGTGTCTTTTCGTCTGGAATTCTTATTGACACCAGAGTACACCAGCTGTTAGATGTATTGTCTCTTTCTCTATTAACGTAGAGCAGTGGGACACGCTAGCCGAGTGAGACAACAAAAAACACAACAGTCATTCAGTTTCATTTTATTTAAGTGGGTCTCCAAATGGAGAGTGGATAGACGTGCGTACATTTTCCTAACTAAAATAAAAACGTCAACGGGGCAACGGATACTGCAGCTTCAGAAGCTAACCAATGGTCTTTACAAGGTTAGCTAGCTAACTAACATCAATTTAACGTTGACGTTAACTCGTTACAGGCTATCGCTAGCTAGCACGGCTCAATGGACTCACGGCAGACTAGCTAGCGTGACGTTAACGGCAACCTGCTTTGTGACGAGACATCCGGAATGGACCTTTTGGTAACAGTGGCCGTACATGATAACTAGCTGTAAACAGCCGTGTTGTTTGGTGACAGAGAGTGGTCAGGCCATTGTCATAGGGTGACTTGCACAAATTACCGGCAACACAGGCTAACGTTAGCCCGTAAGCTATTCGTCAAACACATGCCATGTCACCGCTGTTTCCTTTTCATTTCCCATCGGGTTGTACACTGCGACTCAACGTAAAAACGCAGAAAAGACGTACCTGCAAGTTCCAGCCGGCGGACTCCAGGAAAAACCGGGCCCTCTCCTCATCCACATCAGTAACAGCTACGAACTCCCTCACAGACTCCTCTTGGCTCGCCATTTTGATTTGCTCCTTCAGCGACTCGTCCGCCTCCACCTGGGAAACAAGCAGCAGATGTTGGTTCCTATCTGGTTCCAAACCGACGACTGCAACGACAGAGACAAGCCAGTCTTCTTCGAATGAAATAAACAGACTAACTTTCAGTTTAAAATATGTGTATTATCTAGGATTATCCGGGACTGTATTTAATCTTAATGCTCGACAGTCAGTTTCATTTTGTTTTGTTTTCATTTACATCCCACTTTGTACCATGCTGTACTCCTTAGTGCTAACATTGTTTTGACCACTAGGTGGCAATGTATCCACAGGTTACACAAAACAGTAACCTAGCTAAAGAACATTGTCTGCATCTATGGTTTGGAACAAAGGTCCTAAGTATTGACCAAGGGATCGTAGAGGAAGATGTGCCAGTATGTTTGGGGGCATAGGACTACATAAGACTTACCTTTCTGTATGTTTTGTGGGTGTAAATGTTTTACACAAGGAATGCACCTTTGCTTGGATTATTGTCCAGTGTATAATGGCTAATATTGTTGAAGCTGCTAATCCACTGAAAAATATAACTACTTTGTTTGTTTTATTATCTACTTTCACTATCTACCAAGTCCGTTTTTCTCTAATGATTTATAGATCCTTTTTCATTGAGTCTGAGGATGCTTATAGACATTACTATGGTTTTATCTCATCTCATCTCATTAATCGGATCCAATATAATCGCATTAAGATGTGACACCTCAGTGTAAATCCACAGAGCTTCTTATACAGCATAATAGCAATAACAGGCTACGACCTAAATTTGCATTTCATCACACTTTGTTTATAGCTCCTATCTCTAGTTTGTCTTCTAGGGCTAGACTACTGTTGATTTAAGTGTGGGACACCTCACCTTTGACAAAACTATTCCAGTAAACATGTTCCTCTGATTTCAGTAATAAGCAGATGCAGAGAATATTCCCATGGGAAATACCTTTGTTCCCCCGCTAAGGTGTCTAGTCATTGAATGGCACAATGTAATATAGGCTTACTAGACAGATTGGGAGTTTCGTAATTGTTTCTTGGGTTGGGGGGTTGATCTTCAAGGCTAATTAATCTGTAGCAAAGTGAGAAAACCATGTTGTCACCTCACCTCGTGAAGCACAACCCCCATCTTATCCGCAGATGCACACAAACAGCATGCTAAAAAACAGTGAATAATACAGTGTATTGTGGAGGTTTAAGTGGCGGTAATCATATATTGTTATCCATTTGGATGTTTTTAGCTGCAGCGTCTGTAGGATGAAGCAACAGCAGCCAGATACAGGGCAAGGAAGTGAAAGAGACTACATAGACAATGGCAAGAAGAGAAACATGTTTAAACCTACAGATAGACACTTTTGGAGCAAGAAAAAGGCGTGAATGTGAGAGAAATTGAGAAAGAAACGAGACAAAGCACTAAAAGCAAAAGGAACAATCTGGAAATAGGTATTGTGCAGCAACTGTGTACCTGAAGCCTGTCACACACTAATACCGTAAGTTAGGAGAAAGGACAAAACACAACAGTCACAGTAAGTCAGCCATAACCCAGGTGATGGGTTGACAGCGTTAAACGTCGCCTCAGGAAATGCTGAAGGCATACGTGTGTAGGTGTACTTTATCTTCCCACGAGGCTGGTGTTGTTGTAGTGTATCATTACAACCAGTGTATAGTTACAATAGGTCAGAAGCAGACAGTGGACACTAACATGTCATCAGGCTAGATTCAATTTCAGAACCAGAAGACAAGTGTCCTGAGTGGAGTTGGATACCGTTCGCATCTGAACCCATCAGTACTGGTACCAGAAATTTGGTTCCTAGTACCCAACAGTACTTTTTCAGTACTTTCCCTCTGTAATTACAAAATAAAACATTTCAGTTGTAAAAATAAGTCCAATTACCTTATTTACTTAGAACATTGTTATTTATTTGGAATATTTTAAATTGACACAAAAAACTCCCTCTCTCCTCCCAAACCCATTCCTACAACCTATTCAAATTGCATAATTATTCAACTTTTATTCTTTAACTTGTATATTATTCTTCTATCATGACCATTTTCTTCAGTCTCAGGATTTTAGAAAGATGTCCAATTCCTCCTCCTTTTTTACATACCTTAAAAGTATGAGATCTCAGAAATTTGTCCCAAGAATGGAGCGCTAGCCAGGTCTGCTGTAGCCTGGTCCTACCAGACTCTTGTAGATTTCATTTGTACAGGAAGTTTCCATTGACAAGTGTTAACTTCCTTGAAGGCAGGTATTCTGTTGATGTTTAAAACTATTGGATCTGCCCAAAGCCACTTTGGTTCTGCCATAAACCAATCGCTAACGTTTGGTCGTGACGTTGCCTTAGCAGTACTAGCGTTAGCCTTAGCTAACTCCTTCACCACTAACGGAGCAAGCTGAAAAATCTAACTTTCCCCGAACACCGTGGGGAGGAGGGCCACAACATCATGAGCCCCAACAAAAACAGCAAAGATTGTTCTTGCTCGGGCTTTAACTTCTGGATATTCAGCAGCGTTACCACAACGGACCAAATATCTTCGCTCGCATCTTTCTCCGCCGCCATTACGAAATTACATACTCAAGCCTCCAGCCCCATAGTTAGTGCACACATGTAAAATAAGGGTCTTTCCCCAAATTACACATGCAAATACAAGTAGTAGATAGTCGGCTACAAAAGGAGCAGTTTAATCATATGGAGAAAAAGAATCTTCTAAAAAACATCCCTTTATTCTCTAGTAGGTCTGTCTAAAAGCCCTACTGCGTGAATATTCCGATTATCTAACCTCTTGCACTTTGAGATTAGAAGAAAAACACTCCTTTTCTAAAATACCTCATGCAGCCTAGCACCATTATTTAACCTTGAGCAACCTGCAGGAGGTCAATGACCATCAGAGCGTCATGACAGTCAAGTGAAATGACGGCTCATAAAAATGAAGCTATTGGAGAAGGTTGATTAGGACAAGCATCCATAAACCCCTTAGACCCGAGAATATCCCACCACCTCCCTGTCGCCCACCCATCTAAATGACATACACACCAGTTGTCCCTCAGGCAATGGTACCATGTCATAAACAGGAACACAGCCTTGTGTATGACTCCTGACATTTAGTTGGTAAAGGCTGGGTCTCACGTATAGACCTTCCAACATTAATCGATTCATCAGTTAGTTGTCCAACTATTAAATGAATCGCCTACTATTCTGATAATCTTTTTATCTGTGTTTCTAGTTGCTTCACTCATACATGGCAACAAACTGAATATGTGGACAAAACAAGACATTTGAGGACGTCGTCTTTGGAACTCCATTTTCTGACATTTCACAGACCAAGCAATTTATAGATTAATCAAGAAAATAATCAACAGATTAATCAAAAATGAAAATAATCAATGTTAATTGCAGCCCTAGTCTCACCTCACCACAATCATAGCTTGTCAGTTTCAGGAAAGCATCTAACCTTTTGACCAAACGGCACTTTAGAATAATACTTTATGGAAAGCAAAGGAGGAGTGAGGACAAATAGGAGTCTCATTTGAATAAGTCAAGCTTGCTTGTATAATGAAATGTGTGGAGTTGCTGTTAGACTTGTTATTCTCCTTCTCTTGTTTGTCCTCCTCCTGTTGCAAGAGTGTCAAGCAGAATGCAATATATCTCCCTCGCCTCGAGGCAGGCAGTGAGAGTGACAGTGCTGTCTGAGGGGTCAAGGCCTTCTGTTAACTTAACTACCATGTTAAAGGTCAACAGTGTCACAAACCACTGGTTCTTTAGAGAGGAATCCCAAAACCAGACCGCACATGATGTATGGGAAGCACACATGGGTGATGCTGTGCTTTACGTGTAATAGAACAACATGTTTGACCATAACTCCTAATCCAATTCATCATTAATCATGAAGTAGTCTTTAATTTGATTTTCCGTGCAACATAACTTAGATCATCATATTCATTCTTTTACTTTACCACAGAATTTGCAGCCAAGGGGCTGTTAGGATCTCTTTGTTATATAGTCACAAGGAGCCAGTGGATTCTTACACCCCGTGTTATGATACTTATTCTGCGTGTATCAATGTCATCTACACCGGTGCTTTAGTCTAGTGCTTTCACAATGTTACATCGGTATTTCCCTTTGGGAGAACCTTTTAGACCACCAGATAAACCCAACCATAGAAGTCTAGGTGAAGTCAGCTCCAACAATGGCTGCCCTGAGGGTCACTGTCAACATGGGGCTTTGTTCCCACCCATCAAAAGCCTAACCATAATTACAAACTGTCAGAACTATTTCTTAGGATCTGGCTGACATAATACGACTGGGATGTACCTTACATCATTCTAACCATGCAGAAAGTCATTTAGTATTGACAAAAGAGCCCTAGAGGAAGGCGATTGTGGTGGTTCAACCTTTATGTGATGTTATTATAGACCAATAATATCTGCAGTAACAACAACCAAAGAGTCTTGAAAACATGATAATGCAGATGTAAGTACAGTACTTTAATAAATATACCAAATACTTTCCATCACAATAACCCAATGTTGCAGCTGTAAGCAAACTATATCTAAATTCACAAGCACCATTGTGGGTGTTCCCTTGAGCTACACAGGGCAGGGCAGTTCTCCAGGCAATATCATCTCTACTTTTATCTGTGTGTGTTATGCTTTGGCCCATGAGGCTGTACAGTGAGGGGAAAAGAAACAGTCTGGTATCAACAGGAAGTAGGAAAGGAAGTGACATAATTATCCCTGTTGCCATTTTACTGTTTAACCAGCCCATTAGTTTTGCCTGCATCTCAAAAGGTGCTTCTCTGCACGTGCACATACTTTAAAACTGCCAGCTCCATTTGCCATCTCCATGGCAGCAGACAATCCTCTGATACAGTTGGCCGAACCAGATCTGTAGGGACCAGAAAGGAGCCACTGACCTACATATGACAAGAGTATATCCACTGTAAATTACCTTGGATTAAATGGTTTGCATATTGTAGCAGATCACAGAGTATATAGATGATCATAGCAGCAGTGAGGTTGCTCTTATACAGGCTGCAGGCACTACAACACTGTGAAGGGGGCAATTGAAAAGGACCCAATCCATTCTCTTATTACCCAGCAGGCAGCCATAAATCTGGACATGGCCCTCTCCTTTCTCCACTGCCAGAGAGAGATATACTACTACCAGCAAGCTGCCTCCCAATTCCTCTCTATGTCCTCTTCCTTTATATTCACACCTTTGTCTCTTCCGTTCTCCCTTTTCCTGACTACACTTCCTCTTTTTAATCTGTGCATTTTTTCCCCTCCGCATCCCAGTGTCACATAGGGTCAAGCACCCACCACTCCCTCCTTGTAACTGAGGCATACACACACACACACACACACACACACACACACACACACACACACACACACACACACACACACACACAGCAGCAAACAAGTTTTAATTAAACGCAAAATGATTTACAGCTGACAGACCAGCTGCAAATGAAGGCAGTGAATGAGGGAGAGAGAAATAATCAATGTGGTTTATTAAATAGAAAATATAGCCTGAATGTGCTGTGTTGTGCACTTTAAAGTCTAAATCAGGTAATGTGGATAGAGGGCCACTCTATGTAATTTGTGTTTAATTGACTTACCAGTATTTACAGTGGACAGAGCAGATGTGTGAATTTAACTCTTGAATAAAGAATGTTTTAATATATTTAGCTCATGTGCATTAAAGGGTTTCATCAGGTTTATCACAACATCTTCTGGTGCAACTAACTCAAACTCATTGGCTCCTTTTCTGTGAAGAACATAAAAATACACACACACACACACACACACACACATAATTATTACTATGAGTTATTATTATGAGGTGTTCGGGTCTATGGAACCGAGTGTATTTAATTGTAGGTGCTATTAAACTTGTCTTTCTGCACCTGCTATTCTCACACAAAGTTACAAAATTGTTACATTTCAAGCACTTTCACCTGTTCTGATTTTGTTATAAAAAATAAGAATAATCCAAGAAAAAATTAAATATAGCAATGTAGTGTTTGGTCGCACTGATGTTTTTTATGGAAATGTAGTATTACAGTATATGTACTGTTTTACTACTATAAATTTTTTTCTTAGATATTTTTGGGGCTTTATTCAGCCTTTATTTTTGAGGACAGCTGAAGATATGAAAGGGGAATGACGTGCAGCAAAGGGCCGCAGGTTGGGCCCCCTGCGTTGAGGAGTAGACGGCCGCTCTACCAACTGAGCTATCTGGCTGCCCTATATGCAGAATAGGCGAGAGACTCCTTTCCCATTGTCAGTAGACAAGTATGTCTTTCTGTTTTTTTTCTGGTGTGTCTGGTGTTTGACGTCTTATAAATAGGATTAGTAAACAGTAGAAAGCAGCATAAAGCCCGTGAACATGTAACAGTGGTTACTTATTCAGTCTCTCTATCAAGTAATTAGATCGCTGTAAAGGGGAGAAAATAAATACCTGTCTTTTTTCCCGGGAGTGAATGCCGATTGTAACCTTTCCCACTAAAGACAAAAGCCAGATGTTAGTGTTTTTTTGTCCAGTGGGAAAGGGGCTTTAAGGAGCTTTAGTGGTGCTGGTAGGCGGCCTTTGCTACCTTTAGACAAAGCTATAGGTTAGCTGTAAGGTATGAGACAGATATGAGAGTGTAATCTATCCTAATAATGCTTCCTAAAGTGTCAAAATGTTCCTTTAATTTGAATATATAAGCTTTCTAGCCGATAAGACTAATTATTGAACAGAGACTAATGAGAATATGAGCTTGGTTTGCACTTCATATTTTTCTGAGACATAGAACAAACTGATTGGACACAATTGCACCAAATTAAGCAATATTGCTTTTGACAGGAATATTTGAATACACTGTGTTATAAAACTTACATTTTGTGCTTTGTTGCAGGGAATTACCAGCAATCAAGGGAGACACAAAATAAATGTAGTAAGGGCCACATGTGTCCATTGAAATAGCATCTAATGCATCCACACTGGAACTTAAAAAGAGAGTCAATGAGCCTGTGTAATCACCAGTGCAATAAAGCCCCAGGCACAGTGTGCTGCCATTAATGGCTACTAAACCTAAATCAAACCCAGATAAAAACAGCCTATAAACGGACATTAAACTACCCCGTCTCTTTGTGTTGGTTTTACTACAACATCAGAGCATCCAGACAACCTCCAAGGTCCTTTCAAACTGTTTAAATGTCCGACACACACACACACACACATACACACACACACACACACACTCTCTGTTTGGGGTAATACCTCATGACATTCCACTAACTGCCTCCCAGACAATCCCCCCTCTGCAGCTTTCCAGCCTTTTTGTTGGTGGTGATGGAGAGAAACCAGGGTCACCGTGGTAACCACATGCTCGGCTGGATACAGGACCTCATCTGGCTGTGTATAGCCGTCTGTGCAATGCCTGCGAGGAAACTGCCCCAAATCTCAGTTGACATTTGGCAGCCTTTAGTGTCTGTGTGTCTGAGTGGGTGTACAGTAGATGTGTTTGTGGTGGGGGAGGGGCTGGTAAATCTGGTCTGTAGTGAATATGAACATATTTCTTTTGTTATGACTTATGCCCAATGAGAACATTTGGGTGCATCTTAGGAAATGCGTTCCATGTCCTGACACCTTTTCATGTGTTTCTGGCTTTGCTTTTGTTAGTTCTTCACCATATCAAAGGCTGTATATGCAGTCATATGCTGGGGGAAAAAAGTGTAAAAAAAGTTAAATATTAATTTGCCTCGTCCAAACTAGGCCTTTTAACACACAACACAGATGCTCTCAAGTGTGTTAAATTAAAGATTCTCTTTTCTTTTTTTCTGTCTCTTCATCTTCCCAGTTTTTTTATGGCTCTTTGAGTTTGTGCTTCAGTCATCACGCTTTAAAAAGGCTTAGTTTGTCTCAGTCTCTGCATGTACTTATGTAAGCCAGTGATATTGCATTGTTGCAGAAAAGGAGGATGGAGAGTGAGGAAGAAAGACAGAAAGAGAGTAGAGAGAGACGAAGAGACAAAGCAATGGGTTGGAAAGACTGAAAGGGATTTACAGGATTATAGAGATGCATGACTGTTGCTAAAGCTTTACAACTGTCCTGATAAATAACTGAATCAATTAATACCTAAGCAGCTGCAGGATAATCATCTCCCGTGAATCAGTAACTTCAGTATGTTTTAGTCCGGTTAAAAGTGTTTGTCATTTTCTGTGACAGCTGATGAACACTTCCATATAATAAAGAGTTGGGGGTTAGCAAACATTTTTGGCAGCATACTGCAAAAAGAGTCAATTTGGCATTTTTCCATTACATGGTACCTGCTCGACTTGCATTGACTCTACTCGCTTTTTTTGGTTTTCAATTATGAAAAAAAGTCCCTGGTACCTGCTGACAGGTACGTTTTTTCAGTATAACCTGTGTCGAGGTTCCAAGCGAGCTGGGGTGATACCAAAAGGTGACGTGAACACCTGCAGACTACTGATTGGTGGGAGTCATCATTGCTTATGTTACGCCCCTCAGACCGAGACGGTGCTAGGAGTGTATAAAAGTTCAGTTTTGTTCCTTCACAGCAGGATTTATCACACAAGAGTTTACTACCCCTGACACACACACCATGTTTCTTTTTTCCCCCCACGGCCTTGACTACCACCTGAAAATGTGTCTTCTTCTAACATATATTGCAGTATCTTGTAACAACAAATCCTTACACAGGTAGCCACCTGGCAGGGTGAAGAAATGCATAACTTATAATAAAACGTCATGTCTCAATGCATTACTAAACAGAATACAGATAAATGATGTGTTATATGTAAACCAAACAAAATACTTTCAATAGGGGTATTTCCAGGTGCTACATTCAGCGACAGATGTCCTGCATGCTGTACATGCCGGGAATCAAAAACAACACACCTTTGACGTTCTGTGTGTGTCAAACTCAATAAAAAAAAATAAAAAAACACTTTTTTTCTCAGTAGGTGGAGATGTCTAAGTGCATCAAAGTCTAATCCTCGCCTCCTTTTAATTCATTGAAATTGAAAATGAAAAATGGCTGTAATGAAATTCAAACGCTGACACGTGTTTGGTCCGAAACAGGAGTACAATCATTATTTGAGCCATTCACTTCTCCCCCATATCCAAATCAGGTTAGAAGGAGGAAGCAGGCTGAGGAAAGCAGGCCAAAGTTGGGCTGCAGACACTCGGAGTCGGTTACAGAGTCAGCCAGCACAGGGAAAGCGATACCCGGTCTGTGTGTGGAGATAAAGAGGAGACAGAGGCACAGCCTCAATCACACATGAAAGAGATTTTTGGAGGCTGAGTCTGAGCTCTTTTTCCCTGGAGTCCCTCAGTGTCACACACACACACACACACACACACACACACACACACACACACACACACACACACACACAGACATCATCCCTGTCTTTCACACATACACATGTAGCTCCTGGCTTCCTCCTCCTCCTCTTTCTGATTCTCACAAAGACAAAACAAGTCCTTGGATCTTGTGACAGCGTTGCTGCCACGCTATCTTTGTATGTGTATGTTTTTCTTGCTGTCTGGGTCTTTTTACTGCTGCCCTCTCAAACTTTTCCCTCCCCCTCCCCCTTTGTCTCCTCATATCTTTATAACCTCTCTCATGTACTGATGCACTTGTCTCATGTTTTATTTGATTAGACAATTGCATGGCAGGTCCCAATTTTCTCTGCGTCATCCAGAATAACTGAAATATGGGAGTAAGTATATTCTTTTCTAAATGCATCCATAAAACAGCTTCAGATTCGCTCAAAACACTCCAGTTTTTGGTTTATCACCAAGCAGTCAACTTGATGCTCCACCTTGCCCTTTTCCTCATCCCTGATACCTCTGGCGCGGATTTCCTCCCAGTCTTCCAGATAATGGCGTTATCAGACAGGAAGTAGAGGAGAGTGGCTTCCTGGCCCATATACTGAGGCAACATAATGGTGTCAATGTAAAAAGAAAAGTCAGACTGTTTATCAAATATTCAGCGGATACAGCCAAGAGCTCACTACAGCACAACATCAATTTTTAATTGAGGGCCTCAAGAGGCATCCTTTACTATAATGACTTTATGTTTGCACGTATTAAAGTTTTTTTTTTGATTGCTAAACAACATTGGGCAAAAACTGAAACCACAGTCTGCACTGCCAAAAGTCACCTGAACTAAAAAGTTCACATTTTCCTGCAAAACTCATTCCAAGCAACAGAACTCTTAACACACGTCTCAAAACAGGCTCAGTGCAGGCAACACTATGAACACTCCTCACTAAGATAACACACACTGTCACTCAGAACACACTGACAGTAAAAACACTAGCGTCAAACACCAATACAGAAAATACTAACTTTCTCATCTTTACAGTTTGAACACTTTGAGTAACTTCACACTCAATAGCTTTATTAAAGAAAAGTTATAGATTTTATGCAATATACCATTATTACATGGCGTAAACATGAAAGAATGAAAATCAGCTGTTTGCATCAATATAGTATTTTGTCTCTAGTGATTTATGGAATAACTGGGGAAAAAGAACTACAGATAGTAACAAATAATAGTGCGACTGATCCTGCCTCTCTTCAGCATCATGCAGAAAGGACACTGGATGTCTGCCTCATCTCTAAATACTAATTAATGTGGTGTTCCCATTGCTTTGACATCCATTACTTTTTGGAAAAACCATAAGAACGCAGTATTACTAATGTAAAGATATAGTGTTTTTCTCTTTTTTTATAACTGTGTATGTAAACTCAGACATCTGACTTGGATATATTGGTATCTTTGCTCTTTTACCTGTTTCTCTCAAACGCTACAGTGTATAATTGTTTCATTCTTATTTGGTGTTTGCATACAAAACCAATGCTTTCTGAGCTTTCTCTATATACATACCGTAATATGTTCACTTAGTCAAAAACAAGACACTTGCTTAGGCTTTTGGCTAAAATTGCAATCAGCAGTGTGAGCAGTGCATGGTTAACAGTTTTGACAGCAGTGTGTTAGCATTTGAACAACGTGCTATACATCCACAATGTTTTGCACATTGTGGTTAAAGTCATGAGATAAGTGATAAGTGTAGAGTTTTGCAAACTGTGTTCGAGAAGTGAAAAAGGGAACTAGAGTTTGGTCCACATGAACTGCTGCAGGGCAGACTGTAGTTTGAGTTTTGCACATGTGGCTTCACTTGTGCCCACTGTCCTTTAGCAATTCGGGAAAAAAACTGTTCTAATGACATCCTGCATTTCAGCTACACCAAACCTGGGTTGTGGAATATGAAATTGAATATTTCTGGCATAATGCATTCAGCTCCATATCAGCTTGGAGCAAAAACAAAAAAACTTGCACAAAACAAATATGACCCCAAATCATGTTTACCTGAAAATGTACGGACATGGCAGATTTGCATAGATTAAGATCATGACCTCTGCAATCATTACAAATTCCAAGAGGTCCCCTGGTACGTGTGCACTAGATGGGAGATTTCTTTCAGTTTTAATGGTGCATCAAGTTTTAGTAAATCCCTAGTTTGAAACAAGATAACTGTCACTAAGAATTTAGGAAAGAATTTACTCACAAATGTAGTCATGGATGTACAAAGAGCTGGTGCAACCCAACCCAAATCAGTCAACATCATACTTACAACTTGCTCATTATGATCCCCTCTATTTCTCAGCTCATGTCAAAACATGCTTAGATCTGCTTTTCAGTGTCTGTACTCTTGAAGAGTCATCTGTCAAACACTGAGACCTCATAACTATGTGAGTTATGCAGACAACTGTTTACACTGATTGTGCCTCGAACTTTAACAAGCCTACTTAGCATAACCACAAACAAATAAAGGAAGAGAGAGCGATCGGTAGCCTGTTAGAATGACGACTGTAAAGGTTAATCAGACTGAATGACAGTAGAAAATAAGAAATAAAAGAGCAAACACAGAGAAAATATTAGGGAAGAACATCAAAACATGAAAAATAGGAAGTTTATTGCGTTGTCAGAAGTTGCACAAGTATTGCATCTGACGTGTGTTTTCTGTCTGGGAGTACAGACGGCAAATTATTTTGGGCTGTTAAGACACCCTCAGGTACACTCTCTGTTACCTGGGGATACTGATTGTGTGCAGGTGCATGTCACAGCATACACACTGGCACACTTGTGTTACTGTGGCGTGCATGTAAGAGCTTGCGTGCATGCGCGAGTGCAGTTCAGAGTTGTCTCCCTTAAGTTAAACCGACGTCACAGTGACGGCCAAAGGTGACTCAGCCTCTAAGTCGTGTGTGTGTGTGTGTGTGTGTGTGTGTGTGTGTGGGTGAGGGTGATGTGTTTGATTTTGATGGAACCTTTTAGTGGGAGAGAGGTAGAAGTGGAGAAAGATTTAAAGTAGTTGACAGCTCAGTTAGGATGAAGAGATGAAAAGTGAAGGACGGTAGAGACACCCACTGCAAAAACATCCATCTCGCAAAACCATTTAGACATAGATTCTTTCTCACACTTTTTTTGGATCACTTCTTCATTCTTCTCATTCTTAGTACATGCAATCAAGGTGCAAAATAAATTCTTATCAGTGTATGAACAATTCCTAGCAAAGCGGCAGGGGAATTTCTGTGTTTTTCAAACTGGATCCTATTTTTTACAAGTGACTAATGTGAACAAAAATCTTTAAAATTAGTCCATTATTGAGCGAAAATACTGTTTGCAACAGCTGCGAACCAGGCTGCATTGTAATCCTATAGGGCAATTATGCATTGTCAATGTACGTCCACTAAAAGTGGTTGTTTTTACCACTGACAGACCCACATTGGTATTATGAAAAGATGGGGATGTCTTGTTCTGAAATCTTGTGAGGGGGGTTCCAGGGACTTTGTTTTGTTGGAGCACAGAAAGTGTGTCAACAACATTTCTAGCTACACTTCACGCAGCTTTCATAGACTAACTTTGTTGGATTCAGACAAGCTGAAGTTGAGGCTAATTGTGCTAGCATACAGCATACAAATGGAAAATGGAAAACTGCAGCAACCATTTCGACAGAGGATGACTACTGCCGGCCAAAGAGGAGAAGAAATCCTATACCAAAGCACCTTTTCCTAAAAAAAATGCTGTTCCAAGTGTGAGGAGCTGCAGACAGAGCGGAGGTAAGCTAATGCTATTAGCTAAAGTTACTGTGTTGACCTGGCATCAGTATGTTACCCATGAAAAGTTACACACAAAAGCATGGCAGGATAACAGCAACTTCTCCGTCTTTCCATAATGTAGTCAGGCACTTAATAATACAATCTGAGCCCCGTCAGTGGCAACACAAGCACTTTTATTAGACGTACATTGACGGTTGCTATTATTAATTATTAATTGCCCCAAAGGGTTACGTTGCAGCCCATTACATGGCTGCTAGCTGCAGGGCTCTCGCTCAATGGACCAATTTCAAACAATGTTGGTCCCATTAGTTACTTTGACACAAAAACATGGGAAAATAGGTTTCCAGGTTGAAAAATAACAACATTCCCCTTTAAGAAAGTTTATCGGAAGGAACTCAGAAGAAAAAAAGTTTCACTGAAATATTCTTCAAACAGGAAAATGACATAAGTCAAAAAAATGAATAATGGACGATTTTCTTCTGTCAGCCTGTTGGTTTGACGCTCATCCATCAACCAGAGAATTCCACTTTTGGCAAGCATCCATCCTGATATGTCATTGGCCAAGAGTCCCTTCCAGCCCCCAGGACTGCTGTTCTGAGGCTGAACCTGACCTCTGATCTCCCCCTGGAGAGGGATCATGATAAAACTAATTTCCTGTGAGAAAACATTTAGCGTTTGACCAGCTGCTGAGAGGGGGCTAGAAAAAGACATCTTGTGTCTTGGAGCTCTGAAACAAGCAAGAACTGGTTCAGATCTCTTAGTGACGTGGGACTACGATAGAGGGAGCAGAGAGAACAAGGCCTAGCAGTGTGGATGGGATGACAACATGACAGGCTATAATAAAATACATTAAGTTCTGACTGAGAACAGAAACCAACACACTAAACACACTACTAAAAAACTCATCGAGTGTAGAATACACACACTGCCGAGCCGCCAGTCACACACACTCCCACACACGTGCATGCAGACATACACACTCCCGGCAGTGAAATTCCACACCACCTCTCTGTTCTGCCCTTCTCTGTTCAGCTTACATTATGGTGTATAAATGGCAGCTATTCCACTGATAGAACTGACTTAGAAAAACATGTCAATTATGTAAAAGATCCTGAGAAACTGTATTAAAAGAGGAAGATTTTTAGACAAGCAGAGAAAAGAAAAATGTTGTAATAGAGGCTGAAAGGAGGGAGGATGAGGGACGTCAGTTTATATATCTGTGTTCTTCTTCACAAGATTTCAACATCCTAGGACATTTTAGAGCCAAAGGTATTATCTGCTAAATTAATTTAGAATGTTTCTGTGAGTTTTGCTGGATGAGGCCGATTAGATAAGACTATTCATGGGACGCTGTTGTTGGTACAATGATACAGAAACACACGTCACACCACTCACACCTTTGTTATTGATCTTCCCTGTCCTATCTGTAACCTTGGACACGTTAGTCTGCAAAGAACACGCAGGGAAAAAATGTGGGGAAGTACCATTGATGATTCATAGTATATCTATGTCACAATGAGTCAACTGAAACTATTACAACATATATAAAGCCTGGACGCGAACACATGAGAATGTCCTCCGCTAAAAGTGCTCCCATAAGTTGTTTGTTCAAGCAGCAATTATGATTCATATTTATATTTATGTTAATAGGGACGGAGAATAAGTCACCAAATTCTGCACAGGTCGGGGTGGTGGATGGGTCAAACAAACACATTTGATTTGTTACCCAGGAGACTGGGGCTTTGTGTCCTGTCTGACGGCAAGTTTTATTTTAACTTTAAGGAACCAATAGAACTTTCTGCGTTCTGAAGTTAGGTCACGTATCTGATGATTAAAACTCAAAACCACGATCTTTTCCCAAATGTTACTAAGTGCTTTTTGTGCCTACGCCTGACCAAACTGTGATGTTTAGATATGAGAACGGAAAATCCTCCTGTGGGTTGCATTTCATACCACCTCTCAGGGCGCGAATTTATGAAACACTCCTGTTGGTTGTATTAGAGAGTAGATGTAAAAAATCTATATTGTCATATGTTTTGGAGGACTTGTTGGTACGCATGTTGTAGTGCAGGACTACCACACATGAGGAATGTTGTGTCCTTGCGTGAGGGCTTCTGCCCAGTACATTTCCACTTAGTTTACACTTTGCAATGCCTGAAACACACATCTGGGCAGCTTTATTCCTAAAATCTAAATTGAATCCCCCAATAAGGGTGACGTCAGATTTATTTCAGTATTGAAATTTGATAAATGAATCAGGTAGTTAACGCTGCCATAATACTTTTTAAGGCCTTTTTTTTTATAGGACAGGGCAGTTGAACATGAAGGGGCAGAATGACATGCAGCAAAGGGCCACAAGTCGGAGTCGAACATGCAGCCGTTGTATCAAAGAGTTAATCTCTACATATGGACGCATGCTCTACCAGGTGAGCTACCCAGGGGCCTCATAACCTATATTTTTTAATTCATATTGGACCAATGTGAATTACTGACTTTTGTTGTTTTCAGCCACAGCCGGCAGCTGGTTCTCTTCGTTTCTGGAAGAGGAAAGACCGGCCAAATAACACCTGGCTCACTTGATTACTTATCTTCTGTGCTAAATTCTAAATATGATGTGTTTCATAGAACAAGGGAGCCTTTTATGTCCTACATTGGAATGGATATTTCTACTACTCTCACCAGGGGGTTTATGAAGGAATACATTTTGTCTATTTTTACTTGTTTTTTGTTCTGAGTGGAGGGTATGTGTATTTATGTGTTTGTGTGTGTGTGTATATATATATACATACACACAAACACATACATATATATACACATACACATACCCTCCACTCAGAACAAAAAACAAGAAAAAATAGACAAAATGTAATCAAAAACACTTTTTTTTTTAAAATGGCAGCCCTCAAAACACAGAACAATTGATTAAGTCTTGACATCATTGCTAATTAAAGGAGCCAGCGAGTTGCAGATGATGTCACGACAGTGTAATGGTGATCATCTGAGAATCCCACCTACGGTAAAGGAGTACTATAGCAGTGGAAAACAAAATTGAAAAATGTTGAGTCCAGTTGATCACAGCGGTATCAATCCACTCTTCTAAATAGGCAAAATATGTGTATTTCCCAAAATGTCAAACTATTCCTTTAAATGCTACATATCTTTATATTTTGATATACTTTTTTTGTCTATTTCACCTTAAATTTTCACCTCCATTGGGCGGCTGTGGCTCAGTGGTAGAGCGGTTGCCTGCCAATCGGAAGGTTGGTGGTTCGATCCCTGGCCCTGCAGTCCCATGTCGAAGTGTCCTTGGGCAAGACACTGAACCCCGAGTTGCCCCCGATGCTGTGCATCGGAGTGTGAATGTGTGTGAGTGTTTATCTGATGAGCAGATGGCACCTTGTACGGCAGCCTCGGCCACAGTGTATGAATGTGGGTGAATGTTTCCTGTATGATGTAAAAGCGCTTTGAGTAGTCGTTAAGACTAGAAAAGCACTATATAAATACAACACATTTACATTAAACCCAAAAGCTTGATCTAATTATGTAGGGTAAGGTTAGAGCAGATCGAGGGCCAAAGGTTAGGAGTAATCACGGTTTCAAAAGCCGTTATACTCTAACTCTGATCAGTAGACTTTACCAAAATGGAACCAAAGATGCTAAAACAAAGTCAATGACACATGTAGGTTGGTCAAATGGGACTGTGTGAAGCTGCCTGGGAATAAGAGGCCATGGATTAGATGGCCGCAGGTCAGTGTAATGTAAGAGGATTGGTCGTGTCCAATAGTCTGGGGAAAACGGACAGATGAACAATCAACCAGCTGTAAGCCCGGAGTCAACAACAGTTTATCATAATCTGACTTCATCTCTTCCTCCTCCTCAACCACCAACCCTGCTCCTGTATTTTTAGTTCAAATTCCACCAAAAGTTTTCCAATGACTGGTATCAGTGAATTTCTAGAAATCATTCTTTGTGTATTTACTCTATACATGTCATATTTTTTTGACTCTCTCACCGCTGTTGTCATTATTCACCACCTGCCTCCATTAACATCCCTTTTTCTCTCTCTCTCTTCTCTCTCTCTGCACCCCCCTCTTCTCATCCTCTATTTAACCCCTGTATCCTCTTTATGTATCCAGCAGACATTATAAAAAGGGTTTACTATAATCATTACTCTAATCACCCTTTCACCTCTGACTACCCCCATCTCTTTTCTGTATAATGAGGAAAATTGTAGGTCAACAGGCAGAAGCCTCTGATGAGTTGAGCCAGTCAGAACAGGCGTACAGAAGCATCGTTTGCATGGTTTATGTCATTGCAACAAATGTCTTGGTGGATGTAAATATCTGTCCTATTTGCCATGTTCTCTTTCAAATGGCAAGAGGGATTTAAAGCAGATACCGGGAGCTTATAACTGGTTATGAAATAATGTAATAGTGATACTTCTATAGGACCTACATAAGCAAGCAAGACCATCAGCAAGAAGATTGGCCTGTCCCAAGGTCCGGTTTCCCGCAAAATCCAAATTTTTAAATTTATGGCACGAAGACAGGTAATGCCTTATATTATTGTTGGATCTCATTTGTTCAATAAGTGTAATGTAAAAACAACAAATTGTGGTCACATGCTGTAGCTATTTCTCAATAATAGTCTTAATAATTCCTCGGGTGAAAGAAATGATTCCAACATAGTAACCTAATCACTGAGCTTTAATGGTGCTGAAAGGCATATTTTTGAATTTTAGATAGAGCCGGGCAAGCTGTTCCCCTCTGGTGCCAGTCTTAATGCTAATGCTAAGCTAATTGGCTCCAGGCTCTAACTCTATATTTAAACGCACAGATGTGAGAGTGATATTAATCTTCTCATCAAACTCTCACCAAGAAAGCAAATAAGTGTATTTTCCCAAAAGGAATGTGAAATTCCTTTCACATTCATTGATTTATGGAGAAAACATCGTTAATAGCCGTTTCAATCCATCCCGTTTAAACCAAGTTCTAATTTGCATACAAGTATTTAAAGTGACAGCCAGTAGATATAACTAGGTCTCGTATCTCCCACAAAGCAAAACACTCTTCGACAGTCACAGAGAAAACTGTTTCCAATTGAAAGCACATATGTAGATAGCGATGTTTCAGCCACGCCGCTCTCACCGTGGAATTTATCTGACAGCACTCAAACAGGCATGAAATAATGCACATCACCGAGTATGTTTACATGCACACCAATATTCCACTCTTATTCTGAATATGATAATATTCCAAATTTGACAGAGGTCATGTAAACACCCTATTCCAGTTGGATATTCCGAATAACCTTTTTTTCCGAATATAGCATTTTTCCGATGAAGACATGTGGGATACTCCGGTATTATTTGGGTTTTAAAGGCATTCTTTGGACATGTATTCAGCGCTTTTGGAATATGCGTCTTAATCGGGGGTTTTACCTCACCTTTACGGCCTCTTGCCCTTTTACGGCTCTGTGCGTTGCCATGGTTGCTGTACACAAACCAACCAGCCAACTATTGGCAAGGCTGCAGATCCAAAAAGAAGGAGAAACACAGATACTTTTAAACATTATCAAAGTCTTAGATATCAAAAGGTTTTTGATTATGCACATACATCACTACGGCAACCTTTTTGAAAAGCTGGTTGAAGGAATGAAAGAGGGACCGCCGCCGCTGGTAAACTTTAAAAACATCCTGTTTTGCACGGCTACATGTAAACGGGAATATTAGAGGAATACTTACTTTCATTAGCCATGTAAACAGCTTAGTCGGAATATCGTCTTTTGTGTCGGAATTAGGGCAAAAACCGGAATATTATTATTATTATGTAGTCGTTGATGTAAATTTGGAATTGATTTGGGTATGAGGGAGGAAGTTCACGTTCACAGTTGGTAAGCGGGTGGATTTCACAATCACTGAATACACATGGGGTGGGATTAATGAGGATTATGAATTAATTGTCTAATTTGGTGTTATTTATTTGTTTTGCTTTAAGTTCTTGTCTGCTGGTCTTTATATATTCTGAAAAAAATCAATGAATCAAAGTGAGGATTTTTCTGCATTGAGTACTTTTACTTTTAGTACTTTAAGTAGATTTTCCAAATTATACTTCTACTTAAGTAACATTTTCAATGCAAACTTTTACTTGAGTATTTTTGTATACAGTGTGGTATTATTTTTACTTGAGTAAAGGATCTAAATACTTACTGCACAATTGGCAAAGAGAACACATTACATCCGTCCGACCTGTTTCCGAGGCTTTAGCATACACCATGCATTTCATACAACAGTAGTTGTGTATTTCCAGATGAGCCGTGTGAGCAGAGTATCAGGAATCAAAACTTAAAAAACTTAAATAAATGATAAAACAATGTTTTATGCAATCTTTTTTTCACAGCACTCAGGATATGTAGTCCATGTTTACCTGGCCTCTTTCCCCCCCCCCAATTTCCAGGTGTCACACGCAAAACACGCTTGTGCAGACATATACAGTATGCTACAACCTCCCTCTTGCCTCACAGGTTATGCGTTCTTGCACGTGTTCTCTCACATTGTCAAAGCTTCTCTTGTTATTTTCCCAACCATCACATTAATGGAAACGTGTTTGGCTTGATCCTTGCGTGAGATAAACACTCCACAATTCACCAAAGGCTTGGCTTTCTGTTCTCATGTAACACAAAGAAATTGGAGTTCTTCTAAAATCTTTCCACGTGGGACCATGTGTCTTTTTCCTCTCTTTTTTTCTCTCTAATCCTCACTTCTTTTAGCCTCATTGTCCCAACCCCCATTCCTTTCCCATGTTAATGTCCTCCCTTTTCACCCTCTGCTTTGTCTCCACTTTCCATTCTCTTTTCTTCTAAGCCTGATCTCCATCATTGCTTTGTCTCCTCTAAGCACTGCTAGCGTATTGGTATCACACAAGATTCACGTTCTCGTGTGCACGATATTATGACAACTTGTGTTTCCCTCTCTTCTTAAGAGATCCCCAGCTTGAGATTTTGGACTGGCCAATGTCAATGTTGGTCAGTCCAGGTCCAGACTGAAATATCTCAACAAGCACTGGATGGATTTCCATGACATTAAGTACAGATATTAATGCCCCTCAGAGGATGAATCCTACCGTCTTTTCCTGTAGCACCATCATTAGGTCAACATTTTAATGTGTCCAATAGAAAGGATACGATATTAGTGTGATTTTAAACATATAGCAGTATTCTGCGATATGTTGCAATTTATTACCTTTTTCTTCAATTTTCTTTTCCAATTTTAAATTATGCCCACAAAAGAAAACTATGTCAACATCTGTTTTATCTAAAAAGAAAAAAACACATAAACAATATTGATACAGTATTGCCACAGAACATATATGCAGTACTCTATGCTGTATTGATTTTTCCCCCCAACCCTAGTATATACCTATGCCCCCTTTTGTCTCATTCAGGTCCGTTTGTTTAGATAACAAATGAATTAAAAAAGAAATCAACAAAAACTTTTGTTCTGCTTGAACCCTGAAATTGACAAAAATCACATAATTCACGGCTCAATTAAAACGGGATAAAACAATGATTTGTCTCTCCCCCTTCACTACCATTGCTTTTTATACATAAGGTCCAGTGAATGCTGATTTCAGCATTATGGTATACAGCCTCAGCAAGTTTGTTTGTAGACTCTTGGTCTTGATAAATTAGTAATCTTGGAAAAAGTGCAGAAATAATGTAGGCTACAAAACAAATAATACTGACATCTTCTCTGTGATTTCCAGTGAAGCACCTTCCCTTAGATGCAGTGCCTTCATTTTCCATCTCTTTAATGCATCAGCTAAAAAGCTGTAATATGAGCCGCTTACTTCCAGGCCATTTTATTAACCATTCCTATTTGAGATGTCTGCTTCTCACATGAGAATTCTTGCAAGAACAACCACGAGAATTTGCCTTTTTCTGCTCCTTTTGGCTCCTTTTGATCCCACAGGCTGGGTTATGCGGGGAAACCAAGCTAATGGGGTACATACTTGTCCCTCCACAAGCTAATTCCGCATAAAAGTCATATGCAATTACATGGTTAATGAGCCAAATCTGAACAACTAGTTTGTGTGTTTTATTGTCATTGGATCTCTTGACTGTTTCCTATTTGGGGGGTTTTCTGGGCTGCAGATTTTAATTAACAAAACTGCTACTTTTCAACAACAAGTAGCAGTGGATGGCCTGTGCATTGACTACATCACTATGTCAGAGTGTCAGTCAGGTCACATCATATAAACACTGTATGCACAGTAGGTCTGAATCCTGTTCAGCAGCTGCAGCAGCTACAGCTGGTACTTCTTTCTGATAGCCTGCATGTTCTCAGAAAACTAGTGCCTCTCTATAATTCATCTAGGCCCTTTCTACACATGCATGAATGCAGGCATACAACTGTCAACACACACACACACACACACACAGGGCTGGCATAATGACAAAATTGCTTAAAGAGTCTCTGTTTACATATTTCATAAGTTAGCCATGCAGGTCTGAGTCTTAATGGAGAAATGGAGCTCAATTATGGACCCCAGGGTGCCATCTTTTACTGGTAGCATGCATACGCAAGATTAAAGAACATCCTACCGTTACACACTTACGCACACACGCTTAAACTTGCCCTCTGTCTTTTTTTTGTTTCTTTCTCTCTTTTTGTCTATCTATATTTCTGTCTCTCTCTCTCACTCACACACACACACACACAGCTGCAGTTGGTGGTCTCTGACTGACAGTGTTAAAGGCTCAGAGGATCTCACCTCGTCAAATGTAAAAGCTTCTCAAGGTCTGGCACTCAACTAGGCTATTATCCTCACATGCAAGAACCCCCCCTGCCCCAGACCATTAGACACACACTCAAACTTGTACCCCCTTCCAAACCAGCAACAATAGGGCAGAAAGGGAAGGAGAGGGGACCTTTAATGGTGCGACACCTTTTATGGACGGGTCGGTGTCCATCAGACTAAAACAAATGATCTCCCACCGCAATCTTCCCGTGCTCATGCACAAGGTTAAAACATGCCTTTATCCGGCCGTCAGACACGACAAGAGTTGTCTCAATCTGTTAATAACGATCCTCGCAGAGGAACACTGCGTCCTCTTTTCTCGCCATGCCCCTTGTGATTTCATCCTCATCTTATCTTCAACTCTGCCTTAGTTTTACATAACTCTCAAAACAAACAACAGAAATGTGCCTCCTGAATAAATGAGCGCATTTATGGCCTTTTTTTGAGCACACATTTAGAATTCTCTCCCCAGACCCATATAAATCAAACCAGAAGCATTCACTCAGGCCCGAGCCATTACACCTTAATAATGCCCCCCCCTGCATACACACACACACACACACACACACACACACACACACACACACTCCCAAACTTTCTTTCCTGTCTTGCAAAATTCCTTGGATCATTCTGGCGACCTAGTTTACAGCCCTCGTCTCCGAGCCACAAGAGAGTTGGTTCCTTTTGAAGATGCATTGAGCAGCACAGCATGACAAGCCCATTATACAGCCGGAGGAGGAAAAATCGCTCAATTACCAACTCCTAACTCTTGAGGGGGGGAAGCAATGTGCACTATTCACTTAACCATATCAGTTTTTATGACTCAATAATATTAGTAAAATAATGAAAAAGTGTTAGGTTGCACACAATGATCTTTCCTATTGTATCACATAGGACACGGGCTCACATAATACATAGTAAGTATATTGATCTATTTTGCTAATGCAGTTTTGACACATGGGTGATGATGTGACAGTGTGGAAGCCCTAGTGGATCGACCATATCTGCCTCTGTCCCAGATGGATGCTTCAGTGCTGGACAGAATAATTGCCATTACTTTTTGTTGTACTTTTGCGTCAGTGATAATAGATTTCTGTGCTCATAAACACTGTCTTAGACATTTTCCCAGCCCATGGACAGTTGGGATTAGAGTGTCGTTATGACATTTTTAGAATCCAAATAGAAAACCACAGATTAATATGTGTAAAGCAATGATAAATCAACAAATATGCAACACCACACATCCACTGGCTTTGGAAAGTATTTTGACTTTTTGCACATTTTTGTAGATTTAATTTGACATGGAATAAATTGACTGTTTTCTTTTTTCTTTTACAAGGTACCAAGGATTAAAAACGTAAAATCTCCCATACAGTAAGTTTTCAGAGCATTGATTTATTACTTTAGAGAAGCACCTTTAGCAGTAAATACAGTTTCAGGTCTTCCTAAATTAAGGACAGGTCACACCAGAAAGAGACACAGAAACGTACATTCACACATCTTTGGGAAACATGTGACATATGTGACATTAGCTGGAGAGCTAACTGCAAACACCCTAGCAAGCCATAACTTTATTGTTGGACCCAAGCATTTTGGCTCGTGGCCTTCATCAGGGTGCACAAGCCGAAAGGTGTTTGGTCTAACTATGCAGTTGTTCTGCAGACTTCAAGTGATGCTGGAGCTTTGACCTTGGAAGTAGCTGGAGTTATGCCAGAAATACCCACTCAGTTTCTCCAATCCTTCCTGGCCTATCCATGATGATATAATCATTGGATTAAATTAAATATATAACACAAGAAAGTGTGCGAAAACTGAAGGGGTCTGAATACTTTTGCAAGCCACTGTAGTATATCACGGGATTTAAAGATAACAGTCAGTGTGGCGTCTTGTTTGTACTGTTGCAAAGAGAGACATCTGCAGGGCTTATTATCCAGCATCAATGACACAACAGTGACCTTTGCCCTCATGAAGTGATAATGGTTGGGTAACATAATGTAAGTGTACATACAAACACGCTAGAGCACACCCACCCACGCAAGCGCATGAAGGCATTCGCAGATGCAATCAGCCAGATATGCAGTACAGTAGATGCAACCATGCTGATGAAAGTGATGAAAGTGCACTGATGAAAGTGCAAAAACACACACACACATACACACACACACACACACACACACACAAGCCTCTGCATATGCACACCTAAATGCACGCATGCATACTCAACAAATGCAATGGACACAAACACTCTCACAAATACACACAATTTCAATTTTCTTGTGTTTTATATATATATATATATATATATATATATATATATACTGTATATAAACATAGTCAATGTTCATGTTTACCTTGTTCAACTTTGCTGCCTTTGTTTCAAACTGTTATCACGCACACACACACATGCACACGCACACACACACGCACACACACACACACACACACACACACACACACATACAAAATCCCTTGTACAACAATGGTGAAATATTAATCCAGGCTCACAGGCGGACCCTTCCTCAGTAAGATGAGGAGTGAGATTGGCTGACGAGATGAGACAGTAACCTACATATCATGAGGTTTCCGGCTGGATCACCAGGTTACTTCACATTAAAATCGCTCCACTTATTTTACCAGCTTTCCTTGCACTGTTATAATTTAGCTACAGTCGTCTGGCTGTGTTATGCCGTGCAGCCTGGTATGGAAGATGAAAGGAAGTGTTAAAATAGAATAAAATCAGTGTGACAAACTGCCGCGACAGCCCTCTAAATCCGTTTATGATCCTGAAGTATATTTATTTGACAAAGCAGATTCCTGAAGGAAACTGGAAGCACACCAGTCTGTATTGCTGCAGCACTATCTCATCATACACAGATTCGATGTGACACAACATTTACAGAGTCTGTATGTGATAGGATGCTGCAGCTCACACAGTGTTTGATCCACCAGAACATCTTTCATTCTCTGTGTATGGATGTCAGTTACTGCTTCAAACGCTCTGCCATCATCAGTGTTTTACAGCATCTACACCATCAGAGAAGGGTTTCATTTACTACACTATGCCAAATAAGGTTATAAGGCATGGGCGTGTGGTGCATGTACTAGGGTGCATGTGCATTCAAGATGACATAAGATGAGCATGTTTGTCTGTGTGACATACTGCACGCCAAACTGAAAGAGAAGAGATTGAGAAATCTGCTGCCGATTATAAGCTTTGCAGCCTTGAGGAGGCAGTTTTACCAACATTAGCCAGAGCCAAAAGTGGGCTACATCATGCATGTGTAATTAGAGCAGGGTTTTTACTCCCTGAAAAGCTCCTCAGCTCTGTGAAGAGGGGGAGAACACAGAAGAGGATGAAAGCCAAACTGAGAGAAAGAAATAAAGGGCTGTCATTGTTTTGTGAGAATGATGCTGTTGTGTGTATTATTTACATGGCCTGAACACCCTGGGTGTGTTTCTGTCTCTGCATGTATCTATTTGGCCTGCTTTCTGTCTGTCTTTGTTTAAGGCTGTGTTTTTTAAGATGGAGGAACAGTTTTTGGGCTCAATTGATTACAAACTCTAGTCAATTTGTGAAATCGAGGTTCTCTCCCAGGTTTTCAGTCACTTGACCGTCTCAGCGGGGAATGAGCACCTGAATCAAATTGAATTCTACTTTAATTTGGAAAGGATCGGGCATGTCTTTTTCCTCTGGGACGGCAATGCTTAAAGTACAGATGAAGCCGTCAAGCAACTGTGCTGCTGCTCTGCACACAAGAAAAAGGTTTCAATGTGATCCACATAAACAAATCACTTTCATGCACAATTTCTATTTTTGTTTAATATTTTGAATGAAACAGAATGAAACATAAACACATAATGTATATGTGAAATGTACATTTATTTGTATTTAGCTGGTTGTTAGATTTATTCCCACAGTTCAGTTCAGGCCAAACGACAGCTGCTCATGACCGTTTCACTGTATTGCTGAGTACCAGCTGTGATGCAACGCTCCTCTTTGAGACAACTGGTTCACTCTCTCTCTTTCACACACACACGCACAGATTTTCTACGCACATGAGGCCCCCGTGACCAATCGACATAATGACTCCAGTGGCACATGAGGAGGCGATGGAGGAACACATAGAGAAGATCACTATACTGATATTGCAAAGAAACCATTTGAAAGGATCGCTCCAGTTTGTTGAGGCCACCCGTAACTGATCTAAACGTTATGTAAAGTTCTAACCGGACTTTACATAACGTCTGGTGATGCACTAGATCCACATTCAGAGCTAATCCTGCACAAATGACGGCCTTAAGTAGATGTTACTTTCAATTCATCTCCTCATCAAAAATCAAAGTAACATTTGAAATCTACTCACTTGTTGTCTACGGACATAGAAGGTAAAATGATGCTACAGCTGTTGTGCATATTCTTTCTATTTTTAACAGGGGATAAAACTGTATGACAGCCGGCATTCATAGGAGACACGCTGGCAGCCTCCATGGTGCACTTTTAATATGCTTGATTCATTTATTTTTTAACCCTTTTTAACCCTTGTTATGTCATCGGGTCAAATTTGACCCGTTTTTCAGAATGTCTATATCAGATATATGGGTTTCCTTTTAACTCTCTAAATTTAATAACCCAAAAATAACATGGATGATTCCACACATCGCGCTTTGCAAGCACAACAAAAGACAGGATCTTTACAAAAAATTGCATTTGAAAAAAAGGAAAATGTTTCAAAACCAGACTGAATGTTGAGATATACTGTATGCTTCTGTAATTATCCTTCCTTCAATATGAGTCTAATAATTCACAATTTCTGCTTTTTTAACATTTTTCCTATAAATGAGGTTAATTGACCATGAATAAATGTAAAACTGGTAATAAGTTGGTGTTTGTGGTGTTTATACATGGTAGTGAAAAGAAGCATTCAACGTAAAAAAAAGAGCAAAAACATAGAAAAAAGAGACAAAAGTGTCAACAAAAGACAGCTTGTTTAGGACGACAAGTACATGGTCAAATGGAACGACCTCCACTTGCGTCTCCACTCCTTCCCACTACACAAGTGAAGATGCGGGTGCGGCCATCTTGTAATGGAGCAAGAGTCTGTGGAGACGCAGTACATACAGTGTATATACAGTGTATATAGTGTATATTCTGCCCAATGAGGCTGATGTTATGACAGGAGAAGACATGTGCTGGTTTATTGTCTGACTCAAAAATATATTCATTTTGCGTGCTTTGACAGGGCCTGTGTGTGTTTTTGACAGCATGACTTAGCGTTTGTTCCTGGCAGAAGCAGGCAAACAAAAGAAAGAGGAATCATCATTTCATGGTATTTAGTTCTCATTCAGCCTCGTCTAAAACAAAAGGCCAAATGAAGAGAGATGTTATGTGCTGAAAGAGGGCTGATCAGGTCAGGGACCAGGACCGTGGTGCCAGCATCGCGGTGCTTTTACGTAGATGTGGTGGTTAATGGGTCATGAGGTCACAGTTCATTCAGCTGTAAAGATCCCACACTGCTGTCAGTCCCATCCCAGAGTCTGGCCCCCAGCCTACAGCTAACAGCTGAGGGACACAGGATGAAATGTGTCAATTGACACAGTCTGCAACACAGCCAACCATTTTGCAACTCAACTGCATGCATGCTGGAAGAAGAAGAAGAAGAAGAAGATGAGTGTAAAAGATCTTTGCTGGTGTTGTAAAAAGTATTTAAGGATACACGGAGTACTTACCAACACGATCATGACACGACATGCCCGTGTTTAAAAAATGGACAACCGACTAAGAAGACTTACTGTTGATCATCTGTCCATCATCGTTTAAAGCCCGCCCTGACAAGTTGATTGGTCTGAACAGCTCTGGTTCGAGCCTAGTTGCTCCACAACGAATCAAGTCCAGACCAAACTTCCCGACTTCAAATGTTGTGGGCGAGGCTAAGTCCGGCTGGCATCCAGGCTGCTGCACGGTGTCTACCATTCCAACCATCTATTGGTTTCCATTCCATTCTGTATGACAGATCAGTCAACCACCACCTCATGACGAGGACAATGAGGTGGATGGGCGTTTTCAGGAAGCCTGAGAAGTGCAAAAACTGGTGTTCATAAAAACAAAACATACTCAATCAAAGGACACAACCTGAATCCCCAGAAATACAAAAACTAAATTAAACCGAGGCAAAATAACATCATACAAACAAAACGGCAACCACACAGCAAGCTGCCAAGTCTTTCCGATTTTCTGAAGAAAATTTTAACCTCCCAGCCTCACCTCACTGGACCCTACCACCTGCACAGGTGATTATTCAGTGAGCTAAACTAAAAGAGCAATCGTTACACTCTGAAAATGCTGTTACATTTACATAGAACAGGTACTGCTGACATTGCTATTTATACATGTATGTGTACCCACAACAAAAGGCACCCCAATTATTGTAAAAAAAAAATTTGTTTTTTTTTAACATTAACATGCATTCCCCCAGCCTGTCTATGGTCCCCCAGTGGCTAGAAATGGTGATAGGTGTAAACCGAGCCCTGGGTATCCTGCTCTGCCTTTGAGAAAATGAAAGCTCAGATGGGCCGATCTGGAATCTGCTCCTTATGAGGTCATAAGGAGCGATGTTACCTCCCATGTATCTGCTTTGCCCCTCCCCCCCTATCCTCCTCAAAAGCTACAGACAAAGAATTGGCACATTCTCCTGGTCTGCGTTGCCTTGGCGACGGTTGATTCTGACATCTTTGATTTGCTACGACTGTAAAGCTAACCTGTCCCGCCGCTGAGATCGAGTATGGTCACGTGACTGCACAACGACGTGTGATTGGTTAAACACAGTTACGTGGTAGAGCCTTCAGCGGAAGACTCTCTCTCTCTGTCAAAATAAAACATTAAAATGAGACGTACGCTGGGGTAAAAACGATGACGCGTAGAATACCAAAGAGGTAAAAAGAAAAGTAACAAGCTCATTGTAGCCTGATGTAGCGGAGTAAGAGTACAGTTTCTTCTTCACTAATCTACTTAAGTAAAAGTAAAAGTATAGTGATTTAAAACTACTCCTAGAAGTAAAATTATTCAAAAACTTACTCAAGTAAATGTAACGGAGTAAATGTAACTCGTTACTACCCACCTCTGGTTATAAGTGTAATACAGGATCTTATTTTGAGTTCTGTTCTGTATCTGTTAAGTGGCAGGATACCTGAAAGTTGGAAATAACAGCAGGGTGGGAAACTTCCTACATTGTAGTCAGTCAGAGACGGGGACTTTTCATTCAGTCAGAGGTTAGGTAAACATTAAGCTTCTGGAAGCCAGCTCTGTTTCTCTTTCTCTCTCACAGGCTTGATAGTCACATTTTCTGTGCGTTTGGCGGCCTTCGTAGGCAGGTAAACTCCATGTTTTCGCTGACTGTTGCTGGCCAGATATTTTGTTTTGGCTGCAGATGGCCGGTGTGAATTCCCTTCCCAACATAAAAAAAAAAGAAATAATAATAAATAATCCTTCACACTGCTTTTAAGCTTTTCAGTGATGTATATAGAAACCAAAACGTCCTTGCTTCTAGTTTGCTTTTTCCCTCAATGAGTGTGCTTTCCTGTCAGGAGTCATTTTGTCTCCTTTTTCCACTTTCTGTCCTCCCTAACAGGCGCTGGCTACTGAACGAAAGTAAAAGAATTTAGATGAGCGAAGAAGGATCCAAACATAGCCAGCGAGGCAAGTCTGCTATGTCAAAGTCCAGCAGATCTGTTCCCAGAATGCTTGGCTGAGTCTGAGGCCTAACCCGCAGGTTCAGTCCACCTCCGGTCGGAATGTCCTCACATGAGTCCAGGCGCCATGACTGAGTCATAAAAATGTAAAAATTAAATTAAATAACAATAAACTGTTGTTGTACCAGCAATATCTCCAAGTTCTGTTTTTCTCTGAAGAAATCTCACCTTCTTTTCCACTTCAAGCACTGGGTACAAGACTGTAATGATCGACTATATATATTTTTATCTGCCTACCAGCCTGTCCACCTAAGCCTATTGAAACTGTGGCTGCACCCATGTATGCTGTGTATCTGATGTAATGTTGCTTTGTACTTTAATTTAACTATAATGATCGGTTTAGATAAAAAAAAAAAAAATGCCATCCAAGGTGAACATTTCCATGGTGACAGTCAGCTCCACCAATCAGAGACGTCACTGTTACGCGTACGATTGTTGTTGAAGAATGTACCATTGTTTCAAATTCTCAAATCTTCTAGCTGGTGGTAAAATTACCTTGAATGGTTCATATGTTATAGTTAAAAAACTGAATCCCTATGCAGAATATGAATGGGACTTTCAGAATCCCATTCATATTCTCTCTATAGAGCTCTATAGAGAGGGGAAGTCCCTTCCGTTTGCCTCTATGGGACCTATCTTCGGAAAAAAATGGTGGTCAACGGCAAAAGACAAAGTATATTCTGGTCCCAATCGATTTGTGCCTTGGATTACACATATGATGTTTGTTAAAAACATCTCTCATTCTTTTAAGTTTACACACATCATTTGTGAAATGCATGGCACAATTTAAACCGGAGCAAAAACTAATTATCATCTCTCCATTGACTCCCGTTTATATTTTTCTTTGAAAGATAGGTCCCATTAAGCAGAGGTAGAAGGGCGTGACTTCAGCTCTCTATAGAGCTTCCCAAATAAACATCATATTCACATAAATAATTTAACGCTGGTCACTGACAATACAGAAAATGCTTTTTTTTATTAAATAATTAACATAAACTCAGTCAAAAACTGTGTATTTTACTGTGTTGTCTGAATGGCCATAATTATGAGAATAAAACCCAAGTTGAAGAACAGTGTGATGTTTCTATAGTAGTTCTGTTCCTTATGTCTACCTGACCCACATAACTGACAGCAAGAGATAGACCGTGAAATAGAAAACTATTGAAGAGTAAGTCATCATTTTTTTTGGTGAGGTTTCTCATCTTCTGTAGAGCGGAGTGTCTCTTAGGCTTTCACACACCACTTTATAAGCAAAATGAATTATTGACCAAATCTCTTTGCACTTATCCTCCTTAAAGAGTCTTAATGTGGTCCTTGTGAGTTGGTGTGTGTGTGTGTGTGTGTGTGTGTGTGTGTGTGTGTGTGTGTGTTAGGAACATTTTCTTTTTCTTTGCTGTGGTCTGTGAGTACATCACTGTTGCAAAACATCAACAGTCCACCTCACTTAAACTGAGCGTACACACACACACACACACACACATACACACACACACAGACAGACACAAACACACACGGCTCTTAATGTAACACTCTTAATCACAACGCCAAGTCATGCTTTCCTGCTCATCCACTTACGTCATCTTCTTGTCTCTCAACATCAGGAATCCCAGTTTGTGCAATGTAGCCTGGAGGGATTTAGTCTTAACCTTCTCATGACTTTATTATAATATTACTCAATCTTTTTATAGTATAGTAATATAGTATAGTAAAACAGTATAGTTTTCAAATGTTTTCCCCTGTTTAGTCCACTTTAAAGCACCAGGTGTATAATTAATCAATTATCAATGTATTTCACAGTAAGCGATGAATAATCCACATTGGAGACAACAATAATATCAACACTACATGCTAGTATACAGTATATTTTTTCTTTTAGGTTTTTAAATTATTCTGTAGCTTCCCACTAGTGTTCCTTCTGGTCGAGGCAGGTATGTTTAAGCGTCAAAAGGCTGGACCTAACACATGTTCCTGTATGATGACGTTGCTTTAGTACAGTGCGGTAACAGTGGAGTAACTTGGGTGGCGGTCAGGTTTGAAGAAGCAGACAGGAAGCTAAGCAACGTACCGCTGCTTAGGGCAGATCTGTCACACAATAACACAAACACAAGAAGCTCTTCATTTCACTGCTCCACACACCTGGACCGACACATCACTACTGCATCACAGAAATCTCCAAAGAGTCATCTTTCGAGGAAATGCAACCTGTTATTGTGTCACTTCTCAATTGCTGAAGATGCGTTTTGACATCTTCACAATGAAAGCTGGATTCTATGTAACTGGGGTCACTGTCACCAGTCACATTTAAAAGCCTGGTTGATGGTAGTTGCCGTTTGATCCCGAGTGAGACTGGCTGGATGAAAGATGAAAGCTGGACTGTGTCCAACTCTATAGAGGAGCATAAAGAAAGCAGAGTGGGCTGTGTATTTAGGCAGCAGGCGGTGTCCAGAGGCTGATATGATTTAGATGAACAGATAGAGACAAAGAGAGGGAGATGGAAAGATGGATGGGGGAAGCAAGAGATAAGGGAAGCAGCACAGGGCTCTGCAACAAAACGTTAAGCTAACACAGACAACCCAGTTTTGTTTTCCCACGGGATATACAGTTGGTCCCAGTGAGAAATATACACACACACACACACACATATAGTCATAAACAGAGATCCCATCTGCCCCAGCACTTTAATCAGCTTATCACTCCCTGCACTGAGGCTGTTTAGGACTATATCACGCTTTGACATACATTAGTAGTACTACTGGGATCAAGCAATATACTGTTCTTAGCAAAGCAACCGCCGTCATAAATACATACACACACACACACACACATTTGTGCTATGTAGCTTACACATGTCCAACACACTGGAGCTGACAACACACTCTTAACATGTACACACGCACAAATTTGGACCTAAGTAAGCATGCATGCAAAGAGAACACACTGCGCAAAAAGATTGGAAACATCCTCTGCATGTAAGTACCATAAAAATCATTAAACATGCACACACACTTGGAGGGCTTACTGCTTGGAAAAACAACTCAAACAAGGCCGAGACACGCAACAGAGCATGCACAGGCAAAAATACAAACTGTGTGTGTGTGTGTGTGTGTTCTGACAGAATGCCAAAGCCCAGCTGATCTCTCAGTAAATATGGACATATGGTCAGCCTCTGTGGAGCAAGAGAGAGAGAGAGAGAGAGAGAGAGAGAGACGACACTGGGATGGTTCTTGGCGAGTGATAAGGGGACAGCAGCAGGCAGAGACATCTTATCCTCCGAGGACATGTGTTCCTTTCCAGAGCTGTAGCGTTTAGTCTTTTTGACTCTTCACTTCACCCCGGGGAGCAGGTCAGAGGTGTCCACTCTTGGTTGTCTAATGATGAGACTGTAGCGGGATGAAAACAAGGGAATTGTCGTGCCAGGCTGACTAGTTAGTTATGTAACTTGCACAGAGCGGTTCAAAGAAGCGATGTGAAATGTGTACATCGTGTGTCAAAACAAAAAGTGGGACAGCAAACCTGGCAGCTACAGTCAATCTGTGATCTCTGTCTTTCTTTCATATCAGCGTCGAAACCCTTGTTTTTACAAGCAAATACAAATTTTGGAAAAGACAAGTTAACTTTTCTGATCTCACTTTTTGGACATTAAAGCCCCAGAGATGACTGAGGGTATTTGTTCCTACAAGCGGGACACGATACTTATTGATAGGCATAAAATCACCTTCACGTTCACAGCGTCCATGTCGTTTTCCCCGAAGATCTCTCTCCTCTTCCCATCTCTATCTCCTTCCACCAACTTCCTCTCTCATCCTCTTCCATTTCCGAGCCTTTAAACTGCTGTGATCTGTCGCTTCTCTCTGTCCCCTCAGTGTTAATCAGAGTTGCCTAGGACATCAGGCGGCTGCTGTCATGATGCCCAGACCCTGGATCCAGGCAGAAATATTTATCGTTTTTATCGAAGTGTGCTCCACTTCACCACACTTCCCCAGTCCTCTAGCCACCCACATCCTCAGCAGCAAAATCAAAGCCACGTTCTGTAATGATGTCATGATGTGAAGGGACTGTGATTTCCGACAAGCGAGGCCACTGCGGAGTGGTCGCAGGCCCACGGTCCAGCTGTCTGAAAGCTCAATCATTTCATAACTCGGATGGAAACCACCAAATTTCAGACAAGCTCATCAGAATTGGCATTTACAAGATTTATAAAACAAGCACAAGAGGGAAAACTTGGTGGTGAATGGGATCCAGACACCCAGGGTGGGTTAGTACTTTAGAGTTCAATTACTACCAGCCTGTGTGGTATAATGTCTTCTGAAAGGAGCTTTCAAAAGTCTAAAAAAGTCCCTTGGACAACACAAATGTATAACATGGTCTCACAAAATATGCCATCAAGTTGCATTATGGGAAATGTATGGATCCAGTGTTTCTGGGATCTTTACACTAACATAAAAGAACGCACCACTAACCATTAAGTAAGGAAAAATGCTTAACATGATTTAACAGTATCTGTTGTTAGGGTTCATCCGTGAAGAGAACACCTCTCCAAAGTGCCAGACACCATCAAATGTCAGCATTTGTCCACTGAAGTCATTACGACGACAAACTGCAGTCTGGTCGAGAGAGAGAGAGAGAGAGAGAGAGAGAGAGAGAGAGAGAAACCCTAACCATAACACCAGATACTGACTGGTTTCTGACCCCCTAATACAGTAGAACTGCACATTTTGGAGTGGCCTTTTATTGTGGCCAGCCTTAGACACACCTGTGCTATAATCATGTTGTCCAATCAGCATCTTGATATGTCACCTGTGAGGTGGATGGATTATCTCGGCAAAGGAGAAGTGCTCACTAACACAGATTTAGACAGATTTGTGAATATTTGAGAGAAATAAGCCTTTTGTGTACATAGTACAGCTGAGTTCAGCTCATGAAAAATGGGCGCGTTTATAATTTTGTTGTACACACACAGAGATTCTAAACTTACAGTGCAATGAATGCATACACATACTCAATTCCACGTGACTAAATGAGAGACTAGAAGTCCAAGAGCAGAGTGAGTTTGTATGTGTGTCAACATTTTTCCATCTAAATAATGTAGCAGTCAGACTCTTATAATCACACGATCAAAGTAAACAAAAGCCATCCAGAGGAGATCAGTGCTGTGTGTCAATTATTGATGCTGAAACACCTGCCTCTGCTGAACTGGACCCGCACCAGATTTTAGATTATAGACCAAGGACTTGGAAGCAGCACTTCACAAACTCCCAAAACACTGAGGAAATCAGAGTGGCTGTTTGCAGCCATACGCTAGGACCAGGTGGGCTCATCTTCATATTCAGTCAAGTTGAAAGTAGAGCTGGGCGATAAGGAGAAACCCAAAAATCCCAATATCTTTGACCCAATACATGGATGGTGATATTGTAGGGTTGATTATTGGTGCTTTGACAAAATACAAAAAAATTTGTTTTTGTTTTGATAAATAACAACCAATGATGTGGATACAATGACTAAAGCTTAATTTATGGTTGCCGTGGTGTTACGGACGTGAGCTGCGTGCGCCACAAAACGAAAACACGTCTGTCGTTTCCAGCGCAAAGGCTCGGAAAAACATCTGTACAAACATCTGTAAGAGTATTCATGTAAAGACCACAGGGGTTCAAACAGCCTTAAATGTGTGGTCAGATAGCCTCATACACTGATGTCAATATAACATATATGACATTTTGCCCAGCCTTACTTAAAATACCAGAAAAATAAGAAACAGCGTACAAGAACTTACTTTAAAACATTTTTTTATTCATTTTTTTAGTTTTGAATACACAATTTTGGATCTCTGACTTGAAGACTCTTTGGGCATCCAGTGCCGGATTCAACATCACGCTTTGTTCTCCTTCACTGTTCCACTCTTCATCTACCTGCGATAGGTACATGTACGCTGAGCAAACCCCTGCTCCTTCTGAATATCCTGAAAAGATGAAAGTAAGTAGATGCAGAGGGTGGAGAACTTGTACGAGGGAGACAGACCTCACCTCTTACTTTCCTCTGCGACAAGGAAGTCAAATAAATTCACACACTTTATTTAGTGCTCCCCACAGAGCAGTGGGCACATGTTTCCCTGTTGACAACGTCCACAACTGGTGCCTGTATCTGCATGTTTTAATACTATTGTAATTGTAGGAGATATGATTAGATTGCACTGAAGAGCAAAGAATTCTGTACACAAAGTTGTCCAATATTAAAAAATACATTAAATTAATTTTTCCACATAAATATTGGTCCATTTTCGTTAGTATGTCAAGTACATTTTCCTGAGTCACTTTCAGAACCACCATAGATTTGTTTTTCTACGAGTATGCTCTTTTCAGTCTTTTACGCATTCTTAGAATTTCTCTCCATTCTTACTGGAGGCAAAATAACTTTTTCATGCTTCACTTACTTCAATCATCCACTTCTGAGATCAACCCTCACATGACTTGCTCCCTCATCCATGCCAAGACATACATAGTAAACAGATGTTGCTCACTGCACCAGTGCAGCATAATCCAAGACATGAGTCCCTGTTTCAGATCACACACCTAGACAATGTTACAGTCAGATATACAGACAGCATCAACTGCAGCTGCTCCCATATTTACTGTAATTGACCTGAATGCACACCTGTGCCGTGAAGTGACAATCTGTGTATGAATATAGTGTATGCTTTGTTGACATGACAAACCCTAAAATAAAATGTGTACAAATGTTTCACTCGCATGCTGACAGAAATTTGTATAATAACAGTCTTACAGCCAAAAGATTTTTGAAAATACAAATGTGTTTATGGAAGCTTTTTTTGTTTTTGTTTCACAGTATCAACATGGTTCTTGTCCTGGCTCGTGTCGCATCAGAGTCTCCAGCAGTTTGCAGTGGCTTTGTGCTACGGAGCTCTCTGGTACACACACACACAAACGCACGCACGCACAAACAAAGTACCCTTACAAAAGGAACCACAATCACAAAAATCCTCTGCGTTCATCCTCACCATCACTTATACCTGTTTATTATTGCTTTCGTAAACCAGTTTTGTCATACAAGATCAAGTGAAGGAAAAGGGAAATGTATCGTCCGTCTCGTCCCAGGGAAGCAGTCCTGACTTGCAGCCCAGATAACAATTACTGATGTGTAATTTCCAAAACGTCTTGACAGGACTAGACTAGGACTAGGATTATCCTTAAATTTGATGTAAGGCAGCAGAAGACAAACAGATGGGCTTTCCCGTCTTCAGACGTGTGTATACATACAGAAAGTACTGCTTCCCTGTTTGACTTTTAAGTCCTCGTTATATACGTTATCGTCTATACGTTCGAGACAGCGTTGTTGGTATCTCTCGCCTGACGGATGCCGTAGAGCCACTTGATGACTCGCGCGTTCCTCTCGATGACGGAGATGCCGTAGGGGACCCGTTCGTTGGCTCTTGCGGGCTCGCCATCGGCATCCTCGTCCTCCCTTGCCTGGGCAGCCTCGTCTCCACAGTCCGAGCTGGGCGTGCTTACGCTGCGGAGCTTGGAGACGGACACAATGTCTGAGTTGGCTCTTGTGAAACGCTCCACTCCACCCATGCCCTCCACCTCTCCCGGGTCCAGCCCGCAGTAGTTGAAGAAGCGCTCCAGGTCGGCTGTGGCGCGCGAGTACCGGTCGCTCAGGTCCGACTTGGAGCGATGCAAGGACGGGTGCTTTCGGGCAGAGCCCTTGGAGCTGGCGTTCGATATCCGGGTGAAAGCGGGGGAGGCTGGCGGAATCATGCCGGCTCGGATAAACATGGGACTAGGTGGGAGGTAGACTGGAGGGGAGGGCAGGGTTTGGGAGGGGGTCATGAACTGGGGGTTGGCTTGGGATTTGTTCTTAGCGGGTGGAGGAGGAGGTGGAGGTGGGACCAGGGGGTGTGCGACTTGGCCCTGGGCAGTCTGTCTGGGCCTGAGTTGCAGCTGAAGTAGGGCCCTCTGAGGCTTCCTAATGTCAGCCTGAGGCCGAACGTCCACCCTGCGCACTGTCACTGAGTTGGGGGAGCTGTAGGGCGCTGGAACCCCTACCCGGGGTACACGTGCTGGAACAGGGGGTGGGCGGCGGGTGGGTTCCGCTGCAGGGATCCGGAGGTTGTTGTTGAGTGGAGAGGAAGTGCAGGAGGAGGTGGACGAGGAGTTGATGGTGCCGTGATTCAAAGGTTTGAGGTTGTTGAGGAGTTGGTTGCTCCTCTCTTGTTCTGCTGACACGCTGCTGCCGATGCTCTTAGCTCCTGATGAAGGAGATGAGGAGGAGGGGGAGGTGGAGGAAGAGGACTGGGAACAGGGCATTGGTCCATCACATACATCATTGATAAGATTATTCAGAATATCCAAGTTAAGAGCAGGTCCCCTTCTTCCTCCTGGTCCATCTCTCCCTCCTCCGTTCTCCACATCAGCTGGGCAGCGGGGAACTTTACGGGCTGGAGGCGTGCTGATCTGGCACTGGAGCATCATCCCCGGAGGAACGAGGGGCTTGCGGATGATTGGTGGTTTGATGGGGGCCTGGCGGGTGAGGGCCACCTGCTGGCTCTTCACGTACTTGGCCTTGTCGGCCTCCAGGCGTTCTACAGCGCTCAGTTTACGGGCCCCGGGCTCAGCCTGACGACGGAAGTAGTCTGGCCCCTTGTGAAGTATCCTGAAGGGCATGGCGGAGGTGAAGGGAGCCCCAGCCAGACGTCCGTCTGACGGCCGCAGGGTCTCCACCGGCATCCTGGACGAGCTGACAAAGAGAAAGAATTTCTAACAGTCAAAATGGTTTTTAGTTGAATTTTGTAAAAAAGGAAAGACACAGAAAGAATAAAAGAGAATCTTTGGGGGGAGGGGGTGTTGCATGTATGTTCCCAGTTGAACTCTGTTACATCTTAACATGCTGCTGATGTGAAAGTGTGTTACTGCTGTTTGTTAAGTAAAAAAAACAAAAACATTTGATCACGAAAAAAGAAAAGAAGAACAAGAAAATGAAACACCATTTATCATGTTAAACGGTCACAAAGAGTGATTTATAGCAACCACAATGAGGAGATGTAAGTTAGACTGAAGACAAAAAGAAAAAGTGACAGAGGGAGAAGTGGGTGAGTCAACAAACATGCTTTTAGAGCTCCCGCATGTCCTCTCTAGGCTTAAGAAAATAGCTCTTTTGTACCCTCTCTTTACCTCCCACTCTCCCCCCCGCTTCCTCCCTCGCACCCTTGCTCCCTTTAACTTCCTTACCAGTCGCTGTGCTGCTGCTCTCACTTCTCCTTTGCTTCCTCCTTTCTTCTCCGTTGCCCCTCTTGCTCTTTTATCCTTCCTTTCCGCTGAGTCTCAGTCAAAGACTACTTGTGGGACAGGGTCAGTTGGGGTCAAATTCCACATCAGGCCCGACCAGACCACATCTATTAGCTCAGTGGTGACCCAAAAGGGGGTCTGGCTGCAGATCGGGGTCACCGGTCAGCCAGAGCACAGCTGACGGGAGGTCTTTATCCAAAATGAAGGTCTGGTAGATAAGCCAGAAATGATACCGGCAACACACTGGCCTTTAAGATCCCCTTCAAGATCTCTGTCCAACTCGTCTGTCCTATCTGTCCGCCTGTCCAGTTTTGATGTGACACAAAAAGCCGTCCAGGAGCTCAGCTGGAGAGCCCCAAAGTCCTGGAGAGGGTTAAAAAAAGAGACGGAATTCAAAGTCAGATAATAGTAGCGCTCTCAGTTTCCTATCCGCCTCTCAATAACAAAGCATCCACACGCACTGGTAGACACACACACACACGCACACACTCTCTCACACACGGCTGACAGACGGGGACTCTCTTTAACACTGAAGTGGAGCAGACGGGACAGGCTTTAATACAGAGTCTAGCTCCTCCCAGTCGGCCAATCCCACGTCAGGCCGGGAGCCTCAGTGGGGCACAGGGGTGGGGTGGGAGGCGGGAGGCGGGCTCCAATTGGTCCACCCCGAAAGGGATTCTGACCAATCAAACCCCTCCCCCCTCTGAGCACAACAAAACACTGAGCAGGGTTTTCATTCAAATGAAAATTCTTTGAAAGGGAGAAAGGGGGGAGAGAAAAGAGAGAGGACAACGGGCAAAACAGCTGCAATCTTTTACATCGACTTGCATCAAGCTCAGCGGGGTGTTATGAAAACATTGTGAAAAACTGAAAGCCCACACAACTGTTCAGCTCTTTGTTTTCATCAGCGCAGAAGCAGAGAAGAGTGTGGACGGTGTGGACAACAGAGACACAGCAAACAATAGATCACTGCCTGATTCCATGTCTAATTGTGATTCCATTTGTATTTTAACTATTCCGCTGGTGCTTGTAGTGCTATGGTTTTAATCTTTACAGTGTCTTAACAGTTGCAGTTTTAACAAAGGCAGTGAACCCAATAGGGGTGGGGATCACCAGAGGCCTAACGATAATCATCATACTTATGCCGCGTTACAACATTATTGCGATTTTAAACATATTACAACATTCTGCGATATACTGCAATTTATTACCCTTTTCCCAACTTCAAATGTTTCTCAATTTCAAATGATGTCCCCAAAAAGGAAACTTTGTCAACCTCTGTTTTATCTAAAAAGACACATTTCTCTGTTTGTTCATCTCACTTCAATTGTATTGTTGCAAAAATGGGATTGTCAAGCAGACAAACTGACCAACATATATAAAAATATATATATAATAATAATAATAATAATAATAATAATAATAATAATAATAATAATAATAATAATAATAATAATAAGAGAATGATACTTGGCGTCTGTGTATCGAAACAGTATTACAACAGAAAATATCCCAACACTATGCTGTATGGACTTTTCCCCCCACCCCTCACTTCTTTATTGTTTCTGGGTACTGTATTAGGAATTAAAAGCAGTGCCGTGTTCATGTATTTCCCCGTGTTTCTCAAAGCTCTTTTCATCCCATCCCCCCCCCAACACTCCTCCACTCTTCCCCACTGCTCCTCCCTCCCATGCATCTGACCGTTTACAACATTACACTGCAGGGTTACATCACACCCAGTTGGTGGGCCTGTTTCTCTCTCTCTCTCTCCCTCCCTCCTCCACACCTCCACCTCCAACATATCTATTCGCACATTTTTAATTAGTCTTTTTATAGCTGTCTTCCTTCCTGTCTCCTTCAACATGTGACCCTGTTTCCCCCCCCACATCTCCCTCCTCTCATCCTTGAACAGCAGCAAAGAGAAAGCAAAAGCAACCATGACAGCTTAGATTTACACACACACACACACACACACACACACACACACACACACACACACACACACACACACACACACACACACACACACACACACACACACACACACACACACACACACACACACACACACACACACACACACACACACACACACACACAGCTTGAAAACCCACAGCTATGCACATAACAGTCACTTTGCTTTCATCTCGACTATGTGACAAACCAAAGACGAGTTTAAAATAGTCGGACTTATATTGTAAACACATTTGATTTGCAGAAAATAATAGTTCACAAACATTAAGCGACCAAAAGCCTTCAGGCAGACCTCTAGGGAGTACATTCACGAGCCAGAGCAAAGTATACTATTATGCAAAAAATGGACGCACAATAAAGACAATTAATGTGAAAAAATTGTGACACCTTATTGGCAAAGAAAGGAGGGATTGTTGAGTTGGTTTTAGTTCCAGGAAGACAGAAACCCATTAGAAGCACTGAAGATGATGACATCATCATCCCAGTTTGGACTTTTGGCTTATCAAAAAGGGCCTAATGATCCTCAGAGAAACTCAGACAAAAGGTTTCATACAACGTTTTCACATATTCAGTAGTGCTCCAATGTACAGAATGCGGTGTGCCTGTAAACAAACCAAGCTCATGATGCAACGCTGGTGCTCCACCTGCACCACAGCACAGTAAACACACAAAAGACCACAGTAAAAACCGGAGCCAATCCCTTATACTTTACACATACAGTATCCAACTAGAGACTATTTGAATAGAGCCATTAAAGCCCACCTTAAAAGCTTTTTTCCAAGCAATACAATATGTACATTTTTTTTTTAAAGCATAAATGCCTTAAAGAGGAGAAACACCAGAAAAAGGTCTTCTGCCTCCCCACTCACACACTAACACCAGCTTCAGTGCAATAGCTATGAGTAAAGAAATGATGGTATCTATGTGTCCATTCATAGAAACTCATCCTAAAAGAACAAGTGAGGACAAAAAGTCTGGTCACAGAATCAGAAACCTCATCCATTTCAGGTTTAGTATGTTGTGGCCTGGTCATTACCCTCAAACAGGCCTCTTCTGAAAATAACACACCCTTTTAGTCCAGATTAAGAGCCTTTTCAGGTCCACAAACGACCAATTTCTTCAAGAATGGCCAACATCTGGCTGGTCTTTTGGTACAAGAAAAGTCCCAATTTAATGTGTAATGGTTTAAAATGTGTACACATACTAACTTGGCCTCCTCTCTGCCTTTTCCCAAAACATAACAATGTAGTTTAAAGGCTCGATTTCTGCCTCTGGCACACACCTTAAACATAATTACTATAATAGAGTAATTATGTAAAACACAAAGGGGAATCATGGGATATCTGGTGGGTGATGGCGCAGTGGATATGACACGTGTGTGCGGTAGACCCGGGTTAAATTCCCACTGTGATACATCAACCAATGTGTCCCTGAGCAAGACACTTAATCCCTAGTGGCTCCAGAGGTGTGCGGCCTCTGACATGTATAGCAATTTTAAGTCACTTTGATTAAAGCGTCAGCTAAATGACATGTAATGTAAAATCTCTCCAGTTCAAACACTACAAAAGACAAGGCGTCATCAACCACGCAAGAGCTATGAGCATGCAACACACACTTTCACTTATTGGTGGAGAACTATATATAATCTACTCATTATTTACTCTCTTTGTTACCTTACTGGACCCAACAGTTTAGCCATGGAAACTGTTGAAGATGGAGAAATGGAAGGAGTAAGAGTTTGAACTATTACAAATGGCCAAATGGCTTGTGAATGCAACTCAATAGATTACCATTGGGTTTTTTGGGCTGGTGAGTGAAGCAAATCTACCAGTCACCTGCATATTTTGCCAACATTTTGAACTGTTTGTGTGTGTGTGTGTGTCTCTCTCTCTCAGCCTGTCGGTCTTGTTTTTCTTACTTTCCGTCTTTTGCTTTCCATTCATGTTCTGTTCGGCAGTTGCACTAACAGCTGATGTCTCTAAAAGCGATGAGCGCACCACAGGCACCAACCACAACAGACCAAGGAATGATATTTCTATTCCACGATGGAAACTATGCAAGCCACTATTATGAATCTGTCCGCTTTTACATTTGGCTTTCCAACTGCCATATTAGCGGGTAATGATATGACATATGATGTCTGCTGAGTGTGTGAGTGAGGACAGAAAGAATAGAAAGATAAAAGTGTGGCAAAAGGTGGGGGGGCAAGGGAAGCTCCTGCTCAAAAGAAGGGATGACTAACCTTTAACCAGAGCTGACTATGGTCAACTACGAACCAGCCTGCTTAAGACTAATTATAGGGAGAGTCCACGACTGGGAGCAATTAGCCTCTTTTTTTACCTATTTCCTAGCAAAAAGTTACTGAGTGACTAAATAGCAAACAGCAACATGTGAAAAATGAATTTCAGCCAGAGAGGCAAGGCAAGAGGAAAGAGAGCACAGGCCAGAACTTATAGTTTTTATACTTTTTTTCCTTAGAGAATGTCCTAAATCATGACAAAAACAGGAAGATGCAGCACTCTTGAGGGTCCAAACATTGAGGGACAGGATTGAGGGGCATGTCATGTGTGGGGTCTGTGAAGCCAGCTGGCTCATATTGCGGTGGCCTTGGTCCCAGCGGACATTGACCCCAGATTGTATAGAAAACAACAGAGACCCCACCTAAATCTCACCAGAAATCCCCTCCTGTCCAACCCGAAACGTAGACACTGAAGACACTTTTTATGGATGTTCCTTCCATTCATGATCTTAACAACATTGGGTGATAAGGTGATTTCAATTAATTCAATCTCAGAGGTCTATTTGAGCTGGAAGGGGATCATTATGTTGCTCAGGGGCAATGTGCAGCTACATACAAGCAAATGTACGTGCGACGAGTTAGTCAGCAGTGATTTTGCAGGTTTGTGGCCCACTGGAGAGATGAGAAGGAAGCAATGATGCATTTCACAACAGGACATGTTTGACAAAGAGAGAAAAACAAACAAACACACTCAGTTGGGGTGTTTTCTTCTGAATGCAAGGCCGGCAGGTTGGCCTTGTTTTATGGTGACCTTCGCCCATCTATTTCTGGGCACTTGGCCTCTTTGCCATAAAGGCGGTACACAATGCCCTGGCAACTGCTGTAGAGGAATCCCACACTGTGTAGCACAGACTGTCCACTCTAACCACTGCTTAACAAAAAGGAAACAAAAAAGAAAAACAATAAGTCTCATAAGTACAACATTTGCCGACATAGCACTGAACACAAAGTACGTCATCTGATGAAATCCCATCATGGCTGCCACTTGAACACAGTTAAGCATGTTCCTTGTATCCTCTGATTGAATGATAGTCTAACCTGATAGTAAATAAGCCCAAACCTGGGTATAAAAATGTTATGTGCATGCAACACAAGCCCCAGCCCATCACCCCACTGGGACACCCCAGCTTCAGTTTGTAAGTCCATAAAAGCTTAAAAGAAGAGTTCAAAAGGTTATCAGTGACGCCCCTTCCAGGCTGATTTAGGGAGCTCCAAAGACAGCTAATGAAGACAGAGAGGCGAGCACCAGACCTCCAGGGATTCAACCTTTAGCACAAGAGCCGCCAGAGCCCACCACATTAAAAGTTATGATTAAAAAAAATGTCATTATTCCTGTCATAGTTACTGCTGTTTCCCTCCTCCTGCCCTGACATTTCCTTATCTATTCTGCACATTCCCAAATTTTCATTATGATAGAACATTTAAAAAAATAAACAGGTTTTTGCTGTTTATGATGCATGATGGCTGTACAGCACACTGAGACAATGAATGGGACATAGAAACTCATTTGCACGTCAATATTCACTCACATGCACTCCTATGCATACTAAGGTTCTGTAGGCCCACAGTATTCATTCTTTTCGTATGTGTAAAATAACTTATCACACTTTCTGTCGGACTATAAAAGCTCCTAAGAGTCCTGGGTGTGTGCTATGTGTAGATAAGCAAATAACGTAGAGAAAGCCGGTCATTATTTCTAATTAGAACATCGACAGGCTGATGCAGGACCATAAGCCCTCTTGGCCATTGGACTTGGTGGTTCTAGTACCCGTGCCTGGCAGTGCTAATGTTAATGCCCTGGCCTCACCACACAGTGCTGTGCATCTATCAGCTCCAGCCACGCTGATCATTTCCTACTGAAAACAGCACTTGGTTCGGTGGAGAACTTGGCTGACATGCATGGCTGAAGTGTCTGGACTAGAGGGTTATGCAACTATTATGCACTATGGTCTAGTCAACTGCAAAAACAACCATTGAACCATAAGCAGACAGTTATTCTAGCATCTATGTTCATCTCTGTATGGCCCTCCCCCAGTCTCTTCATCCATTGGTCTCCCCTTAAACCCCCTCCTCCACCTCTGCTCATCACTGTCTGAGCCTGTGGCCTCAGGAAACACACACATCCACGCACAATTACACCCAAGGGTGGGATGAAGAGGGGTTCCAATAAAAATCTTGTCTCATTTGTATACGTGTAGCTGTGCATCCATGAATGTCAGCATCCACATTTTGTGCGTGTGGTTGTGTGTGTGTGTGTGTGTGTGTGTGTGTGTGTGAAAGAGGAAAAGAGTTTTGACTGAGTAGGTAATCAGTGGAGAGCAGGTGGCTAAGTCTTCCCTGAGGAAAACTAAACGCGCAGCCAAGATAAACATATTATGTTAACATCTGCCATTGGTCCATATTACATACATAGAAAAAAAATTAAATATGATTTGTCACATGAACGTCGTAATGCAATACTAAAAAAAGATGTCATTCACCCTTCTGTATTTAAAGTTGTAGTAAATAGAAGTGGCATCTTACAAACGGTCACTACTTTTTTTTGTTGGTAAAAAACTACTTTTTGTATTGATAGCTAGCCAGAGAACTCAGATTTACAATGCCCGTAAGGGATTCTGGTATTGTTGATCCTCCAGAGGGTGAAAAAACTCTGATCCAGCAAATAATCTCTGCAGATCTTGGGAGATGAGTGTAATTTTAAGTGTGTCTTTGTTTGGATCAGAGGCGTGAGGCATTTTTTCTTGCCTCACTCAGGTGGAGCTAATCTGTCAGGAAACACATACACACACGTGGAGACGTATGTGCACATACAGACAGACATGCACACTAATGCAATTACATGCTAACAGCATACTAAAAGATAAAGAACTGCATACATGAATAGTCTAACACGCAAACACGTATAGGCTGTAACGATAGAGGCTGAAGGCGAACAAAAAATGCAGGGAGAGAGAGAAAATGCTCCCCCCCCCCATAACGTGGTGATGAAAACATTCCAGAGACACGCAAGCATGGACGCAGTCACATACTGCTGTCCGTAGTCAGCTACAGAGCCACATCACACACACACACTGGTGGGAGGGAGAGTGGTCACTGTGGAGTCGCCCCAATGGCTAGGCCACACTGTTGGCTTGGATACTGGGAGGGTTTTTAAACACACACACACACACACACACACACACCTCCAACTGACTGTTAACCCTTTATAATCCCCAATTACCTATCCACTGACAGAGAAAGGTGCTGAAAGTCTAAATAGCAGACATGAAAAGCTTGTGTTTGTTCGTTTTAGCCAACAGCCTAATGTGCTAGACATTTGTTTCTCTCCCACACATACACGCTTTCAAAACTGAAGTAACTCCATGCATCTTAGAGAGAAAAGAGAGACAAATAAGCTCATAAAACGTCACATCTTTGTCCCTTATCAACACCATGAACTAAAGTACCTCGGTCATGTTAGCAGTGAGAAACACTTTCCTACTCTGCTTGACATAAAACATCAACATGAAACTTGTTATAAGTACAATACATCCACTCTGCCAGCATGCCGGGCAGCTTCTCACCCGGTTACTGCTGTGAGGGCTGTGGGAATGAAAATAGTCCTGGAGCAGAGCTGCCAAATGTTATAATCAAGACCAGTATTTTTAGATTTGGCATTCCATCCCAAGGACAAGGAAGCACAAGGCAGAAGCACAGAAAGAGACAAGAGCTGCCTATATAATAATAATAATAGAGCATTTCAATGGCTCTGTATGGTCTACTATCAGAATTAAGACTTACACTGAGCTTCCTGCTAGGGTTAATTTATTAATAGCAACAATGGATTGAAGGCATTTATATAAACAGGCCATAAAAAGAAAGCAATAGCTTAACTCACAAAAGACATATTGACAGAAGTCTATAAGTCAAAGTTTGCTGTTGATATCTGCCAGATCAACAAGCCCTCCCCCCTTTTTAAGTACACAGACTCTGCCCCAAGTCTACACACTGGAGGCACTCTGATCTGCTCAAACAGGACAGAAGGTACAGAAGTTTACTTACATGATGTATACGAGTCACAGTAGGATCTTAAAACAGGAAAACCAGTAGTTGCGAGGTACACTGTAAGAAGCAGGTAGGAGCTCTGAGTCTGCTCGGCACAAGAGCCAATGTGCCGGTAAGCGTGGTGTGTTCCTGTGTATGTGTGCGAACCAAATGAACACTAACCTGAGCGTCTGTCTGCTCCTTAGGCTCATATAGTCCCCTCCTTCCGCTCCTGCTGCCTTGGAAGACTCCGCCCCCTCTGTCGAGAAACAGGAAGACAGTTAGGAGAGCAGGAAGCAAGAGCTTTTCCTACCAGTCCCCTGATCTCTGACACTTTCTCATTACCCTGTCTTTCTTTGGCAGTGCCATGTCCACTACCTACTGTATAGCAGTGGGACCCGTAATGCAGAAAATGGGAACAATGATTCATTTAGCCATGCTGATACAGTGGTACAGGAAAAGGAAAAGTGTCACCAGCAATCATCATGAAGAAAACAATCAATATAGACACAAATCAGAGATCAATTAAATTACGTGGACAGTACTGTGAAGGCTGTTTCTTGTCAGGTTCGATCAGTTTCTGTAATGCACACTTTTCTGTGTCTTTACAGCTATGAATGCTATTGCTTCTAATGAAAATGACGGCCTTTTCCTGCTTGTTCCAAACAAACTGCTGCCATTTCTGCAGCTGAAAATATAAAGTGCATCGTTCCTGTTCACAAGAGGACTTTTCCTGGGAAAGACCGAGCAGTAGGTGTTGCTAAATTCAGTCTAAAGTTGACGCTACTTTCTATGTATATGATTAGACATGATTATGATTAGAGTATGTATGTAGGAGTGTGTGTGTGTGTATTTGGAGCAGTTTGGACAGCGTTGGATATTAAACTGAATAAAACTGAGTGGCTGCGGAAGAAAGGTTGAGGGATAAAAAGCGCTGCCATAACGCTGGCTCGTCCGTGTTTACCCTTCACGTTAACGGTCCATCCTAAATTTACTCAGCATTACGATAAGAGGACTCTCATTACAAATATGATTTCTACCCTTCACAATAAAAGCCCTGCTTGAATTAGGTTTAGTATTAGGTTGCTGAGAGCTGTAAATTCACCACTTCTTCCTTCTCACTCAAGACTCTATGCTCACCTTGGTCCGGTTGTTCAAGTGTGCTAACTCATGGCACTAATAACATTACCGTCGGCAAAATACCCCCGCATAATCAAATCCATGCTTAAATGTTAACCATCAAGCCACTAAGCCTGTTTGGAAATGAACACCTCTGCTGAAGTGTTACATTTGTTAACGACAGGCTATATGACGAGACAGCACTGCCGTCATTAAACGCAGACTCTGGCGATATCAACATGAAATATCGTTGACAAAAAAGAAAACACCTCTCAGTTCATTTTCGACTTCCAAGGGGCGTTATCAACAGACCAAAATGCCTCCACGCAATTAGATAGACCTACAACCAGTTAGAGCAACCAAGCAACGCAGCTCTAAGCAACCCATGCAAGTGCTTGATCTGATTCGAAGCAGGAAGATGGCTGCCTGGATCACAAACTTTCTCAAATTATAGCAACAACTCATATGTGTTAAAGTTAAAAAAAAAAAAAAAAATAGGGAATACAGTAACGTAATTTTGATTCAAATTTTATCAGAAATATCTACTTTTTAGAAGACAGTTTGAGCTTGGCACTCTTCGTCTTAGACTCGCCCCATGTGAGATACAGTTGTGATTGGCCGGTCCAGCTGGAAATCTGTCTGAATGGGGGGGGCACACTCTCTACTACATCCTTAACGTCCAAGTTATTCTAGAAAACATTAGTCTTTCCTTTCCAATAGATTCTTCTGAGATAATGTATTCTAAGTGAGAGAGAAAGTCAATGTAGGGAAGTGGGATAACAGACGGTTATGAAAGAAAATAATATGATTATGATGGAGGTGTGGTCGAGGATATCCTGTCATTAGGGCCTGCAAAACAGTGGTTCAACAGAAGCTTTAACTTCAGGAATATACGTATCCTGTTAGTGAGTGTGAGTTTGTATAAAGATTTGTGAGTTTGTATAAAGATTTGTGTCCAATTAAAATAAAAAATAAATCAGTAAATGCACTTGTAACCATTCCCAGGAAAAGTTTCACTTCATGCACACAGCGGCTGAGCTGCCCTTACTGCTCCTTACAGTCCAAACACACACAGTGGTGCTTATTTAAAGGAGTCAGCAGGGCAGGGTGCACCAGACCAACCTCCCTGTGGCGCACACACACACACACACACACACACACACACACACACACACACACACACACACACACACACACACACACACTTTAAAGTCAAACACACGCAGTGGTCAGTCATTATCCGGAGGCAGCAGCAGGGAGCGGACTTACATTCAGGCTCCTCGCTGTAGAGGAGAAGCAATCGGCAGCTCTGAAGTCAAAAAAGCACAGCGGGAGTCGATGGGATAGGACAATAAACATGTCAGTTGGGTCAACACATTTCGACACCTTCTCCACCTCTGTTAATACTATCAATCACACTCTCCTCCCTTCCTTCCTTCCTCCCCTCCCCTCCCACGCAGCATCCCTCATTCGAAGGATTGGGCCTGGCTGATAATCATATTTATCATCTCTGTTCCTCTTCTCATATATATATATATATATATATATATATATATATATATATATATATATATATATATATATATATATATATATATATATATATATCTTTCGGCAAAACATTTTTCTTGTTAAATAGATCAATTTCCTCCTCCCTTCTCTGCTTCACCTCCACCCACCTCCCATGTCTTTGAACGTCCCGTTGTCTACCTTTTGTCTCATTCCTCTCTTCAATTTTCTTGCTCCTCTTATGTCAGTCTTTTTTCACACATTTAGTGAAAGCTACATGATCTGTGTGCCAGGGGGAAAATATTTTCAACATTCATACCTGTGAGCATCCCAGCCAGCCCTCTGGCAGTGGTAAAGCAACAAAACACGCAGACACAGAGGAGGCAGGTGGATTACGAGTATTAGTGTGCGTGTGTGGTGCCTTCTCATTTGGCCAAATAGTCTGTGATCCATGATGCACAGATGCACACACATGCTCACTTACCAACACAATGATACGTCTATTATAACCCTCTCTCAGAATGTTTACTAAAAACACACTGTTAGCTCTATTCACAGTTGTCTTTTTTGATTCATCAGCTGGAAATGTCTTTTTATAGTGACCACTGGAGAGGACAAGGGGTGTAAAGTTACTGCAGCTCTAGCTCTTTTATCTCATACCAAAATCACTCAGAGCGCACACACACACATTCCACGAATGCAGGGACACAACATGCTAACATCTCACATTACTGCTCACATTACACACTGGCATGCCCAAGCAGGCCCAATCTCTTTCACCCTGCATCCTCAGTTGGTGAAGATACCAAACTGCAATCAAATCTCCTGAGAAACTCAAAACTGAGCTTAGTGACAACATTCTTTCAACTTATGTAGAAAATGAATAAAAATGCTTCTTTGTAAGAACGTGGGTGACAAAGTACTTGGTTGTGGTCCAAACACTTATCTACTCAAATTTCATGTTGAATTTGGCCATGTTATTTCACGAATGATAACAGATGGCGGTTGACATTCAAATTTCAAAAGGGACTTCCAAGCAGACCAGGTTAACACCGACATTCATCGACTATCACATACTCAAATGTGCTGCAAACAGACAAAGCCAATATTTTGGGCAGGCGATGGTGCGTACGGGTCAACAAAACACCTGTCTAAACAGGCATACGGCTATCTGATTTTTAAAGAATCCACAGAAACAGAAGACTGGAAGTGAGGAGGAAAAGCATTCAATATGCAGCCACATATGCAGGAGCCTGCCCATGCAAAGCTCTATACTGTACGAAATTGTATGACTTTTAAACTGAATCCAATATGCAACAAGGAGCCAGTGAAGACACCTAAGTACCAGGGTATTGTGGGATTTTCTTTTTGACCCGGGGAATCAAAAGCAAAAGAAGACGACAACAACTATCATTGTTTTCACAGGCTAGAGACAGAAAAAGTTCACGTGTACAACTGGAGTGCCCTAATAAATGTAGTCCATTGAAACTTTGAAGAGAAAATCTGCCACCACTGACTGAATCACATTGTTGTGTTAAAGTACACAGTTTAAAAAAAAAATGTATGTATTAACTAAAAACAACTTAGTTTCAGTTTTAGAAAGCAAATAAAACAAAAATGTTGCAACACTGCAATTTACGACATCTTGACCTTTTTTTCTCTATTTGTACTGTAATACCCTCACACGCAACTCTGCAGACAGTCTGCAGCTACATAAAGATAGTATTATAAAAAGGGATAACCAAGGTGACACAAGAGTTGGGATCTGTAACACACTCACAGACATTAAATAGCTGTCTGTTTGAGCTCTCTGGTTACTAGGTCAGAGGGCCCAGTGTGGAGGGGGCAGGGTAAATAATGGTTAACAAGAAGCATGTTGCTAAACAGCGACCTCAAAACAGCCAGAGGCACGGGTGACAGGCAAAGGCCAGAGTCTCTGTCACGTGCAGTGAGGAATCATGGCCTTCTGGGAATGGCAAAAAAAAGAATAGAGGGCACGAAGAAAGAAACAAATGTTGGCAACCAGCCTGTTGTCGTTTGTCTTTGAAGGGTGGGGCACACAAGGAAGGTCCTCCAAAAGTACATGAGCATACACTCAAGCACCCATTCGCGCACACATTCAAATGCTGATTCAAGCTCTCTCACACACACACGCGCGCACACACGCTGTCTGGGTGTGTTGGGGATTAATGAAGACAAACTGATGAGCGCACACATTGTGACATATCAAAGACAACCACAAATTCATCAAATTGGATATTGTGTACGCAGTGTTTCCCACAGGTTGAGAATTCTCTTGTGGTGGCGGGTGGCGCAGGATGTGACGACGCGGCTGAGTAATAAACAAAGGTTTATGAAGGATTTACTGAAAACAATGACTACAGAACATTAACAGAGAATTTAGAAAGTAATAACTACGTACATATTAAACAAACCAGATACAGATCAGGTGTAGCCTTTGATGTGCTTTGTCAATTAAATCTGGTTGGTTTGTCAAATAAATGTTAAGGTTCAGTAGATAAAATACCTGATTACCAGAGGCCAAAAAGTTATATTTACAGTTATCTCACAGCGCTTTCCATAAAGAGCAGGTCTAGACCGTACTCTGTGGTGTTATTTACAGAAACCCAACAATTCCCACCAAGAGCGAGCACTAGGCGACAGAGGCAAGGAAAAACTTCCTTTTAAGAGGCAGAATCCATGCAGAAAATGACATGTTATTATAAATCTCAACTAGGGCTGTGACGGTAGATTGTTTTTCTTACCGTGGTGATGAAACAACATATCACCGTGGTATGGCAGTTAACCGCAACAAGACACGGTGGCTTTATCTTTTGTCAATACCTCCGGTAAAGTGAATGGCGTTACCCCCAAAAAACATCGGCTTAACCCTTAGCACAGCGTTTCCATTTCAGCTCCACGTGAGAGTCTTTACTGTGTTTTGCTAGAGATGTTCCGATACCAGTATCGGTATCGCCTCCGATACTGCCTAAAACAAGCCTATACCACGTAATAAAGCCCTAAAGAAAATCTACTTCAAAGTAGTTTATTCTTTTTCAGTTTTAAGTGACTGGCAAACTGGATGATAAAAGAAAGTTCTGTGGTGTTCATTGTTTGTGTTTGTTCATGATTCACAACAAAGATAGAAATCACAGCCATACAGGTATAGTAATGTACAGTTGTTAAAACACAATAAAATATATGACACAATGGTAAGAGGTTGAAATGTCTGTTTATGAAAACAGCTTCCCACGTGTAAATGTAGCATCACCCTCAGACCTAATATGATTAAAGACTGAGTCTGTGTGTGGGCTGTTGGCATATCGCAGCAGACAAACACCACTTGTGCTCTTTCACTTGGCAAACACAGACAAAGTAGAACAACGTAAGTAGATCAGCGTCAGACTGATGTACACCTATTTTGTTTCAGCTGTAAACCAGTTCAGCCATCAACTGCATCGAAAACTAAATATAAAGGGTTTCTGCAGGACACTAGGTCAAGGTCTTGCTCTCTAGGTTACCTCTTAATGAGCAAAGCGCCGCCAGTTTGTCTCCAAGTCACATCTTCACTCAGTCACACAAGACGAGCTGTTTGCATGTGAAGAATCTGCACGCAAGTCCTGAGCTGCTGACCTCCAGACACAGCTTGCCAGGACAGAGTCCCAGTGACCTCATTCCTCACGGGGAGACTCGCCCAAACTGGGAGCACCCTAGAGCCAATGACAGGAGGGAACTCCAGCCACATGACTCCTAATGTCTAGGATATTTAGGCCAGAGAGGGCTTAACCTGACTGAGAAGATAGCAAGAATGCACTGCACACTTTAAAAGTGAGACATCACATCTTAAAAAAGAAGAAGAAGAAATAGTAAAGTCTTAACGATCAATGAAGGCTGATATAAGCCTCCCTAGTTTAATTACAGTTGGTGTTCTATTTAAGACTGCAACAATGGGTGTGTGAGGTAACTACTTTATACTTCACTACATTTCAGGAAGAAATATTGTACTTTGACAGTAGTTACTAGTCTCTTTGATCACACACACACACACACACACACACACACAAGACCAGAACAGGGTAGAATATGGGGCAGTAGGGGTTGGATCCACCATGACCTTCTTTAAGAATTCATGTGAATTGAATTTGTGTTTTTTTCCTGCACTATCCCATCTTGTTTCAGTCACTCTTTTTTCAGATTTGTACATGTCTGGAGACAGTAACTTTTAAATAGAAATCAACACATTAAAAAAAAAAAAAAAAAAAATTGAGAGAGAATCACTGTTTTGCTGATAACTGGTATTATTTGTAAAGAGAGAGAGAGAGAGAGAGAGAGAGAGAGAGAGAGAGAGAGAGAGAGAGAGAGAGAGGTTATATTGTAGGGCTGGGCGATATAGAGAAAATCCTACACATCACAATATTTTTGACCAAATACCTCAATAACGATGCCGCAACAATATTGTAGTGTTGACTATTGGTGCTTTCACAAAATATTTACACAAGGAGGTTTTGATAAATAATCATCAGTAATGTGAATATAATGACAAAGGGAGTAAAGGCAAATAACAGAACTGTTACAACAGTCTGGTAAGTTCAGAAAATGACATCACTTTTCTGTAATGCAACCTTTAAAACCAGGAAAAGACAACACTTATGCCATATTACAATATAGAGGGTTTACACAACGGGTCATCAGACCGGAGGTCGCCATATTGGAGATACCCCGCATCACAACAATGCACAGGCAATGAAGTAGATCCTGGACGTCGTCAAGGAAAATGGTTATTTTTGCTGTGTTGTACCAACAGGTCAGACCGAGAAAAAACATTTGGAATTCATATCGACTTCCAAAGTTATTCAAACCCAGGGAGAGGAATACCAGAAGTTATCAGAGGATAGGAGGTGCTTGTGGTTGGCAAAGCTCAAACTCACTCAGATAGTGTACAGTGTAGATAGCAAACTGGGGCTCTTTGAAACTGCAAACAGAGCTACGTCAGTGCAGAAATATTGGCCAAATACAAGTAGAACCACAGGACTGACAACAGCCAAACAGAGACAGGCAAGAAACTAGAGAAAGAAAGACAGGAAGAGAACCACAGCAACAGACAAGCAGGACGTGGCACAGTCAGCAAAACAACGCCACACTGTGACAGCAGCCAGACAGTTAAGTGGAAGAACTGAAGCCACACAGCTTCTGAGTCACACTTCTTGATCTGAAACAAAGGGCAGTGTGCAATTTGACTATGGCACCTAAAAAAAAAAAAAATCACCAATACAACTTACTCGCCTTGTGTTCACCCAGGGAAACCTCTACCAAAATAGCACATGTATTTTCTTCATCCTTAGGGAAACTCTAAAAATGGCCAGTCTGCGAAGAAAAACACATTTTTATATGTTGTTCCTCAACAATAATGTTGGCTATAATATTATAAACCACAGCTATTGTAGCATAACTATTTTTTGCTGGCTATTCTTTGTGATAAATGGTATGTAGGTTTGGTAGGAAAAACATAGTATGTTCCAGCTAATCACAGGGTTGGTGTCATAGACCTTCTACGCTGAGAGAAAGCAGAGAACACTAGTATTACAAACAGTGATTAGTTACTCTAATATGCATGCCATCATCTGTGGCAGCTAGCCTATGTTAGGCACAGGCTGTAATATTACCGTCACAGACATCTACAGTAGTCCCTAATTAGAAAGGATTCCCTTATTTTTTTACCTGGCCAGCTAAATCCACACCGCTAGAATCAAAATACTGACACGTTAACAACAGGAAGGACGGACAGAATGAAAAAAAAGATCCTCTGAGACTGAAAACATCATGAACCAAACCCCAAACATGGTGACTTTCTAGAGAAAATCTACTAGCACCCATCTTATAACTGCTATAAAAGTTTTTTTTTTTTCATAACATGTCTTGGTTCTTATTTTATTAACGTGAACATTTAAGAAGTACTTCCTTATTGGAGCCTCAGCACTTAAAGGGTGTTTCACAGTAGCTGCAGCTGAGCTGCCGTGCACAATTGTGACATCATGAGAGCGCCATAACAGCTTATATACGTGTGTGGTGGTCGTGAAACTAGTTGCAGTCTTCTCCTGAACAGAGTTGGCGCCAATGATCAAAGGCTACCAACTTTTCTATTTCTACAGACTAGAAGAAGAAGAAAAAGGTAAACAACGGCAGAACTGGCAGCAGCATTGATGTCAATGCTTCGATTTGATTCAATGACCCACTTCGTCGGATCAAGCCTTTCATTCACCATGAAAAGGACTCATCTCTTAACCCAGTTAGTTTACAGGCTTGCAGTCACTCTGAGAGTCATGGCATCCGGTTACCCTTGAGCTCTTTTAGGCTTCCTGTTTCCTGCTGAAAAAAAAAAAAAAGAGTGGTGAGAGAGTACTCTGGAAGCGCACTCAAGATCTACGTCATTCTAACGTCACGTTGGTGCACGCTTGGATGTGTCGACTGTAAAACGGCCATTAGAAGTCAAACATTAGAGACTACAAAGTTGAGGCAGTCTCAACTTTTTACCGCAGACCCGCTGTGGGTTTTTTTTGGCTTGTGCCCCCTACGGCACATCCCGCCGCAGCCTAAACACACTACTGCAAAATGAATGGATTCCCGCGCGCTTCTGCCCAGACCGTTGGACGGCCAACGCAGGCTGTCTAACGCAGCGCTGTGGAGATAGGTCTGGCAAGCGAGGCTAGTCTGAACTGACATACTTAGAGCTGTCTTCTCGTGATCGGATCACTTAGAAATGATATTAAAATGACGTGAAAACAGCGCCTAGGAAAGCCGCTGTTTTAGACATGCATTATTTGCATATGCGCCATCCGTGAATGTCTACTCATTCAATTTCAAATAATTAAAAATGAAATGACATGTTTGTGTTCATTCCAATAAAATTCCAGTTTTACCGGAAGTTTAAATCGATTTTGCCCAGCAGAAAGCCAACGCTGCTGATCAAGCTAATCTAAGATCCTAAATTAGACGAAGTGGAGCATATACAGCCAACATCTTACACGCACATTACAAAAGCAGAAGCCCATCCCCTGCTTTGATACCACGGATGTAAAAGTGCATCCCCTGGACAGGACATTAGTGGGTTGTGGTGGGCCTCTGTCTTCAAACCCCCATAAGCTTCTTTCCAGACATCACCATGCCCTACTCTTCATCCATTTGATGTTTCCCCTTGTCTAAATGAAAGAAACTAATTCTCTGTGGATTCTTCAAAAGACAAATGTGAATAACAGTAGGCAGTTCTGCACCACTGCTATTTGCACTCTGTCACGCACTGTTATTACCATTTGAAAAGCAGCATGCTTTTTCCATTTGGATATAAGAAATAGGGTCAGCTGACAATTTTTCATGTTTGTTTTCCAAGATGAACGCTCGCTTACTGAGGGGGCAATAAAAAAAGACTCCACACTGAGAAGTGAACAGACTTTTCTTGAGTCCTGCAGGATGCACATTCCTGGCCTGGAAATGATTAAAGGGAAATTAGAAGGTGGTGGGTTTGTTGCAGTTGCCTGAAGTGAACAGTGTTTGCAGGTCTATTATGAGTTTGAACCAATTATTTAGCAAACACAGTACTTTTCTCACGTTATATTTAATGTGACAGGATGGCACAGTAGTTCAGCAGAATGTAGTTTAATATAAAGGAGGTGTGGTCAAGAGAAAGCAAAAAAAAATGGCAATTCAGTCAGATTATTTAGTCATGTTTCTGTAGCTGGAGCTGACCTTTCACCTCCCAGCAAAGAGGAAGAAAAGAGAACATAAGACCTTCGCCTGTAGTCATGATTTTTAAGCTGACTCTGGACTCAACCTGCTGATTCAATACAGGAAAGGCCATCTGATTCAACAGCAGCACATCTCAGACCTCAACTTCCGCCTCTGATGGCGAGAGAACAAACGCTTTCCTCCCATGGTGTCAATGCTCCAAAACCCAAACAGTGTGAAGCAATGTGTGACCTTTAAACCAGACAAGACTCATATACTGCAGTACTGAAGTGGATTTCCTCTTTTTATGCAACAGACACTGTGTCACCACAGATCTATTTTCTTTACATTCTTCTGGGAATCACAGCTCACAGGCCTGATTTCCCAACATCACCTCCCCAGTTAAATCATCTCTGCGACTGAGGTGGTCTCAGAGAGATTACAGACCTGCATTTACCACTGAGATTGTTGGAGTCACTGACGTCAACAACACCGTACAAAAAACTGTACATGGGCATGTTGTAAATCTTTGAACAATAAAGTAAAGGAAAAAAGGAAAATTATAATATAAAATAATATTGCTTTTATAAGTCACGTTAACACAATGTACAAAAGAAACGAACTGTTTGGCTTCTTTACCTCGATTTTAAATTTCGACTAAGTATTTAACCAAGGCAAGGGGCCGCGGAGGGATTTCAAATCTTTGATTTTTCCACTCAGCCTATCAAACGGCCATTATGCTAACGGTTACAACAGAAGTCACGTTTATTGTTCCACATGGCTACTTCCATTATAAAAGACTTACTCACCAGTGTCTACAGCTCTTTTTGGAAGAGGGTGTATTTATTTTCGTGTGTCGAAGCGTGTATTACTAGCTAGCTAGATTACTAGATAGATAGATACAGAAAAGCGTTGGTCAATGAGTCCACTTTCACAGAAACTTTCAATGTTGGCGCGGCTGATACCATGAAGGAACTCCAACCACACTGTAAGAAATAGCTGGCCTTGTTATGTACGCATATGAAACGCAGCATAACATATAAACTCATGAATAGATTAATGTGTTGCAGTAAAAGTCGATTCAATGATTGTGACATGATGAATTAATTTCACGTTATAGTTTATCTAGGATACAGAGTTAGCGCACCCCTAAAATGATATAACTTTGGTATGGTCGGGTTCACTCTCATTGGTCAGCCTGGGCCATTTACAGTTTTGGAGGACGCTGCGTGGCCGGTACCTTGGTAACCGCTTCTTCTCGCGAGAATAAGAGCATGAACCGTCATACAAAATAACTAGACTTTGAGACCATAGACCGGAGAGAGACCAGCAAATGGAAGCACGAAAAGTCCCGTCTGCAGTTCACACTTTGAGGAAGATCAGTTTTTCAGAGACAAGCAGGTATTATTAATTTAAATGCATTATTTAGTGTGTCTCATATATTAGCTCATATATTAATGTAATTAATTGTGATCTACCATGCCTTAACTACATGTTTGTCTTTTACTGTAACTACAAAGGTATCCACACTGAAAACTGAATGACCAGAGCCTACAGAAGGAAGACCTGGTGTATAGAGCGGTGTATTTGGTGCCATTTCATCTGGATGTGGAAAACAGACTGCGTTGACCACATCCAAAGTTCTTAAATGTGTTCTGATTATAATGATGCCAGAAAATCATTTTTGGTTCAGCTTCTTCTGCTGAAAGGACGGACCAACTTTTAGCACTTGGTATTTAGAGGTTCAATTTCTTGTGGTTGACTTAGTTTCTGTTGTAGTTTGATAGGTGATCGTAGTAACATTAAGTAGTGGATTAAAACTATTTTATAAATATTAAACTGGAATAAAATAATGAAAATACTCTAGCAGTCACCACTTTCCCAGGTGAAAGTATTTTTGGTAATTTCACATAAAGGGTCTTGTATATTTTATGTATTTATGTACTGTTAGAATTAAATATTGACATTGCATATCCTTGTATGGTTTTTAGTTTTCATACTTTGAAAATGTCTAACTGTAATGATTAAATCAAATGTACCTAATACATTTGATTTAATCATTACAGTTACGGCAATTAAATAAGTTGTTTAATTCTCCTTAGCAATTTGTGATCATAAGTTATGATTTTACAATAGCCCTGCACAGATTAAACAGCACCTAGTGCAAAACGTTTATATTTGTGTATTAAAGCAAAAATAATCTTTTAATCAATTACAAATTCTATGAAATTTCCAAAGTCTTCTTGTATGACTACAATGCTGGACGTTCCTATTATAGTTACTTCATAAAAACAACAAATGTAGCTTTAGAAGGACCTTTATTTCACATTGAAATGGGCATCAACTTAAAAATACATACACCAAACACTTAAGATTTTTAAAAATGTATGAATTAAATAATGTAGTTCACCTTTTACAAGTGTAGATTCCACACATAAAACACTGCTGTGGGTTAAGGTAAAGGCAAACTTAACTGTCACAAGACATGTCTGCATAATAAAGAGGTTGTTGAATCGCTAGTGTCACACTGTTAATTACAGTAGAAATGGTTGACATTACAAATCACAATATAAAAATACAGCTCAACATATAAAGCTTATAGCACTTGTGCTATCATGCCTGGATACTGCAGGTTATCGTTCATTCCTGCGACAAGGTTACCGCCCTTGACATCTCTCAGGTCTCAGTGAATAAGGAGGACGTCCGGGACAGCTCTTCCTTGTAGGGACTGGTAAAAGAAAGGGACCGCAGACCAGCTCAGCAAATATTTTACGCTATAGAGAAAAAGGATAAATGAACAGCACTCTTAATTACACACTATTTGAAAATGCATTATTACCTTGGCTTAGTTGTACAAAAGTAAATGAACTATTACTATTGCTTACTTCTGGGGCATTTGGGGGTGAACATGCCATCGTGGCTTTCAGCACTCTTATTTCTGAAAGAATGAAAGAATCATCAATTTCCATTTGAGCCCCTCATAGTTAAATATCTATGCACACTAGCATGTAACTACTTGATTAATTATCCAGGAGAATAAACATGAATCAACAGTCCATTGTTCTTTAGTGTAACTGTAACTTAGTTAAATGATCTTATTTCTGCTAACATTAGGTCTTAACAGCATGTCAAGGTTAAATGCCCCAACTATAGACTGAAAGGGGAAACAGTAGCACATTATTGGATCATTATGTTATTACAGTTAGCCAAACGTTATAAGAAACTTGGTTATACATGTGCTAATAGCGTTACATAATGATAAGCATTGACAATCGCCGTTTTGCATTTCGCTGACACTACGTTAATACTACGAGAAGTAAACTTCGATTTGCAGAAAATTAACGTTAGCATGTTTAACCATAGCTAGCTAAGTGGCAAGCTAACGTTACAGACAATTTACATGGTAACTTCAGACACATTTACTTTGCAATGTGACTCTTATATGTTATATAACCATAGACTATATGGGACAAAGATGTACTTAAAACCTAGCGTTAGTGAAGCTAAATCTTACCTTGAATTATTCAGCAGCAGTTGCATCCACATTAGCAGTGAAAGTGGTAGCTAACGTAACGGTAGAGCAGCGGTGCTAGCTCTCAGCTAACGTCAGTCAGATCCCGCCCATAGACTGTAGATCCCGCCCACCGGTCTGTGGCTCCTCTCTCACTCCGCCCTCTCCTCTAAAATCGTCACATCCGCAACCACGATGGCTGCGCCCATAAACGCAAACTCGACGACTCATTTCTGATCTCCACAAACCAATGGGTGACGTCACACATGCTCTGTCCATTAATATTAACGGTCTATGTTTGAGACACGTTTTCACCTCTCAGCATATTGTTTCTGATCGTTTGTAATCTTGAAATAAAATTATTTTGTCACAACAAAAGACTAGAATTATTTTCTTTTTTAATTCAGAATACAGACATAGCTACAAACAAGGACTTTTTACATATCCACTATAAAAATAGAGCTTTTTCCTCGGGTTGAGCATATAAACAAAACCTAGGAGCATATAACATGAAGAATAAAATATAATAAGAGAAAAGAAATAAAAAGGTCTATCTCAAATTAACTTAACTATTCAATGACTTACACAAAATATGTAATTAATTCTTCCAATGGATCAGGGAGGGTTTGGTCTTAAAATATCTACATTTATATATAAAACGTTTCCCTATCACCAAATTGTTGGTAACAAAATCTACTTTCTAATCTTCAACAAAAGCACCTAACTTTATAGTCTTCACTGTCAGAGGTTGTATCTCAATTTCCCTGGTCTGTCTGTAGCCATCTGTGCAGATCTCCAGAAAGATTGCACTGACTCACACAGAAAACAATACGTGTTCTAGATTTTCAATTTCCTTTCCGTTTGTTGGGTAGATTTCATTTAACATTTTAAAATGGACCCCTTTATCTTCAGAAGAAGAGGAAATTAGATGCAACTTTTCCTTACTCCCTTAACCTCTCCATCTCCAAATTCTTTCAACATATATTTTCTTCTTTCTGGGTTAGTAATATTCCTTTAATACAATATTTCGAATAACGGTGTAGGTACATTTATAGTCACAGAAATCAATTCCTTTGAGCTGCCTCAGACCAGGAGAAACTTTGGAGTACCTAATGTCTTCTCTCACCATTGATTTTAGAGACAAAACTTTCAACCATCTATCATAACGCTTGACATTACATTGAAGTTGATATTTCCATTTACACAGATTTGCTGCTAACACACACATATATATACACACATACACATATATATACACACATACACACACATATATATATATATATATATATATATACACACATACACATACTATCACTGAGCACAAACCAATTTAATATTTTTTTGGTGAGGTACTTCAAAAGAATGAATTTACCAAAATAACCCGTTGATGAATTTATTTATGAATACTTTGTCATTTCATTTATTTTCTTCATATATAGTTTCAATTTTACTTTCCAGTTGATATTCTAATTAAATGGCATATTCAAATGAAATTTTACCGGGGGTTTGTTTTTTAATGAATGTGATATTTTTTAGTTTGAATCAACAACAACAACAAAAGTTTCTTTTGTTGGACTTGGAAATGAAAATAAGTATATTAGTAAAAACCTAAAACAGGGATTGTCTCATCACAGCACAACACTCTGAAATAGTCAATGAACTGAAGTTTGTGAGTGTGAATCCTATAATATGCTTAATTATAATATACCAATGATGAGCCAAACTGAGTTATTATAGTATTACTACAGGCCCTCTAATGACTGAAAAACTGCAGGAATAAAACATCCCACAGCCTATAACGAAACCAAACCTTTAGTGCTGAATGATGCAGGGAGGTTACAGCTCTGCTGCAGTTATTCCAAAATGATCCGCTCCTTCATGATCTTCTTCTCAAAGCGCGGGGGCCAGCAGAGGGGCTTGGGTTCAGCTAAAGACAAAACAGGCTGGGGAGGGTGAGCTAATGTTATGGCAACAACCTGCTTTAATTAACCAATTCAGAATGACCTCAGCTCTAAGAAAAGAGGAGTACATTTCCCCCTCTTTCTCCATGTGCGTGCCGAGGAGGATGCAACACTTACCACACTGTTCCCACGAGGACAACCATTGTTTTCTTCCTCACAGAACCCCAAGTGTTATTCCTCTGCGAGTCTTCCTTTGAATAAAACGAGAGGATAAATTTCTGGAGAAGTGTCGATAAGAGTGAGACTGATGCAACGAGTAGCCTATGCTTGCCACACATCAAAGAGCAGCCAGCATGCGTGTGAGGCGATCATAGCACAGTTTTAAAACTGCAGGTTTTTGGTGATGAGGAATGTTTAGTTTCTACGGTTTTAACGGACACGTGTTCATGCAAGAGACAGGATTTTGTTTACTTTATGTAAAAAAGAATGTTAAAATGTCTGACCTGTAAACCATTCTGTGGTGCAGAGGAAACAAGTATGTATATATGGCTGGAAAGAAATAAGGGAGGAGAGAGGGACTATCAGAGTTGATAGGCAGTATCAGCAGTATAGTCATCCTTTTTTCCTGGAACCCATGTTAGGATGGAAAGAACATTACACCAAGCTTCTTTCAAATATCTGGCAAACACAACTTGTTGTTACACACATGGTAAAATATCCTCGGGATCTCTCGTTTGTTTGTACTGTGAGTTTGGCACACATCAGTCCACCAAACATCACTTATTTCAATCAAACTGCTAGTTTTAGAGTGGGTCTGCAAAGCCTTGAAACAAAATGAGCCCTCTCATTTAGTTTCAATGGGGTCACTGTGTTGGCTCAATGGGGATTCTGACGCAACAGGATCTGGCGAATAAAACGCAACGTCGTCAGCCAAAAAACGTGGCTTGAACCTTTCTAAATGTAATGCAAGGTCATCCACTTCAAAACACTGTGCAGTGCTTTGGTTTCTAAACAGCCTTTCAATTCATGGGTGTATACCTCAAACCATTACATAAAAAAGAACAATACAATGAGTAATACAGCCATGATTTTGTAGACTTATCAGGAACTAAGAAAACCCTTCTCCGCAGCTTATATTATTCCAAGCAAGGATTTTACATTGCTGCAAAGTAATCACAGTGGCAATCGTGTTATTTATCTGCAACGATCTCAAAGTACACAGAGTGGTATGTAAGGAACGTGTGCCTGCCCGTTTTGCATAGCGTTGCATCAAAATTTCATCCGGGTCCAACTTTTTTTAGCAGGAGCCCACTGTGTGGCCAAACCCACTGTACCAACATAGCGGTTCTAATCAAATGACTAGGGCCCCATCAGAAGGAGAGCTTTTTGCAGGTTGCAAAACTCAAAGAGAGAATAGACATTCCTATTGAAATCAACATGGCAGGATGATCAGGGCGGGAGCCATTTGTACGTGTACCATTGCCATTGCAAAGAACTGTCACTCTTGTAGCAAGCTAACATAAACCTCCGTAAAAACAGACTTTCGGACAAACGGACAAACCAAGGGTAGGTTTTGCAACATACAAGCAGTGGAGTAGTACGAAGAATGGGAAGACGACTTTTGTGCACTATGTCTGCTGCCTAGCTGCTAGAGAGGAATTGAGGATTACTGGATTTATTTAACATTAGACAGACAAAAGGAAAACGCCGGCATTGTGTAGACGGTAGGCCAAAACAGATGAGTGTGTCAAACTGACGTGTGTTGTCACCATAACAACTAACAACAATCACCATTTTCTCTTGAACATCCCAGGCTTGAATGCAGGGCAGTTTGTAAAGCAAATGTGACTGCACCAACCTCACCCCCCAGCCCTCTGATGAGGGTCTGAGGTAGTTGACCTTTGCCCTGCTGTCACCCAACAGAGGCGAAAACTTTGTCAACCTGTCACATGTAGGTTGTAAGATTATGACACACACACACACACACACACACAACTTTAAGACTATTATTATACACATACATAAAGGCGACATGAATACAATTCTGCTTTTTTGGTTTTCTACATGAAGCTGGCTGTGTTATTTGTTAAAGAACCTCAATGTATGCATTAGAGCCCACCGATAAAAGATTTTTAAGGCTGATACCGATACGAATATTTGGTTATTTAAAAATCCAATATGCCAATATATCAGCCAATATATATTTAAAAAAAAATCCAGAAATGCGTTACAAAACATAAAACAGATTTCCCTAACATTAGTTATTTGTAGTTATTTATGAGCTCTCACTAAAATAATATAATAATTTGTTTTATTGTCACAACAGAACAGAGTAACATCAAAATATATTAAAGATCTGATAAATAAAATGTATAAAAATACAATCTTAAGATATGAAACTAAGTCCTTTGAACAAAAACACATTAACAGAAAATAAAAAAAATAATCAGTGTTGCCAACAGGGACGTTGTAGAGTGCCCTCTGGTGGACAAACTATGCAGCACCAACACTCAAATCATGGTTGACTGTCCGTTTTTATTTTTTAAATGTTAATTTATCAGAATCCTTTGTCATTATAAATGATTCTGATGAAATTTAAAAGTTTTTATTAATTGGCCATTATAAATGCAGATACCAATCGGTCGGGCTCTAGTATGTATGTAATCTATTTATTTCAAGACAGGGACAGCGCACAATAAAACTTTAATCTTCTACAACAAGAGAATATGCAAAGCTGCATCAGTAGACGGAGTGTCTTGAATTGAGACATGACAAAGCGAGTTTTGACTATTTGACTCAGTCCCTTTATTTAGTACGTCTGGAGCTAAGGGTTTGCACTTCCTTCTAACTTGAGTTGAGCTGTGAGGGTTGGTAGATCTTAATTTCATGTACATATCTGTCTTATCTCTTTTATCTGCTACCTGAGGCAATAAAACACCCCCTTCACACCCACACCTTAAAAACACAAATTCTCAAGTTTTAAAAGTATTCATGAACTCGGAGCTCGGAGCACTTTGCTTATTAATTACTGTTCAGCTTCTTGAGCTTTTGCCTAAAAGCTTGTAATTAAATTCATAAACATTACTGCTTTCCGTCTTATGTAACGTAACAAATATGTCGCCCACCGGGTAACATTTTCCACAGCCTCACATTCGATAAAGAGCCAGTTAAACAGCAGGCTGGCTGTTGTTTACAGCCCCACCTGTGCTGTGTTGATTGTCCTTTCAATGACTTCCAGTTAAGGAGGAGGAAGCTCATGAGGGCTCAGACTCTGACCCTCGGTCGTACCGCTGGACTTCAGAGAAGAGGAAATCATTCAGGGGCCCTGGAAGACACAACGCTGCTGTGGTTGTTTTTGGCTACACAGTAAAGCGGGGAGTAAGGTATATGAGCACGCTCTTACCGTAAGTGATGCATTGTTACTGCACGATGCATTGTGGATTATACTTTACAGTGGCCTTCCAGTGGTCTCTCAGCAATGATGCTTTTTGTAGAGTGGGATTCTGTATAACTATTAAACTTATTAACTTAGTTTCTGGCAACTCAGGGGTAGTGTTAACAACTTACTATTGTTGTAATATTACTGTACGATGGAACATACACATTTCTTTTTCACCATCCCCCAGATCCCACCCTCCCACCCAGTTACAAACAGACCTACAACAAGAAATTCCTACAAGAGATCAGTCGAAATTATAATACATAAGGTTGAAAAGGTTAAGAATAGCAGAAACGAAGTACACACCTTAAAAAAATAAATAAATAGAGAGACAAAAAACAAATAAAAATTAAATAAAAGAGGAGAAGGGGGTAGCTAGAAGGGGAATCATATTTTGTAAAATCTTTCCTCATATCCCTGGGTAGTGTAATGTATTTTCTCTTAGTTCATACAAGACATAATGTCCCTAATCTAATGTGAGTGGGAAGGAGGAGCAAGATCTTTCCATTTGAGTAAGATAGCCCTACGAGCCAGTAAGGAGGTAAAGGCCAATACCTTCAGCTTCACTTTAGGCAAGCAATACCAAAAATGCCCGTAAAACGGTTTGGCTCAATTTGATGGTGAAGTACTTATATTGTCACTTTTTTTAAAGTTGTTATTGTCACAACGCACACCTCCGCACAACTCTGCGCAAAGGTGCCGGATTGCCGGATTTTGTGTGAAAGCAGCCAAAGCGCACACTTCCTCCTGTCCGCTGTGGCCTCTGTGTGTGACTCACCCCACAGACCTGCAGCTCTTTACACATCCATGACAGAAAGACAGACAGCAATGTAACATGCTTGCTACATTTATATGGTTTTTATAGAGTCCTGCCCTCACATTCTCCGTGCTGTTACTGGCTGAGAGCTACACGCCCACTGCTTAAGGATGACGCCCAGAAAACATCCCGCACACAGCAAAAAAGGAAATAAAGAGAAAATACAGGCTTATGGCCGGGTCTCTGCAGATACAGACAGGTGTCTGCCAACGCCTGAGAGAAATATCTGGCTCTTCAGCTACTAAATGCTCCACTGTCTTCACTAGCTAGTGGCCATGCAAAATGTCAATCAATCCAACAGGTGTTGACCATAGCTAAAACACTAAAAGTCTCAGAGCTAAGGGGCTCGATGACTCTCTGTGGGTTCATCAACACAAGTAACACCTTTCACATTACACATTGTTCGTTCATCCGTTATAAAAATAAAAAGCAGCTTTAAAATTGCATGCTAAAAACATAAAAACGATCTATGAAGAGGCAGAGAGAGGATAAAGATATTTGTTCACATTGATTCCTAAATTCTTATCATCACATCTTCATCCCAGTTTCAGTAAACACTATTCTTCAAAACAGGAAATATACAGCATGAAGGTTTGTTTAAAAAAAAAAGTGATTTATTCAACTTGGTCACACTTCTTTTGTTAACGGTCAAAAATGACCATCATAGGAAATTAATGGGAAAGAGTTTCATTTTCATCCAGGAGATGATGAAAGACATCTCCATACACATACAGTACACCTACAACTTCCCTGTGCTTGTGTGCCCATTCTACACATGAATCTTACGTTGTATTACTCATACTTTGGGCCTCCCAGGATGTCAAAACTGGCATCACAGGTTCAGCAGGATGTCGCACGTCTCTCCAATCTTATACTCATCACATTGGCTTCTGACTAAGTTCAGGACACAATTTAAAGTTCTTGTTCTGGCCTATAAAGCTTTGCACGGTCTGGCACCTGCGTATATCTGACCTTCTTCTTTACATTTGTCACTTTCATGCAGTTTTTGTTACTTTTTTCAACACCATGTCACATTTTAGTCCCTTTTGACCTTTTTTCTCTCTCTTTTTTTTTTACAGGTCTTTTACCAATTGTTTTTTTTCTTCAAATGCTATAAAATTGACAAAAAAAACACCCTAATTCAATGAAAGTAGTGAACTGATCATTTATTTAACTTGTGAGGAGCGTTGTTGGGAACCATCCATGCTACTTTTTGGGAAAATTAGTTTGAAAGAAACCCAAATTTCTGATATAGAAACTTTTTGGAAAGGGGTCAAATTTGACCCGAAGACAACAGGAGGGTTAAATTTGCTTTTGACTCTTGTCTGTAAACTTTGAGTTTTAGGTTTAAAATTGTTGAAATAATTTTTATTGGTCATTCAATAATTATTTTCTTTAGCAAATGATAATAATACACTTTATTTATGCAACACTTTCACACTCTTAATGTTACAAAGTGCTTTCCAAAAGAAGACAACACCAGGCACAAGGCACATAATGTATGAGATAGTTAGGCCAAAGGAAACGAGCAAAGAGGAAGCAAAAACAATAAAAAGAATAAGATCAAATAAATAGAAATAAAAACAGTGTATATAAAAACATTTGTCAAACTTTTCCAAAAGCTTTCACAGAGAGTACTTGCAGAGGAATATTGAATCACAATGACCATGAAGTACAATATCCAGTCAGCTTCTTTTCTGGAAACATATGGTTTCCTTCTTGCCTTTGCCGTTTCTGTTGATGTGTGTTGTTTTTATCGGCTCTCTCCATCAGGCATAAGACCACTGAGCTATTTATACGGCTGGCTTCCTGCTATTCAGAGGCCGTGAGGCTGCTGCTGGAGAAAGGCCTGGCCTGGATTAAGGTAGTCCATCATGACTGACAGCCCCACTCTCTCAAGCCTTCCTCTTGATTCATCCAACATTATTTGTCACTCCTCATCAACGCTCTGCAGTTTCCTTCGTACAACTACTTATGGAACTTCTGAGAAAGTTGTTCAAAAATAACAGCATAGCTTCTGTTGACTTCTTATTGAAATCTACATGAGCATCCCTTCTGTGTGAAGGATTTGTTCCTGGAAACTGTTCTGCTTTTATTTATTTAACGCATCGTAAATCAAACACAGACCAGAGGGGTTATCAAGACTTGTGAGTGAATAATTACACTCAAAACTGAGAAACGAAACAGAGCAAACCACAACATTCAAACACTGTAAAGCAACACCACACCAGTGATTGCGGGAAGCAGAGAACATGACAGCAAAAGGGGACAAACTGTAAGAGAAACACGCTCGAGCAGCAGAAGTCTGGCTTGCCTTGGCGCTGCAGTTAAAGTGTGAGTTGCGGACAGAGCCGTTACCCTGGCAGCGGACAAGACTTCCAGCAGAGCCAACCACAGCGTTCCTCTGGGTTTTATAATGGTAGTGTACAGCTGTGTTACCTCCACTCAGTGGAATGTGAGAAAAAACGGAAAAACTGACACACGCATATAAAGAGGCAGTTGCTAAATAACTACATATGAGCTCATAATAAAGTCAACAAATTTCTACTCACATGTGGCAACAACCACTAAGACATGGACATGATCACTTGGTTCCTGTTATTTACTGGTAGAAAACACATTTTATTTCAAGATATGGTTACAACTCAAATGTTAACTATAGCCATACTGTCCTTCACCGAAAAATGCTGACGTAAGTTGTTTGTTCAAGCAGCAATTACGACTTGTGTTTATGGTTACAGTGGCGGCGACCTCTAGTGTTTGTAGTAAAAATAGGAAGTAATATGAAGTAATATGAAGCGGGATTTATGCTTCTGCGAGGGCTCTACGTTTATAGTTTTGTGCTGGTGTCTACGTCGTTCTAGCATATCTCTTTAAGAGGGTAGTGGGGACGGCATGTGAGTGTGTGTGTGTGGTAGAGCGAGTGAGCGAGTGAGCTGGATTTGTTTCAGACTGTGGAGGCGGAGAAACAAAGTGTCTCCCCTGTGCTTTCTGACCATGGTGGGAAATCTGTAGCAGGAAAAGTTAACCTTCTCCTTGATTTCATGTTGTTTACGCAGATGGATAAACCAGAAGTGAGTGGAGAGAGATGCAACGCTACCAAGCCACAGCCAAGCGCGACCAATCACAGTTGTGGCGGTCTGCTTTGCTGCAAAGTGTAGTTACAATTTTTGAGAGGTGCAAGTCAGGCTATGGTCCATTTCTAAACGTGCCTACGCAGTGGATTTAATGCCGGACCATAAATTGGGCTTCAGAGTCAGCCCCCCCCCCAGGAAGTGCGTTGGGCTTGGAAGCAATTTGAGAAAGTAAAAAAAGGTTGTGTTCTTTGAAGTAAAGATTGAAATACATTACATTATAACATTTATTATTATGTGTCACATCGCCACCTTAGAATCTAAACTTGATTATAGGAGTATTAATGCAGCAATTTCTAATTCTTTTATTATGCTAACACTATTATTTGCAAATACGACAAGATGTTAAGCTGCTAAAATGAAGCCCTGCATTATAAAAAACACTAAACCCTGAAGAGAAGCATACAAATAGGTAAGAAAACAGGCTTCAAACTGTTCAGATGAATATGCATACAATTAGTCCTCACTTATGGGCTTATGTGTACAATATGCTGAGTTTGTGCATGTGTGTTTGTATTTGTATGTGTGTGTGTGTGTGTGTGTGTAGGGTGACGGGCCAGCAGGCACGTGTGGGGGTGGAGGGGTAAAGGTCAATGTTGACAATTTCAGGTCAGTAGATCACAGAGTTGAGACAGATGGTGATTTAGCATGCGAGTCAACTGACATAAAGACGAGGGGAAAAGAGCAAAGTGCAGATTGAAATTTGAAAACTGAAAACAAATATAAATATATATATATATATATATATATATATATATATATATATAAATATAAAAGAAAGAAAAAGTAAAAGAAAGAAGGTTTTCCACTTTTTCTTTTGCTGACATGTCTCCTTAAAATGATTCATTTGAGTTTTATCAGCAATAAAAACGGCAGGATCTGACCCTTGCTCTTCCTACTGCTGGCTGCTTGTAACAATCTTATATATCAATGGCAATAACAGCACTTTGTTGTGTCACGATTAGGAATGTACATGCATGGAAGAGTTAGGCAAATAAACTTATTTGCTCTCTTGCCAAGAGTTCGATGAAAAGGTGGATACCACTTTCTCTCAAACTCAGACAAATATGAAGCTACAGCTAGGAGATAGTCAACTTAGCTTAACATAACAACCAGAAGCAGAGGAAAACAGCCTGGCAAAAAAAACAGCTCCCTAAGCTCCCTAATTAACACGTTATAATCTGTACAAAAAGCAAAGTATAAAAATGACAAATTGTGGTTTGAGTTATGGATTATGAGGGAGCTGAAAGTACCTCAGACAGTTACTTCCTGGAGTCTTGTCACTAAATTGTCTGCTACACCCCTCACAAAACCACAATACATTTTGTACAAATTAAACAAACAAGATTTAATATGTTAATTAGTGAGCTTTAGAGGGACTCCTTCATATGCTGATTTTGTAACCTTTGGACAGAGCCAGGCTAATGCTAAGCCTAGCTAACTAGCTTCTGGCTTTGGCTTCATATTTTTAAGACCGCTAAAGTCAAAGACAAGGCAGCAATAGTGCAAATATATGCCAAAGGATAAAAAAACTCATAAATAAGAGAAATTCTGCTATTTCCTATGCTTCCCTCCCTTTTTACTTCATACACTTTACCACGTCCACTTCCCTTCTTTTGCAGACAACCAGCTGCTGTCCCACACCTCCATCTGAGCGAGGGATGGCCCCCAGAGAGGAAAAGAGGGGATGGAGGTAGACAAGAGGTGGAGGACTAAGGGCTTGCAGGATGGAGGGAGGGAGCGGATGGGTGTGACTAGACACAGGTCAGACCTGCATACCCCGGGATCTTTTGTGTTAAATCCCCCTCTATCACCACTACCACTGTTTTTGTAACGCACACACACTCCTCTGCTGCCTTTGGGGGTCCCAGTCCAGGAGACCCCCACCCACACACTCATTATGGGGTTTAACCATGGCCGAATGATATAGGGTTTGGGTATAACAGCAGAGTTGGGGTCAGAGCCCAGGGGAGAGAAAACCACCCACACACACCCACACACACCCCCACACACACACACACACACCCACACACACACACACACACACACACACACACACACACACACACACACACACACACACACACACACACACACACACACACACACACACACACACACACACACACACACACACACACACACACACACACACACACACACACACACACACACACGATAAGATAAATTACACCATTCCGCATCCTTTCTCTCTGGCCTCAAAGTATTCCTCTGTCTCTGCCTTCTCCCTTTTAAAGTTTAGGTTTTTTTTTTGTTTTTTTTAGAGAAAGTGCTGCCTCAAACACATTTTATGTAATTAAAGAAAAGCAGGTCACACGACTTCACTTGGTTTCCGCAAAGCAGCTGCCATTAGCAAACAGAGATAATGGTAATCTCTTAACACTGCACTTGAATAAGGTTTGGTGCATTGAAATAGCTTTGCAAATTTCTACTTTTGGGAGAAGGACAACAGAGCAGACTCTAGCTGTCTGGTGCAAGTGGAAGAGGATTTAACAGTTTAACAGTGCATGCATCCTTAAATTAGGCATTTAAGGCCATGCTGAAAGAACAGGAGGACAAATGGCTGTTGATAAAACAAAATTGTGATATTTGGGACAGTTTGATTCCACCACTTCTCTGATTCCTAAACAAATATTATACTTACATTTATTTGCTTTGTTGCCGGGAGAAGGATGGACGGGAACAATGTTTTTTGGGCCAGTGCGTCATGTGACAAACGGGGAAGTTGCAATGATACCCCATGGAGCCATTACGCCAAAATCGCGTTGCAGCCCAGCTCCGTTTCTGGGGGCTTTGTCTGTACATGGTGGCTTCATGGAGTCTTCGTTGGTTGTCAGCAACCCCACAGTGACAACAGGACGCCAAAAAGTCACTGCACACACAGCAAAGCAGACGACACCCAACTAATTCTCTCTTTTCCCCATTCTGAAACGCCGGTAGCAGCACATATCTCTGCCTGTCCGACTGGCATCTCTTATTGGATCCTGCCCTCATCCGATTTAAGACACTAGTCCTGCATAAAGTGCCATTAACGGAGCAGGCCCGGCTTACACTCAGGACATGGTCGTTATACCCCGGCCCGACCACTCTGCGTCGACCAACGTGCTTGCTGGTCCGACACAGCGAGGGACACCCAATCACTCAACGAAATCCCAACTGTTTTCCGTCTTGTCCCTTAAACGGTGGAACAAGCTCCCCATTGATTAGGATGGCTGAAAGTCTACAAATCTTCCGCCGCATGCTAAAGACACATATTGTCTGACTGCACATTGGATTAAAAAAATAATAAAAAAAACTTGCACTTCCAGTTGCACTTACATGTTAGACTTTGTAGTTTGGTTGATTTGAAGCTAATGTGCTTGCACTTGATTCTTCCTGTCCAGAATTTGTACCTTCATGGCTAAAAGCAATTAATTATAAAGAACAAAACATCAGCTAAATGACATGTAATGTAATTTAATGATGTTACCTCTGGACAGATAAGCCAGGTTAGCTATTTCCCTGTTTCCAATCTTTGTGCTATACTAAACCATCTCCTGGCTGTGTATCTAATAGATAAGAAAAGATATCAGACGGATCTTGGTCGTCTCCTCTAACTCTGCAAGAAAGTGCATGCGGCATTTTCCCATAATGTCAAACTATTCCTTTAATCTTGTGGGGTTTTTTTTAGCCTCTTTCCCCTCAAGTCTCTGCCTCCTCTTTATGTATGTACAGCTATGCAAAATCACTCCCTCCCACCACTAAAATCAGCACACTCGTCATCACCCAGTCCTCACAAAGAACCCCACCGTTCTCAGTTTCCTCCATGTTATCCCCCCCCGCTCCTCACCCCTGATAATCTGGGACAGATGATGCAGTGTGTGGCACCAACCGGTTTGCAGCAGTATGGAACCCCCCGGCAGACTCTCAGCTGTACTCATGTAGAGGCACTTCACTAAAACATGAATTAGGAAAATTAATAATATACTTACATACATGCACCTTTTTTTAGTTGCCGAGAGAGAGAGAGAGAAAAAATGTCGTTTACATAATTTCTAATGTCTTGGTTCTTTTAAGGAACATCTGCTTTAACCTCAATTAATTCAGTCCACACTGTGTTTCTGTAACACTTGGATTGCTCACAGAGAAACATCAGCAGTCTGGATCCAGTCACGAGCGCGTCGGAAGAAGCAAATGACAAACCAACGTTGCCCTGTTTGTCTTTTGTCTATAGAAGAAAAATCATTAGCACCAATTACGTAGATTAGGAGCAGATTCATTCCTGTCACGTTTGCACGAGGCCCCAGGCGATTTTGGCCTCTTAACAAAACAGCCAGAGGTGACAGAGGAGAGCGCATTCTTGTATATTAATTTGTATTAAGTTAATTAAGGCGTAGCTAGGAACCCCATTGGGTCGGGACCCCGGTATTGTGTCCACAGGTGATCCATCCTGGGAGCTGAACCCTTGCTGACACACAGAGGAAGGCTCACAGCTTTAGGGCATTAACAAAATCGACTCTTTGCTGCCACGGTAACCAACACACAAAACAGAGCTAAAAACTACCCCACAAGAATACTAACAGAGCCAAGAGAAGCTGTAACACCAACTAGTTTGGAGTCTAACTAAATCCAATGAGTGTTGAACTTGAGGTGTTATAATTCTTATAACATTCTTATTAAATTCATCATGGCACACGTCTATGTACTGAAGTACAATGTTTCCCTTTACTTGTCCTATATGTACTTCACTCTGGCTTAAGTTGTTAAGAGAGTAAGTCTGGGTCGCACCAAAAATTATTACTGTATATTTTTGCTTAAATCATGCTTTAAATCATGTTGCACCAGCTTTAGAACTAGCTTAAAATTAAGAAAGATGTTTTGATTAAAAAAATATAGCAGCGGGAGGAGGAGAAATATGACTAATGAACAGCTACATTTAAACATGATTTACACTAACCTGGTTATTCAGTTGTAAATGTGTAAATGTATGTAAATGTGGTCTCAAATTTCCCAACTAACCTGATTCCTCCAAATAATTAAATTGTTTTGTGTGCATACAAACATGGTGATTGGAGAACAGGGTTCTTCTTCATCACAAAAACAACAATTATCCCTGTTTTCCTGGACGAGTTTAAATACTAAAACTTCAAACTGAGGGTATGACACCAAGCCCAGTGGAAACATGACAGAACCCACAAAAACAGACAATGTTATCAAACCTCCCCAGACCTCTACTTTAGAAACTTTCTATCAGAAGAGGACATAAACGGAGGAGTGAGAGGGAGAGTGAAAGCAAACAAAGTGGAGAACTCTCAGTGCTGATTAGGCACTTTAACCAGGTCAGCATCAGAAAGACCAACAATGGAAGTCTTTCATCGGGTGACTGGACATATGGAAGGTGACTTGATCATTGTAATGTGTGCCAGGGTGTTACTGAAAAGCCTCCTGATTAGCATTAATCCCAATCTGCAGTTCCATTCTGGAAAGTTGCAATGCTCCAGAGAGTGTTGTCCATTCCAAAACTTCAAATGTTCAATCAATAAATACATTAGGCCTGGAAGGAGTACCTACTTAATGATATATAGCTTTTCCTGTAATGGCGCTTACCCAGTGCTAGTACCAGCTCTACTCCGCTCGACCGCGGTGCCCCGTCCTTCGTTTTCCATTACTGAAAATGGTGGGTTTGTTCAGGACAAGCCCATCTGTTGCTAAGCAATGACGGTGCAGTAATTAGTGATGATTCTCTCTGACCAATCAGTAGTCTGCTGGTTTTCACATCTCCTTTTGGTATCGCCTCAGCTCGCTTGGAACCTTGACGGAGGTAATACTTAAAAACTTACCTGTTGGCAGGTACCAGGGACTTTTTTCATAATGAAAAAAACAAAAATGGTGAGTAGTGTCGAGGCGAGTCGAGCAGGTACCATGTAATGAAAAAACGCCGTAATACAGTCTATGCCAGGGTGGTGGAAAAGAGAATCCGGCTGATTGACAAACCTCAGAGTCTGGAAGAGCAAAGCAAATTCAATGCTGGTTATGAAACATGGCATCGTAGGAGTTTGAAGGGTTTGGGTGCCAGGGTTGTTCCAATAAGAATAGTCATCTTTGGTGGGAAGTGCACTCTCAGTGGGCATTGGGCTCCGCCAGGGTTGTGCTTTGTCACCGATTCTGGTTGTGATTTTCATGGACAGAATCTCTCAGCAAAGCTGAGGCGTGGAGATTGTCAATCTATTATTGTATTGTATGGTGGCCTCAGGATTGGTGGGCTTCATCAAACTGTGACCTCCAGTGCACACTGGATAGCTTTGCAGCTAACTGTGAAGCAGCAAAGGTACTCTGATGGGAAACGGGTTCAGAGTGAGTCCCATCTCCAAGTGAAGGAGTCCAAGTATCTTAGGGTCCTGTGCACGAGTGAGGGTAAAATGGAGCGAGAGAGTGTCAGCGGTAATGTGGACGCTGTACAAGCTCTCATGGTGAGCAGGGTTCATTACCCAAAGATCCTGACCATGAGATCACGTATACAAGTAGCCAAAATGAATTTCCCTCACCTTTACTGTGTGTTCAGACAGTACATGCCTGACTGGATTTAAAAGGTCAAAGTCGATGGAAAGACATGCCATGAATTTGCCTGGGGTGGCACAAATTGACATTCCCATGATTTGAAAACGGGCTTTATGAAAATGGTTCAGCAGTCAAATCCAATCTGCTCCCTTGCTTTGAAAAGGGTCAGTTGAGTGTGCCTCCCTGTGAAGGTATTCTGAGCAGAACATGCAGGAAGGGATTTCATATCCAATCTGGCGTGGGAACACCTCCGGATTCCCAAAGAAGAGGTGAAGAATGTACATAAGGAGAAGGACGTCTTGGCTACTTTTCTTAGCTTCTTGCTATTGCAATCCCAACCAATTCAATTAAACAGTGGATGGATGGATGGATGGATGGATGATCATTCTGCATGCACTTGATCAAATAATGAAATGTAGGCTGTATATTTGGCTTATTATGGATTATGCATGCAGTGCTAGCACTCAATCACAGCCACTTCCTAATCTCTTTCATCCATAGTCCTCTTTGAGGGGGTGCCAATAAGGGGGCAAGGGCAGAGGGTCACAAATACAACACAAAGAAGCAGAATATGGAAGGAGTGATTGGGAAGCAAAATGATGAGGAAAAACATTGTTACCATGCGAGTGTTGGGAGTATGACCCAGTTACGCACAATGCCTCAAGGGTAGAAACAGAGGGGACAGACAATCCTGCAAACTCACTTACCAATACATTTGCTCATGGCTATATTCTGCCAAGCTCTGCACAAACTAAAAAAAAAAAGGCCAAGGCCAAATATAAGCCTGGACATGAATGCTAGGCAGAGAACAGATAGAGCCGCGAACAAGTCTGAGGCTTTCACCCACACAGAGCACAAGGCTCAGCAGACACGGAAAGATCTGAGGCCACACACACCTTCAGACTGGGTTTTTACTTTCCGTGACCTACATTCACCATGTTAGAGGAATTGTGGGTTTGTTGCAGACGCATTCTCGTGACTGACAAGCAGACACCAAGTCCTGCCTCCTTCTGTTTCTCTGCCCCATGGTTTCCCCTCAGCCGATTAAGCTGTAGCACTGTTATGTAAGCTGTAAATGAACAGATGAAAGAGAAACTTGAGAAAATACTTGCAAAGCACAGTGGAATGACAAGATGCGCGTCACCCTTATAATCACTTTCCTGCAGGGTGAACTGAACTGAATTCATTAGAGCAATGTGACAAGGCGTTCATCTCAACAAACAGAGATGATGAAGATGACAAAGCACTCTCCCTGACGCTTCTCTCCTATCAATACCAAGAAGCATCAGTGTCACTGTCAGCAAGCGGTGGGTTGAATCGGTCTTTTGTCAAGATGTAAGATGGGAAACATGTTTGAGAAGGCTGCAGAGAGATCTGCCGTTAGGGCGGTTTTAAGGAGGCGTATCGCTGCATATGTGTGGTTTGGTTAACGTGCCAGATTGACTCCAAGCTGACACTCGGAGGGACGATTCTCTCCCTTCAATCCCCATTTCTGCTGCTTTATTGTTATAAAAAGGGACAATGCACGAGCACTGAACAAAGGAGAGATGACGGATGGCAAGCGTTTTCTCAAGAGAGATGGAGAAACATCACCAATTCTAATGGGACAGGAGAGGGTGGCTGGGGGTCAAAGTGGGGTGAAGGCCTATGGGGGATAAAGGACAAAGTGTGTGTGGAGGCGGAGGAGAGAAGGGGGTAGATTTGGAGATTTGCACCGTCACGGTTCTCATCTAATTTACATAAATGAATCAGGGACGCGTGCCCTACTGTGTTTGTGTTGTATTGGCAGCTGCTGTCTTGTTTGACAAAAGCAACGTCTCCGCTACATGTCAGAGAGGGAGCTTCAACACATTTATGTCTGGAGAGAAAAATGCATTCAATACTCTGAGGTTGCTTTGGATGCATTTCTGGAAAATCTGCCACACACCAATCATGGTTGTGTTTCTTTGCTTCAGATGCTTTCCCAGATATGAAAACTGAAACCCAACTAGTGGGACAGAATGTGGCTAGTTAATGATATTGACAGACAATGGCTCTCATAAGAACTTGGAGGGCTTGGAGGCATCTGTGTTAACCATTAAATCCATGTAGAAAAACAGGATGGGAATGAACTTCAAGAAAAGAGTATTTTTTAATACTATTAGTCCATGAATGATCATTATGCAGTACATTATACAACAAGGTCTGAACAGACATTCTGATTGGTCAACTCCGCCATTTCCAGCATTGAATCAATAACCACAGTGGAACACACAGAAGCTGTCCAACATATTTAAGGTGACCCATCAGATGAAATGAGTTAGTATTATTGTATGGAAATGCTTGGATCAGCCGGGCTGGTGAACCAGGCACTATGTTAGATATAGCCTATATGAGAAGTTTACAGACATAGGAGCTAACGATCAAAATTGGATTTTTTCAGCAGATAACTTAGTTGCAACAAGATTGATTGAGTTAGCAAAGCAGTTTTGCTTGTATGTGTATTCATTCAGTAAGCAAAGCTAAGTTGAAGAAGGAACTAGAAATCCTGTGTGTTGCGTTTTTATATTTTTTTGTGAGGAAATTGCCACCCAATATGAATTCCTTTTGATTATATCTTTTATTTTGTTGGTAATCGCAATATTACACTAGGTCTGTGAGCATTACTGAAGCAGCTAATAATGACCTTAAAGCACATGTGTAATATTGCTTAAATAGCATCTGATGTCTCAACTATCTGGTAAAAAGTTATGTCCTTTGATGGATAACTGAAGCAATTCGATTAACTGTATTTCTACTCAGTTGTTGCACAAATGGTTGTACTCACAATATCAGATAAACTGCATTACCCTTTTCCTGTTTCTTATTCTAAGTTAGTTGTAGCAGTAATGAAACACAACCTAAATGCTGGTTATTGCTGTGCATCATTGGCCAGTGTTAGAGGCTCAAAACTAATGCAGATGTTCCACCCAAATGAAATATGGCCTGTAGCAGTTTCATCAGGATAGACGCTTGGGTTTGTTTCAATTTCAACTGACAAATACAGTATATCCTTATGTTATTTTTATTTATTTTTTTATGCTTTGATTTACAAACATGTTGCATCCAAGGAGTTTTTCTCTCTGCTACTGCCTGTCTGGTGCTGCGGTCTAGTGGACATGGGTGGTATTTCCAGTTAAAACAACATACCAACAGTATAATTTCAGTTTCTCATTTAAACCTTGTGGTATCTAGCTATGCAGATAAAATGGACTGCAAAAATGATTTTCCCCTTTTGATTTAAGGGTGCTTTTTAAAAGGATTAACTGGTGATAAAAAGGGGAAGGAGCAGGTGGGAGCATACAGCTTATTAGGTCCTGCCCCTACGTCACAATATCATATTACAAAACAAATAGATATGCAAATAATCTTTCACGTCTACCGATAACTTACAACAATATACAACAAAACCTTAACATTACAATTCCATTCCTATGTTTCAGTCTATTCTTTTCTGGATTAAGTATTGATTTCTTTAATCTACTGTATTTTTAACTGAATGATATTATGGCTTTATTTGATGTCATTTGATGTCTATTTGATTTGAGCATATACGTATGCTGCCCCCTTGGCTTGGAACCAGCTGCAGAACCACCCGAATCATTGAAGCTGATTTCATTGCACACATTTAACCTGATACTAAAAGCCTTGGAAGTTGGCACATCTGGCTGTACATGTTGATTGTTAAAGATTGTCTTTTGAGATCTTACAATTCTGTACTTTGTTCTGCAGCCGTTTGTTTTATGGCAGTAGTTTCATGTCAGTTATTTGTGCTGCTGCCTCTCTTGGCCAGGACACTCTTAAAAAGATTTTTAGAGTATTTTACTCCTTTTGGTCTGTTTTGCAGAAAAAGGATATGATGTAGTCACTGTCGGCGGTACTGTATAGATGGAAATATTTAGGTAAATCATCGGTAAAAAAAAATAAAATACAAAATACTGATTCTGGGGAAAAGAATCAATTTTTAAAATAAATGAATACCAAGGCCTGTGTGAGCTGCGGCAGAAATTTCCATTTTGCCCATGCTGTTTTATGCCTAACCATTTGGAGTGGTCTGTTACACCACTACTGTATATCCAGGGTACTGATCAGTAGAAAATGTGTTTAAAATACACTTCATAAGGTTTTGTATTTATAACGCACAAAAGCCAATGTGTGCTTCTTATATCTATATATTTAATGATATCTTTTGCATTTCTAATCCAAAACACGTCAAACTTCGCACTGCACTTAATCGTGCCCGTAGCAAGACACCTGTCGAGTTTGAAATTCAAAGGTTCGAGAGATATACGCAACACGCATGCTATGATATACATCATGGCTAGAGAATAGAATAGAGCTCTTCAACAAGACGTAAACATCACAAGATGGCAGGGTTTATTGCTGTTAGACTACGTTAGATTTAGCAATACACTTGCAACTAAGTGTATGTTGTATATGTAAATTCCAAATCTGTAGAGCAACTACTGGAAATAACTATTTGTGAGATATATGTAGTGAAGAGAAAAGTACAATATGTGCCATAGAAGTCTAGAGGAGTTGAAGTAGTTCATTAATTGTACTTTCCACAACTGCAGTTTAAAAAAACATTACAGCACAATTGTATCACAAGCACTATCTGCTTAGATAGAATAAAGAATTTAGAATAGGATAATTTACAAGCACATTCTTGCTGAATGAATGTACTGTATATATCCTAACATATCCCAATGTATCACTGTGTTGCTGGAAGGAAAGCAGGTGAATATGCAGACTGTGAACACAGACAGGGTTAGTGAGCTACAGCACGTATTCTTCGGGTTATATAACACAACGTAAATGCAGCAATAACACAGAGGCACCTGACCGACACCACAGCTGTGGTCTGCTACTTATCAAATAATACAAGGTGAATACTGAGAAGACATTGTAAGTGGAAAATCACACATCTGTTAACTGCAGGACAGGGTACATTTCTATTACATGTATACAAACATTATCAAGAGTCAAAGAACATTTGCTTGAACTTAGTTTCTTTAGTTTAGGCATGCCTACAGAGCTGCTGCATTACGTTTAAGCAAAAAAAAAGTATTAATATGGTGTTTATCTCTCTATATAAAAGAAAACAAGATGTTGTGTAAACTTTAATACTACCTAAGTGTTTCGGGTTAGAGTGTTTTGCAAAGCTCACACAGCCAAGCACTGTGGGGTTACTATCAACAACTCTGTCCTCATCCAACCCCTGAGACTCTCCTCCCGTCTCTACAGTGCAGCTGGTGACTGTTGGCTGCCTTGTGCCCCACCTACCACCCACAGCCAGCCAGCCAGCCACTGGGCTCACCGCCAACTGGAATAATGGTGGCCTGGTGCCCACTGCCCTTGTGTCGTTACTTAGAGTAAAAGGTTGCAACTTATCTCTCGTTGTGTCTGCCTTTCCTTTCTCTCTTTCCACAAAAGCTCCGTCTCACATTCTCATGCATACACTCTCCCAGGTCCTGCCCACTGTAAAATATAGAAGTATGTGTCCTGAAGTAACCTCACCTCTGTCTGCACAGCAGCAGTGGCGAGCATGGAGGGAAATAAGAGAAAGTATCTTTGGCTATGTTAAGACTGCAGGTCAAAGTGACCCAAATCCAATTTTTTTGGTCAGATCCGATCTTTCCCTGTTCTGATTTTGCCACTTTTAGTGATCTGCAGCTCAACCTACTTTTTCTTTCTAACTCTGCCAGTCCTATCACATGCTTTGCTAGATTGTTTACTTGTTCTAGTTTGGTTTTTCTCCCTAGCCCCTCCCTCCCTCTCTCTCTTCCCTTCTTCACCCTCTCTCTCTTCCTCCCATCCAGCCTTTCTCACCCGCCCACCAGTTGGTTCCTGCTTAGTATTGTGGTGATAAGAGCAGAGACGAAACGGAAAAGACGGCCTAAACAGCCCTTTTATTTCAAGATTTTTTTGCTGTTTTTTGCATCTTCTAACCCTGCTGTTTCACTGTCTTATGACTACCGTGAGTATTTGCTTTTGCCGAATCAAATAAACAGACTATTATGATTTTTGGCAAGAAGTAGCTACTTAAGAGGGCATGACGGAGGGATAGATTCACCCCCGCCCCCCCCACTCCCAACCCCCCTGCCCCCACACAGCTAGGGAAAGTGGCGGACGTGCAGAAAAGATAGTAAACCATGACACTGATCTGGCTGAGAGATTTATAGATCTGCAGAAATGTGCAGCAGCTGTGTTATAGGAAGCTAAAAATGCTCTTCAAACAAACCTGAGAGTTGAAGATTGCTCCTTTCAGTATCTGTAATTTTTTTTTTTTTAAATGATTCAGAGCAAATACTGTATGGCTTAAATTAAGTGAAGTAAGGCCATTATTTTTCTTTAAACATGAATACAACAGGTTCAATGTTTCTGTTGACTTCTGCCTCTCTCAGAAGATCAGCTTGGACACTTAAATTGACTAAATGCCAATGTCCGCCATTTAATGTGTTGTGTGTGTGCGTGTGTGTGTGTGCGTGTGCATGTGTGTGCGTGGGCTGGGCAACAGAAGGACAGGTGTAAGGACAAAGATTAAAGCAATATGAGAGAAAACCTTGCAACATTACAAACTGAAATCACCGACTGTGAACATAAACTTTCTCCAAAGTCAATGCAGGCTGAATCCATCCGGTACTTTCCCTTGGGACACAATTTTATGTTGTGTTTTTACGTTGATGCTGGCATCATCACCCATCCATGCAAAAACACCTGGTAACTATGACGACTATCTACAGACATGCCCTTTTCATTGGAGAATCAATAATGACCTGCACTGGCTTATGTATAATATTTTTTGGAAGAACCTTTTAGGTGGTCGTGCCACTCTGGAACGACCTGCCCGAGGAGATAAGGCTCGCTGAATCAGGGACTTCTTTTAAATCACTTCTTAAAACATATTTTTTATTCAACTTACTCTTATGTGACGCCGTCTTTTTCATTGTGTTTTTATCTTATCACCAGTTCATTTAATTTATTGAATTTGTTTCCTGTCCTTTGAAGGTGTCCCATCTTCCCCTTTCACTACCACAATGATGTGTATATATATGTTGATGAGGTGCTATACAAATAATATTAAAATTGTTATTCACCAATTATATCTTAACTATCAAAAGGTCACCCTGCTTTTTCATTCTATGATACACTGCAGTGTCTTTAACAGTAAAAGCTAATGAGGTGGCCAGACTTTGGCATTCATCCAGGCCACCTTTCTAAAGCACTTAATGAGATCTTCTGATTCAATGTTGTGAAAAACAACACACAGACAAGTATGTCCACTGTTTGCTCTTAAAAAAGCAATAGATAGATAGAGAAGAATCATATGTAAATGGAGAGTGTGCATATTTGTTTGTGTACAACAGTTCAAAACAACTGTCATCTCCCTTGCCTTATAGACATGTTGGTTGTAATTATTGCTGCCTTAAGTGCTCTTCTGAGCGTCATAAATGGGGCTCGTTGTTGTGCTTTTCAGTTCTTTTGTCCCGATTACAATTCAGTTTACTTTGCAGCAAAAATAATATTGGGCTTGGCATTTTTCTGTCCACAAAGCAAGTTGCTGCACATAAAACTATGAGTCAAAGAAACTGAAAAGAACCGAGACAAAAGCATCCGACAAATGAATAACTAGAATTCAGCACTTATACCTTCTTTTGCGATGGTGGGGGGTTTGCCCTTAAAACAAGCTCCCTAAATTGTACATATTAAGTCTTGATAACAACTCCCAAAGGGTTAATGTCATGGGAGAATGTAGGCCTACAAGCTAAAGCCTATTACTTTTTATTATTTATTTTTTTTATTTCCGACAGCACCTGAAGGTAACATTAGTGTCAGCCGCACCAAGTGCAGCAGGTGAATTTAATTACTTAATCGACTGAAAAACTTAAATGAAGTAACAAAGAAATTGAAGATAAATTAAGAAAAGAAATATTTTTGTGTATTTGTAAATCTACCTAGGCCTAATTACTCGTGCTCATCTTACAGTAGGTCACCCTCTTTTATCACTCTTAAACAAACTTTTGACGCATTTGACTTCAAGCAGCGCGTGTTATTTTCTTCAACCGACCTTAGAAAATTAAAAAAGCCAAACATATTTACTTCTGTCAAAGTGCACCACTAGTCTGGTTTATTAAACCAATATGACTTTAGTTTCCAAGATGGTAACCCGGCAGGACTTTGAAAGCAATTGCCTGTGTTGTTTAAATACATAAACAACTTTTTTTGTACCTACTTTTCTTTTACTTACCTGTTTGCAGATGCTCCGTCTGACTGCAGGGCGCGTGCGAAGCCTGGTTGCCAGACGTGCAACAGTGGCCTTGACTACCAACAGCGCGAGGATGGCGAGTCACGGTAACGTGACCCAGATTCAGACAGCTAGCTAGCTAACTACACATTTAAAATCATTTCTAATGAGTTTTTCACCAGACCAACTTTCGTCATAATTTAGCCAAAGACTGTGGAACTTTAGGAGTGCGATAAACAGATTAACATCATGAAACACAGAAAAGAAGACGAGTAAAAGGCACTAGTTAGCTCCTTTTGAGGTTCATCCAAAATAATTATCACTTCCTGAAAATGGTCTCAATGGATTTGTTGTCTGTTTTCTGGAAAACAGACTACAATTACTACAAACAAACGGGAAATGACTATAGTATTCCTAATATATAGTCAGAGAGAGTTTACCATGAATATTTTGAATATTACATTAAATATTATAATTTGATGGCTTACACTATAGTTCTTGTAGAAGTTGATTACTTTTACTTTACAGACATGGTAAAATCAAGCACATGTACCAAAATAAAGCTCAGGTAGCTCAAAGTAAATTAAAATTATTTTGTATTTATGTCACGAAGAAAATCTTAAAGGTCCCATGGCATGAATATATGAGTTGTTTTTTTTAAAGATTAATATGAGTTCCCCTAGCCAGTCTATGGTCCCCCAATGGCTAGAAATGATGATAGGTGTAAACCGAGCCCTGGGTATGTAAAACCCCATTTGGATGGGTCACAGATTTTGGTGTTATTCTTTCAACCAGCTTACCTGGAGATTATGTATTGAATTGGTATAAACACAGGTCTAAATACAGCATGAGGTAAAGCTGCATGAAACCACATTTAAATCAACCAATTTGGATAAGTCAGTCATTCACTCAGTATTCTCACTTCATGTAACTTTCCCCCATTGTTCAGAAGCCTGATGTACCAGAACAAGAGGCCTCAGTCTGAAGTCTCAAACCAGCAGATGGCGCCGCTGTACCATTAAAGACACATGATCCTTGGGGCTTTTGTGTTACAAGTGTAGGACATATGTTACCATTTTCTGAACCAGGGTTTTAAAATGTTCTCTTGACTGTACATTGTTGGTTCCAAAAGTGACCCTTCCTGTCTCTGTCCATCCAGAGGTGGCACAGACAGCGGACATGTCTCAGCCAATGTACGTGGACCGCCTGGACACCCCTCTGCCTGACAAACCCTACACTGATGTCCTGACTGCTGCTGACAAGAGCCTAAAACAGAAGGAGAAAGGACCCTGGAGCCAGCTGACCCAAGAGGAGAAGCTTGCCTGTAGGTTCTTCTCTCCACGCAGGCTGAGACTGTGGAGCTGCTGAGCTGGAACACAGTACAGCAAAAAACGCACACATCACAACAAAATGACATGAAAACATAACTTAAATTTACATAATACACTTAAGCTACATAGACCACAATTCCTTCAAAAGCACATGGCAACTAGGGGTGGAAAGTCTACATTTACTGAAGAACAGTACAATTGACCCTCTATCTCACCCATCTCTCATGTTCTTCACCCCCCCCGCAGTGTACCGGCTCTCGTTCCATCAGACCTACGCGGAGATGAAGCAGCCGTCAGCAGAGTGGAAGACTGTCTTTGGCGGGATGTTCCTCTTCCTGGGCTTCACTGGCCTGCTGGTCTTATGGCAGTCAGTCTATGGTAAGTCTGACTTTTACACTCTGATAGGACAAACCCAGGCTCTTTCGACAATGCATGGTGCTAAGAAACCTTTTCAGCCACAACATCACACACCTGGGCCACGTTCAGCCTCGACGTAGCAACGCGTTTTTAAACTGAAACAAGGGTGCATTGGACCCCCTGGTGTGTGTGTGTGTGTGTGTGTGGCGCTCTACCTTTTTATTACAAGTTTACAGTCCCGTCTCGGATGTTTGGATGTGCCCCTGGTGAGACAAAGATCTCTTTCACAGCGGACATTTTCACTTATCTTATTATCAGAGCAGGAACAGCACGGCTGTACCTAACAACATTAACAGTAGCTCTGTTCCTTTCAAGTATCCCAGTAGGCCTCACCAGTTAGCCAGCATGTCCCAAACCAGAGCCCTGTAAATGGACTTTATGAGTTACACCAGTGTTTGACAGGTCAACATGTCCAATGTGAAAGGTCTGTTACCAAGGGCTGCAACCATTGACTGTGGACAGAGCATGTGTGACGTCACCCATTGGTCTGTGGAGATCTGCTATGAGTTGCTGAGTTTGCCGTTACGGGCACAGCCGTCCTCGCTGCGGATGTGACGATTTAAAGTTAAAAATAGTTGCCTATTATTAACCCTCCTGTTGTCTTTGGGTCAAATTTAACCCCTTTTCAAGAAGTTTCTATGTCAGAAATTTGTTTTTTTTGTCCAAAAACGTAACCTAGATGGTTCCCTACAACATTCCTCACAAGTTAAATTAATAATCAGATCAGTTTTTTGTCAATTTTATAGCATTTGGAGAAAAAAATAATTGATCAAAGAACTTGTGTGACAAAAAGACAAATGTCAATAAAAGTGACTAAAATGTGAACAAATGTATAAAAAAAGTGACAAATGTGGAAAAAATGCCGAACAAAGTGACAAAAATGTCAAAAAATGACAAATATAGTTAAGATAAAGTTTTTACCAAGCGCAACAAAAACGTCTGTTACCAAAATAAAACGCCAATCACATGCTTTGTTTTTTGTAGCATAATGCATCCATGTGTTTGCATATGGACTACGCTTCAGAGTCCATTGAAGTGCGTTATATGTCTCTATTCCTAGTCTACCCTCCACGTCCCAGGACCTTTGACGAGGAGTGGCAGGCCAAACAGCTACAGAGGATGTTGGACATGAGGATCAACCCCATCGAGGGCTTCTCAGCCAAGTGGGACTATGAGAAGGGCCAGTGGAAGTAAAGAGACGACTGGACTGAGGTGGCGCGGGGTCCCGAGCTGTCCCCTCAGAGCGTGGATTTGTCCCACTCTGTGAAGCTGCTGTTTAAGTCAGTCGCATATTTGAATGTTGCATTGTCAAATGTCAAAAACCACTAGAAGGATGGAGCTTATCCACTGTCAACCTCTCTGGGGCCGTTTTACTCTGCGCCACCTCTGGCTCTCAGCCAGGGGCGTCTTCTCCAACCACTTCTGTCATGGTGATAACTGTGTCCGTAACCTTATCATAATAAAGTTTTGCTTAAGCCAACTCTGTCCAAGTCTTTGATTAAAAAGCAGTGCACAAAAAAAGTCATTAAATTGAGAATCTTAGCATCGGTTTCATGAAGGTCCTGACATTCCACCACTGGTGGAATGTCAGGACCTTCATGAAACCGATGCATCTTTACCCAATTCTGAGGTACTTATGTGGTGGAAGTTTGTTACAGCGAGGGAGGAATTTTGAGTGGCAGAAAAGACCTTGTTGAAACAAAGACAGGCTGCAAACTGGATTAAAGTTTAAGTATTCGGTGGAAGGGTTTAATGATTTTCTCGAGAACGATCAACAATGACAAAAACAGCAATCACAATGAACAGAGTTACAAAGTGACAACAGTTCTGTGCCTCGCGACCCATATGACAGTTCCTTATATCCCGTTTGCCCCGGCAGAAACCAGGCCATGTTTGGAAAACACTCTAATCTTAAACAATACACTTCATCTTCTTCAGACTTCTAGGAGCCAGAGCTGTCCCTATACATCTGTCTAGCGTGTCAAAAAATGACTGTAGTTGTCATTCAGTCTTAGAAGTCAGAGATTTATCTCGTCTATAGATTGGTTCAGACTCCAACCTTAGGTTCGGCCAAGCTGACCTTTGCCTATCCCTGGAGGCGCCTGTGTTGTTACCATTTGCTCACAGTGGAGAATTGCAGAGTCATAACATGATCAGCTGTCTTCAACACTGAAGGACTTTCTTTAGGAGATATCTTTAGGAATGACACATGTTTCAGAGGCCTATTTGAATGATTTACTTATAATTAATACTCAGATGCCTGCTTAGAAACGTTCTTTGCATCAGTTGAGCAGACATTTTGGGTGTAAAATACTTCTGGAAACACCCTGGAATATTAAAGATGTCTTACTGAGCATCTCGTCATGCATGCGTGCTTTAACACAGCCACCCACTAACCCAGACTCTGGAACAGACAAGGCAGACTCAGTACATCCTCCAACATTAGCTTTATTAGGTTCAATGTAATTCAATTTTTTATTACAATGGCATTCTAAGACACACAAACAGACGATTGGACATGGTCGCGATCTTTAATTGTGTACTCTTTATGGCCAACAAGAATGCACCAGAGGCCTAACTCTTTTTTAAATATTTTCTTTGCATTTCCTTGTCTAGTGGCAGTCCAATAATCCTAAATAACACAGCGAATGACAATGCGTATCAATGCAAAGATGGAGTTTAAGGCCATTTGAAAGGGACACATTTATGCTTTTTACACCAAATATAAATAATATTTAAAAGCCATCAGTTCAGATTTTCTTAAATATGTCACTAAGCTAATGTACTATTCTAATTAGTTTAAATAATTAGCATATATGTAGGGCTGTGCCGATGCTGCGACACTTCCTCGATTTGTGCCTCCTTCAAGAACATTTTGTCACACAGAAATTCACATGCATGCACACGCACACACTCACATAAACATACAAAAAACACACACACACACACACATAAACATACAAACAAACACACACACACACACACACACACACACACACACACACACATATATGTGGAAGGGAACTTGTTTAGGTGAGGGCAGGACGGCAGAGAAAATCCTTCGAGCAGCTTTTTGGTGGGGCACCTGCTAGAAAAATATACATAAATATATATATATACTGTACTGGAATGTAGGAGAGCATACCTTGGCTCATAAGATGCTTCGGACACAAGCGTTTAGAGGATGATACTCATCAATTGTCAATGTAGTTGTTATTTTGGGTGAAATATTTGTTTCAAGGAGAATACGTTTCAAAAGAGAAATCCACGTATGCAAATGTTTGTCTATGATTCTGTGACCTATGAGGATGAAAACGTTGAGTCCAGCTGCAAGGATGGAGGCCCAGCCGGCAGCTGGAGGCCCAGCCGGCAGCTGGAGGCCCAGCCAGCAGCTGCACCCTCGCACTGACAACGCAGGAGGGAAGTCACGCTGCAGCAGGAATCGCTTCAGAAATGTTGCGATGCAATTTTGGGATTTGGACTTCAGACCTCACTATGTGTCCTCTGTTTATTTAGTCAAAGAGTTTATTTTCTATTTATTTACTGATTTTAGGGTGGAATTTGTTTTCAAAATCAAATTATGTATTGTTTGTTTAAATTTAGTTATTCAAGATACAATGCCATTTCAGTTGCACTTTTAAAGAGGACACATCTGTTGTTTTGCACAGTTTATATAAATTAAAAGGAACATTTGTCAGTCGTTTGTCTGCAGATCATTATATTAAAAAAATCATGAGAAATCTTATCTAAAAAAAAAAAAATCGTATCGAATCGTGAGTTGAGTGTATCGTTACATTCCTACAATTTTTTTTTTTTTTTTTTTTACAGTCCTTTCCTTTACATTAATCTAGCACTCAACCTTTCTTTGATAAGGACATGACACCTGCCTGTCCTGTGCTTGATAGAGCTGCTTTAACAAACATGAATGGGACCCAGGACACATAGCTGGAGACAACATTACCCCCCCCTCCCCCTTCCCAGTTAATGAATCGAGCTGCCAGTTGTTGGTGCGTGACACGCCAGGCGGCAAACACTCCTCCCACTTTGAATTAAAGATGGAATGATGTTCAGAAACAAAGACGAGGTCCCCTTTCTCCCACCAGCCTCTCGTGGACTACACGAGACTGGCAGGTGTGTGCGTTACAGGCCTGTGTGTGTGTGTGTGTGTGTGTGTGTGTGTGTGTGTGTGTGTGTGTGTGTGTGTGTGTGTGTGTGTGTGTGTGTGTGTGTGTGTGGAGCAGCAGGTGCCAGTGACTGACACACGTGACTAGGTGCAGTGACAGCCGGGGATCGCAGAGGACGAGGTGGAGCTGGATGGAGAGGGAATGCGGAGGAGAGGCGGATGGAGAGTTGACAGATTTGAGGCGTCTGGGGAGGACGGGGGAGGAGACGTTGGGGGGGGAAGGGATACTGTGAAAGCAATGCATGGATAACTTGGAGCGAATGAGTGTGAGATGCCATGTGAAGGTTTAGGTGTTAACTTATACGGTCCTACAGCATCTGACAGTCGCCGATTGGCTGACGATGGTAAACAGACACATTTCGACACCGACAAACTCGAACAACATCTGATGCCGAACTGCATCGTCGCCTCAAAGACAGCTGCTTCCTCACTTTGCTACATAAATCTTCAAAAGGCTATGACACTGTGGTGATAACATGAAGAATAACTGTGTCATTGATTAATGTAGCCTACGATTTGACTAATGGTTAGAAAAGAAGGAATGGTTATCGAGTTAGCACATGGAGTAACAGTCTCCTGTTGGAGCACTGCAGCACATGATTAGGATTTTATTGCAAAATGAGCACGGAAATAACACCACTTTATATTAATGCTATTAAGCAGCGCAAACTAACGGTTAATTTCATTTTCGATTACTCGATCGTTATGTCTACAAAAAGTCAGAAAATAGTGAAACATTTCCCAACACCCAAATTAATTTGATTTACAATTATATAACGTGACATAAGAGAATCGCATTTAAGAAGCTGGAATCAGTGTATTGTCATTTTTAATTAATTAATCAATTATCAAAACTGTTGCCATTGACTTATCAATCAACTGATTCATTATTTGCAGCTCTATGAATCCATTTTTTTATTAATGTATTTTTTCAACAATGATAACTTAGAACTTGGGATCGATAACTGGACTATGAACAGATCAGAGATCAGATTATTATATAATAATTTGGACAGGACAATATGTCTCAAACATATCTGTCTGAGTGCCAAACTAGATTTGAAACAGTGTCACCACTACATACAGTTTGTTCACCAGAGAGCACTGACAAGCTGGGTTTTCAAATGTAAAACATCCCACTGAGTATGCTTCTTTTTCACATAAACCAAAACCTTATCAATATTTTGGGCCCTATTTTAACGATCTAAGGGCGTGAAGCCGAATTCACATAGTTTGGCGGCGGAAAAAAGGGCTCGTGCACCAGGCGCATAATTCAAAAGGGCTGTTCATGGTGTCTTCATTAATTCATAGGTGTGTTTTGGGCGTAACATATAATTAACCATTCAGATTGTAAAAGCCAGGCGCGTTTGTACCTTGACGCATTGCTATTGTGAATGTTTTGGCATGTGTGTGTGTGTGTGTGTGTGTGCACGAGCCTAGGCGTATTTTACTAATGAATAACAAATGCTGCGCTATTGACTTTAGACCAGGTTTTTGTTGGTCAATGGCGCGATCACTTCCCGCTGCCTCAAGGTAGCAATACGCCCAGAATGCACCTGAACACACCTCCCTGTAAGACCAGCACACCCATGGGTGCAGGTGCTTTTCAAACCTCGTGGCCGCTGGATGGGAAATTGAAAACTGCGTCGGTCTTAAACTAGCAAAGACACTTGCATCAGGCTTTGCGCCTAGCTGCGCCGGGTGGAAGATGGAGCTCTATGTGTTTGTGTTTATAGACTCCCTACCATCCATATCAGTAGTGGTTTTATTATGTAAACTGATATAGGGTGTATTCTTTATGTATTCATCAACATGAATGTCTTTATTAAACATGTTCATGTGTATAAGTTAGTCCAGGTCTAATGTGTGTATTCATTAAATATATGGACACACCATAGGAGAAGTTGCATTGTTGATAAATACATTAATAAACACTATTGTGGTGATTTTTAAACCATTTATTAAATGTTTATATACTGCTAATAAATGCTAAATAGGGGGGTTAAAATAAAGTGTTGCCAAAAAAAACAAAAAAACGTTACACCCAGATATCTGACTTAGGTGTCAGTCATGCTGTTCCGGTGCGTGTCGTGGTGACCGGTGCCGCTCTGTGTATTCTATGTGCTGCTACAGTATTTGCTGCTTTTCTAGTTAACATGGACGCTCTGAGCCAGGGCGCCCTGCTTGTATGCTCTGGCACTCGGCAGGCTGACTAAACACAAACAGGATCCAATCGAGGCCAAGTATGACCATAAAGCACAGATCAGCGGGAGCAGGGGGGGGTTTAATGGTTCACAAATCCAAAACAAAAACGCACCAACAAACACAAACAAGCAGAGGAGTTAGTTTCCCATTATTTAGTTCAAGACTCTCGTGTTTTGTTAACTAAAATGTTTGAATCCTTTGAATTTATCATTCATACAAAAACCAATAAGAATTACGTAGAGGGCAAGACAAAGGAATCAGTGTATGGAGTTATGGATTATACTATATGACCTGATATATGGTGATCAGGACGGCTGGCAAAATGCTGCTCAGGGATCAGTGCAACGTCCTCCCCTGCTTTCACTCTCCATATGGCACACACAGAGCCGTCTGTGGGGGCGAGCATCCAAACGAGACACGTACAGCAGCCTAGCCCCTAACGCACTGGCTCTTCAGACCTGTGAAGACTTTTCTCTTTTGACGACCAAAAATGGGAAAAACAAAATTTGTTAAAACTAATGAATACTAACCTAAAGAACAAGTGGAGAAATAAAAAGGGAAGAATTTGTTCAGTTAATGAAAAAATAACATGTCTGTCTCTGTATAACCACACATTTTTTCTCAAGGTGGAACACGTGAATACTAGTAAAGCTTCCTCTTCATCTTTTTCGCAAAAGTTCAACAACATGTAAGGATGCTCAGTCCACTGTGGGATGTGTGTGTGTGTGTGTGTGTGTGTGTGTGTGTGTGTGTGTGTGTGTGTGTGTGTGTGTGTGTGTGTGTGTGTGTGTGTGTGTGTGGAGGGGAATAAAGTAAACATTGTCAGCAGTTTGCAACGAGACAAACGGGACCTTCAATTTAACTTCCGTGGTGTGTAGGTCGGGGGGGTAGTGAAAAAGGCGGGGGGGAGGCTCGTGAGTGTGGAAGGTTGGCGTGTAGCTCCGTTCACAGGCGTTTCTGGGCGATGAGGGAGCCCACCACGACTCCGGTCACCAGGGTCATCCCCGCCAGCAGCCACTTCTTGAAACTCTCCTGAGACCTCCTGCTCTCTGCTGCCGCATCCTGCCCGAAGATTTCGGCAAAGCGCTCCTGGCAGACGTGAAGAAAAGAGAGAAAAAAGGGAAAGGAAAGGGTTAACATCGGGGCTTTTGTTGCAGACTATGCCATTCAAATCTGAAACAAACCCCACACATACACACTTCCCAAAATAACAGATATAAAAAAAGAAGCCACAGGCAGGTTTAGAAGGTCAGGTAGATTCCCTCTGTAAAGGTCTCTCGGCCTCAAACAAGCAGAGGGCTGCTGAGCCACCAACAGCTGGGTATCTGTATGACTGTCAGAGCCCACACGGTCACATGTGGAAATTTCCATCCACCACAGCAGTCATACAGGTAAGGCAACTATCAAAAAGCCCCCAAAACTACCTGCATTGACACTGTGCACAGTAACAACAAGAGCTCGTTGGTTAAAGGAAAAATCCACATCATTAAATTCAGCGTTAGGACCCGGTCACGGCAACTCTTGCTTTAACATCTTTAGCCACCTCCCTCCCCCTCCGCATCCCACCAGTTCTGCAGCAGACTGCAGAACCGCTGTTGTTGCTGACATTCCTTCCCAGCGTTTTCCTCAGGATACCAAGCCTACATTGCCGCCCACTGAAATCCTTTCCTGGAAATGAGCTGCAGAGGACGCAGTTTTAATTTCTGGCCACGAGGAGGAGCCAGTCATCTCATATCAAAACACAACAACAGATCAGCTGAGCATGAGCCACTGAGTCCCTACTGATGATGCTCATGTTGTCCACGCTTCAAAGCGTTCCCTAGACCACATTAGATGTGATAATCCTTTTCATGAACAAATAGTCAGAACACGTGAAAGTGATCAGATTCTTAGTCAGAGGGTGATTCAACTGGTGGGACGGACTTTATGGGTGGGGGGGTTACAGGAAAGGAGACAGGAAAAAGAGATTTAAAGGACAGAAGAAAGGTTATCAGTAAATTTCTGATAGGAATGCAGTGGGGGGGACGGGGAGAGGAGGGTGTTGCTGGAAACAGAGAGTAATAAAGTAGAGGATATGACTCTGAACCTAAGCATGGGTTAATCTGGAGAAGGGAAACTCATCACCCTGAGTCAACCACGTGGATGGACAGAAAAATATAACACCCATTAGCAAAGAGAGGGAGAGTAAATATCAACCTCACCTTCACTTCCAACAGGTGAAGCCGATGGATAAGATAAAACGTCTTGCTATAGCCATTACAACCAAAGTTAACTACCAATGTTACTTATGACACAGATGGCAACATGGCCAGATACACAGAAGTCAAAGTGAGACAAGGGAGAGAGAGATCCATAGATGAAGTGGAAAAAGAGTCAATAAGAGTCAGTAAGTACTAAGTAACTAAGTGAGAAGTAAGTCAGTTGCTCCTTCACTGCTTTACCGGTGGTCTCTTCCGTCATTTTGATTGTGATGTGCGAGTTCCCGCACAGACCACGACTTCTATTGCCGGAAGAGACCACCGGTAAAGTAGGAGCAAGAAGCGAGAGAACAGAAGAAGAGATCAACGAAATGGCAGAGTTTGAGGTTAACATCGAACGTGACAATGAGTGGCTCAATTTTGAAGGTTGCCCATACTTATTCGGGCCTGAATAAACGGACGAGGAGTTACAACTAATGGAGGAGAATTGGAGAGCTAGCTGCAGAGAGTTGAAGCCATCATGCAAGTACTCTTTAAATAAACTCCTGGTGTACTTACAAACTTTCCAATGCCTTGTGTTATGAGTAGAGAACCTATTTGTACTACTGTAGAAGTTTGGTACCATTCCGGGTATTATTAGCGGATTCATTTACGAGATACACAAAAAAAAAAAAAAAAAAAAACTTCTGGGGGGAGTGTTTGGCCCGAGGTCATGGTGCAAAGGACCCTAGGGTGAAATTACTCCAAATAATCCCTTTAAATGGATGATAAAGTGGTGAAATCTGACTGTATATCATAAGTACTTGTAAAAGACGTTTATAGCTGAAACATTTAGTTGATAAATGTGAGAAAATGAATGAACAACTATTTTGATAAGCAAGCAAAATTGCCAAATAACCTCTGGTTACCGCTTCTCAAATGTGAAGATTGCCCCAGTTTTCTCTGCCATACAACAGTGAACTGAGTATCTTCCGGTCTGGACTGATGAAGCAAAAACAACAAATATAAAAATGCAACCTTTAACTCTGGGAAGTTCAAACATTTAAAGATGAACTGAACTGAAAAAATAAAAGTTGATAACTTGTTGGTTATGATAATTACAAATAAATTACACTAAAAATTTTAATTAAAAAATCAATATAGTTGTTTTTTAAGCAACACAAAAAATTGCGTTTGTTAGTATTAGAACGTTGACAATATCGATGACGTCACTGGCATGGTAGGACCTGAGAAGGCTTATAGGCAACGGCTGCAGCATATTATATACACACAAAAATGAGTCCTTTTAATGGCACGGGTTACACATTTGAGCCTGTGAGGGACATGCCTGTAGTGTCTAACTACCACCACATGGAGGACAATCAGTTTCAGGCTCCCCCTTCAGTACAGGATCGTTTGTGGGGGGGACTGACAGGGATCGGTGTGTGTGTGTGGGCGCAGCTTACTGCCATGCACTCTCATTTATTGTATCCAAGCACATTATGCATTTTAGGAAATAGACTGCTTATATAGCGTTTGCATTTAAAGAAAACATAAAAAAACATGGTTAAGGTCCTGTTTGTTTAAGAAAATAGAGGCAGATAAGTGGAAAAATGTAATTGGACAAATTAATCCAATGGGATCGCTTGTTAACTGCACGTAGGAGAGTTACCCCAGTTTGACCATAGATGCACGGAGGATTCACGAGTTTTGCTGTTTACTTTGATTAGGCAGGTGCAGAGTTGGCGGATTTTTACTATGGAACTAGCAGCTGTTTCTGCATCAACAATCTGCTCTGAGACGGCGAACATCCGCTAGCTTCAGGGTGAGTAGAGGGACGTTGGATTCTGTGGTTTAGTTAGCGGCTAGTAAACGTATTATTATCGATCTGTGATATTGTTGGAGTCTTGGTTTATTTATACAGTCTGTGGTCGGAGTTCTAGCTTCGGAGTTTGTCATAAAAGTGCTTCCAACGTATTTAGTTGCTAGCCCTTTCCCTCGGTTGGATCGCTTGGTGTCTAGCTTGGTGTTGTGTCTCAATTTCATGTCATGCCCAGTGTGTCAGTCTCTGTTTTGTTGTTGCTATAAAGCCTATACGTTGGGCTTTATTTTTGTAAGTGAATATGTTTCGTGTTTTGTGTATGTGACAACAACGTTACATCCAGCCCTTTGCCTAGTAGACTTGATAGTATGCTGACAACAGGTAAACATACCGCTACCTCTCTGTGCTCTGCCGTGAGCGTTTCAGCGCTCTGTCTGCAGCAGGTAGCATCGGTGGTGTTACTTGCCGGTGGTTATCGGTCTGCCCTGCACTGGAGCCTGCAGGCCTCAGGTTTCAGTCTGTTGGACTTAACCTCACCAGTGACGCTGTTGTATCAGAAGCACAGCTTTCCAAATAGTCTGTCGCTAAAAAATGCTACAGACTCGAAATCCAGGGGCTGTCGGAGGGCTAGCCTGTTTTAAGGCAGCTAGCTGCTAGCCATGAGTTAAGGACTGTTTTATTCCTTGACAAAGGTAGCCTGTGGAAATGTGTCGTAACCCCAGCTGCCTAAGCCCTATACAGTTCCTTACGTAGCCTGGGGCAATACAGTATGCCCCCAGACGCGTCTTTCTTTCTGTTTCCTCAGCCATATGTCTGCTAGCCTCCGACTCTTGTATGTTGTTCCTATGGCTGCGCTGCTTAGTGCTAGTTAGCCACGGAGTAGCTTACCATGCCAGTGACGTAGTAGATTGTGGAATTCCAACATGGCGGCGCCCATGTAACAAAAACAACACTTTCAACTTGCCATTTTGTCCCTTTTAACAAATTCACCCATTTTAATAATTGTACCAGTGAGAAGAAATAAAATACATCTGTTATATCACCATTTTTCAAATTCCAGTTCAGTTCATCTTTAAGGTTTTCACTTTCTAGAACAGACCCAAGATGGACTTAAACAATACCAAGAACTAAAGGGGGATTAACCGCCACAAATCAGAGGTGGTTGACAGAGAGGAAGGCCTTGAGAGACGTAGTGGAGGGAGGAGGCGTAGGGGTATCATTCCTGAGGCATTCCAGGAGTTTTAAAGCTACAGTGTGTAGTTTCCGTTGCCCCTTTCAGGAAACAAAACTGTCAACTGATACAAGCCTTTTGTGACTGTGCACCACCCTGCCCCTCCCCCTCCTCCATCATAACACCCAGTGGTACACTGGAAGTTTAGACTAAATCCTAAACAATGAAACTGTGAGGCCACAGAGCTATCAGGAAACTCACCAACAATGGGACTACGGAGTTACAATATTACTTAATAAAATATTAATGTAGGGAGGGTGTTGTTGTGTTCACCACGTCATGTCTGTAGTTGCAGTATATTGCTGGGCAGGGCTTCTGAGGAAAGGAATCTTAGCTTTCTGACAAAATATTCTTAAGAATTTGTAGTGTGTGTGAATGTGCTGGTGGAAGATAAGGAGGAGATGGTGCAATGTGATGACCTCACTTCTGTGGTCCGCCCTATGGCCTTAACCAGAAACTGACTGACAGCTTGATACATGCATCATTGCAGCAATAACATACAAAATATATAATGGTGTTAACAAATCCAATCAAGTGCCAAAAACCAACAATGAATTGATCCTACTAACAAGTATTAGTAAGTCTGTGCATCTAAAGCCGGATATAATCTTCAATAGTCAAAAACTATATACAAAAAAAAAATAGCCACACTGTTGCACCGGCTAACATGTTTCTTCAGCCTGATGAATGTGGCCACTGTAGTTAATTTTGACTCAATCCCAAATACACCGTCCTGCTGCCAAATTTGTTTTAATCTGCAGCTGAAAATAGTCCCAAATAAAATCTTTTTGTCCTGTTTGAATAACTTTTGCTAATAACCACAGTGTCCAGCTAAAGCAGTCGCTGCTCTTTGGACCTGAAGGTCAGCTGACGGCTCTCAGGTTGCCAAGTTGGTCTCACAGTAGCCCTTAGCCCATAGTAACCCTTTTCATTCATGGTTTAGCTCTGAATAAACACACACTGTTCAACAGTTAAATACTGTAGGAACTCAGTGAGCAAACATGCCGGAGAGGCTTTTACACTTATGCGTTGAGTCAATGTTCCTAGTGAATGAGTCGGATCTGAGGAATTTGTACATTAGTAACTGAGTGCAACACAGAAGCAGGTTTGGACGTTTCACTGAAGGCCACTTTGCCTCACACAAGGTTCATTCCAGGTGAGAATTTCACCTTCAACCCACCTCAATCCTCTAACCCACTATCTTTTTAAGATTAAGATTATTTTTTGGGGGGTTTTCCCTTTATTAAAGTGACAGTGGATAGACAGACAGTTAAAGAAATGGACCAACAGATCTCATTGTTCTGGACGGAGACCAGTGAACGATATTTGAAGCACTTTTCCGGTGATGCTGAGAGTTACTGCGCAGCCTCCAACTGAGCTTGAGGACGTAGATGTGACGTGAGCAACATGTCTGAAAGTTCTAAATCTTCTGGTAGCTGTGCAAGAGAAATCTCAATCATTCCCAATCTTGCAGAGACGGAGAGCGTAGGTATATTGTATGTTAGGAGATAACATAGGCACAGACTAATTATTGCTAACTAAAATGCTAGTTAACATTAGTAATTAAACCTAAACAGCTAATGTAAGTCCAAACTGTCTGCCGGGCTTACCCTGTACTATATGGTAATTCCTCTTTGGCCATAACGTGAGCTACAACGTAATGGAGCCTTTTATACATTGTCGTGTTTCTTTAGAAATAAACAACGGACAAATAGAGTCTTTAAGCGCTTCAGAAGTAAAGTTATTTGCTGTCAAAGTGGAGTCAAAATGAATGGGAGTCAATGGAATGCTAACAGCGGGTGATGGCTTCTTAGCGTCAAAATGGCGCCATAGGAGTTACGCTTAGAGAGGAGAGGCTTACCCCCTTGGGATAGACATGAAAAGGGGAGAGAGATGGGGGATGACACGCAGCAAAGGGCTGCAGGTCGGATTCAAACCCCGACAGCAGCAGGACTCAGCCTACATGGAGCGAACACTCTTACTAGGTGAACTAAAGGCCGCCCCCCTCTAACCAAGGACTTGGTAGAGTGGGTTAGGGGGGTTAGAGAGAGTAAATATTTGTCTGATTTTTGTCTTCAACCTCACCTTGACTTCCGACAGTCCTTGATACAGCAGATGAACGTTGTCAGTAAAGACAAAACTGGCCTTCTTGCTATAGCCATTACAATCAAAATGAATTATCAATGTTACTTATGACACAGATGACAACATGGCCAGATACACATAAGTCAAAGTGAGACAAAACAGACAAAAGAGAGCGTGTGTGTGTGTGAGTGTGAGACAAGAGGCTGAGTTGAAATATGCACTGGAGCAAAGTTGCTCATAAGACAATGATTGTGCTGCATTTAAGGAGTTGGAATTAGCCACGAGGGACTGATACATGGTACTTAAGTAAATAATGACGTAACGTGATTACACTGTACATCATGAAATGTGAGTCAATGTTTTACTGCCGCTTTTGAAATCATAAAAGGGCCAGTGTGACCACTGCCTATCCCTGTCTCTGAAAGATGGGAGGAATGTGGGCGTAGAGAACAAACCAAAGCACTTTGTCATGGTGACTGACACCTGTAAAAACGGACATGTCACAACATGTTATCATTGGGCAAGAAATATATAACAAAACAATTATATATTATTTATAAAGCACTTCATTTTAAATTTAAAGAAAGTTTTTGTGCATTTGTAGGTCTATTTGTATAGAGCAGTTAAGACTTTAAAAGGGGAGAGAGATGCAGCAAAGGGCAGCAGGTATGAGTTCAAACCCCCGGACGCTGCTTCAAGGACTAAACCTCTATAAATGGGCACCTGCTCTACCAGGTGAGCTAACCAGGTGCGCACATATACTGTACATACATACACACATATACATATGGCTTTCTCATGGGTTATTAATAGTTTTTGGATTAAAAGGGGGCTTGAAACTCACCCAAACCTGCTTCTTACACACACACACACACACACACACACACACACACACACACACACACACACACACACACACACACACACACACACACACACACACACACACACACACACACACACACACACACACACACACACACCATCTTTGCACTCACTCATAAGTTCCACTTGTGCTTTAGTTCTCCACTATTGAGCATGTACACAGACTGAAAATAATAACTTTTCTGTCAGCTATTTCTTTTTACCTTTCTACCAATAAACTTAATTTCTTCACTTGGAAATCAGAAAATAAATCTCCATTGTATTTTCAATACACCATCAAAAGAATGCCTGAGGGCTAGGCCCAGCCCCCCGTTTCATTTCTTTACCAGCATTACGAGCCAGCTTACTATGCACATGTCAAGAAAGCACTACAATTGGTTGTATATGCTAAATCTCCCCAAGTCCCACCTGGCAGGTAAACCCAGTCTTTATCTACTCTCTCTCTCTTTCCCTTTCACACGGCCACACCTTTATTTCTTCATCTCCACCCCGTTCCCAGAGGAAATCAGGTGCTAGGCAGCGGCCTGCAGAACGCTTTCAGGCTGCGTCTCGGGGCTTTTTCTCCCTACTTTTCTATCTGTCTAACTTTCTCTCTCTTTGTTAGCCAGGAGACAAAAAAAAAATAAGGATGAGGGAAGGATTAGCCCATGAAAGCAAAATGTTGGATATAAGAGGGAAAGGTGGAGAAACAGTGAAGGGGCAGAGGAAAGGAGATTCTGCAGTTGGTTGCCACGGCTACTTGAAAGCCGCTGATTAGCGTGTGTGATGTGTGCACTCGCACTGGGCCTGTAGGTCCATCTCTGT